>OY992885.1:10453001-10473001 GCA_963921405.1 Cepaea hortensis | reverse complement strand
GGACTGATGTTTGTGTGGGTTTGCTTTCTCTATTACCAGTGTCCCTCGCCATCAGTCAAATCCACTCCGAGTTCTGAGGTACCTGTAATTTACGTCTTCAAGTCGAGGACGAGGAGTCAACATTTTAATCCAACTGTCCGGTGTAGGGATTGAACCCGCTATATCGGAAGTTTGAAAGTGAGCATTGTTATCCATTCGGCCATGCTGTCCTCCTCCGGGGCATCTGTTCGACTTGTTAGTACCTTGATCATTGTCCGGACTTGAGCGAGATAGAGTAGTTTTACATATACATAACATTTGACAGATCTCATTACTAATGCATAAAGACACCAAGTGTAATCTGACATGCGCACATAAGCTTTCCGGTAGGTCAAAGCCTCACGTGGTATCGACATTCCCGACCTGAGGCAGCAAGCAGAGCATTACTGCCTGGCGGTGTGATTTATTTCTGCTCCAGGATTATCCGATTTTCACGTTTTTTTTTTCTTAGCACACAAAGTTGACTTTAAAGTAGTGCATGCGTTTTGAAGAACATTATGTATGGTAATTGCATGTTGGAGAATATTCTGGTATGATGAGGAATAGTCTGTGTGGTACTTGCATGTTGAAGAACATCATGTGTGGTAGTTCTATATGTAATAAGAACATTCTGTGTGGTAGTTGTATATTGAAGAACATTCTGCGCAGGACACATATGTTGAAGAACATTCCATGTAGCAGATGTACGTTGAAGAACATTCTATGTAGCTGGTGCATGTCGAAGAACATTCTATGTAGCAGGTGCATGTCGAAGAACATTCTATGTGGCAGGTGCATGTCGAAGAACATTCTATGTGGCAGGTGCATGTCGAAGAACATTCTTAGTAGTAGTTGCATGTTGAAGAACACTCAACGTAATAGATGTCGGTTGAAGAACACTGCTTAACTTTTCCTTGTCCATGGAAAGCAGCGAACGAGTTGTATAATGTTATATGCTGCCCATACAGCAGTACAGCTGTGTATCATGGCCACCGAAGACAGATAATATAAATAATTCAATGAGCATGATCCGAAAGATCGAGGCGCATTCTGTACCAGGGCAGGGGACTGAATCGTTGCGGAGGTCTGTCGTACGTATAGTCACTTTTATCTTCGTCCCGGCACATGCGGGAGTGGGAGTTGAGGGAAATGAAACTAGCTGGCTCTGTATCCCCTGCAGATGGCCAGTTCATGGATCGTGCCGATTTTATTAATGCCTTTCGAGAGATGTGGAGAGTGGAAGACCCTAGTGAATCCACATCGTTGTCTAGAGTGAGAGACTTGGGGGTAAGAACTGGCACGGCCAGACATGAGAAGCACATCGGGAGAATGAGGGATCTGGTCAACCCACACATGCTTGCTTGCTTGTGTTCATTGGCTTGAGCTCCAACGCAAAGTCCTGTATGTCGGATGAAGGCATCCTGTTGTCCAACATCAGTGTGATGTCATACAGGACCTGAGGTTTGCTTGAGTATCCGTTGTCCCATGTCTGGCTTATTGGTGTGCAGACTGGTGGTTCCTCGCCATACAGGCAGCCACTCTCCGACTTCGGAGGAATCGGCGATCCTATTGACTTCAGCCAGGACCCCGAAGGGACCTGTTGCCCAGGACGCTCGGCGAGGACGCGTCAATAGGTCTTGGCCAGTATATAACCCGGCCCTGGTGCCTTGGAAACACCTCTGCGTCCCTGACCCACACATAACTGATACTATTAGCTGCCGGAGGCTGACGAATATGTTGGAGGGGACTGGGTGGTGGGGGATCTGAGCACCTGTGGACATGTCCGGAGTGCGATGGATGATACCTCAACAGATAACCAACCAACCAACCAACCAACCAACCAACCAACCAAAAACCAACCAACCAAAAAACCAACCAACCAACCAACCAAACAACCAACCAACTAACTAAGGGAGAGAAACTGAGCTCCACAAGGTGAGGTTTCTCCACAGAATGCTAAAAATCCAAAGTGCAGCTATGAAAACTAATTTCCAATTACTGCGAGGTCAAAACACACACACACACACACATACACACACACACGCGCGCGCACGCACGCACACCCACATATCCAGACACACATTTACACACCCCCATACACATTTACATACATCCCCCCACACACACTTACACAAACACCCCACACACACACACACTTACACACACATGCTCGCACACTCACCCCACGCAGAAATTCATACACATATCCCACACGCAATTACACACAAAAACTTACACATCCACTTACATACTCACTTACACCCACACACACACACACAATTACATACACAGACACACACACACACAGCTATGAGAACTAATATCCGATTACTACAAGAGGCCAACACACGCACAAACACATACATACACAGACCCACCGACACCCATTTACACACATGCGACATACATACTTTCACACACCCCATACACACTTACACACACACATTTACACACATACATTTACACACACTTGCACTCACCCACGCACAGACACACACAAATTCCACACACACAATTACACACACACATCGCACACACTTACACACCTATACACACACACACTTACACCCACACACATACGTACACAGATACGTAAACACACACACACACACACACGTAAACCATTTGATTAGCTTTACCAGGAGAAGACAGTCGTCACTGTGTGATTGTATTATGAGATGAGGTGGTGTGGAGAAAGGAGTAACAACAGAGAAAACACAGACGATGTACTAGGCAACAGTCAACAAAGGGGGACAATGCTGTATGATCTGCCAGAGTTGCAAGAAACACGATCAGTGGTGGAGATTATCCAGGCGAGAAAGAACAGGTGTGTGGGCAAGAATATGAATGCCTGTGCTGCTTGGTATGGGACATGATGATTACACATGTATGTAGGGAAGCAGAGTGGCTGGGAGGTTACAGTGTCCGCTTCAGGCTTACAAGTTGCCGGGTTCGAATTCAAATTTTATAAGAATCGTTGGTTCTAATGATACGAAATCTCTCTCTCTCTCTCTCTCTCTCTCTCTCTCTCTCTCTCTCTCTCTCTCTCTCTCTCTCTCTCTCTCTCTCTCTCTCTCGCTAGACCATCATAGTCTATATACTCTTTGCATTATTCACATTCCCCCAGAGGGCCATCATCAAATCTTCCTTATCGTGCATCAAATCACCGCTTAACGATGCGGCGTCAGCCATTCTGTCTGCCTGTTCATGCCCATCCACACCAGAGTGTCCCGGTGAAAAGGTCCGGTGAATTATCACAACCTGCGACCTCTGAATCGCGAAGCATGCCAGTCTTCACCTATGTCAGCATGCTTTGTGAATCCACTGTTAGTGAAAATCGCAAAGAGCAGGCAGTAGGGACGCCACCAGCGCAACATTGTTAGGAAAGAAAACACTAACGCAGATTAGAACAGCGCCTGGCCTAAAATGGGATCATCCATACATTTGTTGAATGTCCTTTGCAGGACGTTGCAAACAACCCCCACCATCTAGTGGCTGTTTGTGATTACTGAGCAATTTTTTGTTCAGTACACAAGAATGGCCAACGAATTTTCCGCGCGTTCAGTACACCAGAATGGCCGACTATTTCTCTCGTGCCTTCAGGTCTACACAAGGGGATTTGCTCTATCACAACATCGGCCCATAGATGGTTTCTACTTCATGGGGAAACAACCTTTTTTTTTCTAACATGCGGACGCTCATATGATCGAAATCAACGCTAAACGCCCCGCTGCCAAATGAGCGGCAGCTGGACACTAGACTGACTATATCGGGAACATGTTTGGCTGCGTTCCAGTCCTGTTGAAGTCACAGGCGCCCATGTGATACATTTTTTTTTTCATATCCTATTTACAGGACATCACTGTCAACACCAGCATTTTACTGTTGTTGATGTCTTGGTAAGTTTAACGTTTTGTAGTTTGCCGTTACTTTCTGAAAGACCGGCTCCCATTGTCACGAGCTCGCCATGAGTTAACCAGATAATAATACCGACGTTTGCTTGGCGTATATTTTCTAGGCCACAACAGTCGTACTACCAGAGTAAACACAGCTGCACGGGATACATCAGGTCAGCCCATATACACATTTGGTGGTGAGTGAGGAGGAAGTGAGTGCGCTGAATCATATATCACTTTGACAAGTCATAAACATTTAGAATCACATATGATTGTCGGCTTAGGATATGGAATGGTTCCGTTTGGCATCTATACTGCCGGACATCAGACGGAAATGGCTGCTTGGATTGTCACCACGGAACAAAAGATTGACAGTTTATCAACAGGTCGGAAGTGCCCGACTAGGGAGAAAACAGTGCATCTGTCAATTCTTGGTTTCCGGCACATCGAGAGGATTGACGGGGTTATTTGCAACTCTTTGTTGTAACTCGACAGAAACTCGCTGGCTTGTTTTGAGAATCTAAACTATTACTGACAACTTTGACAGGACTTAAGCCAGGAAAATAGTTTCCTGACAAGGGATGATCCGCCACTGTGCCACCTGTGTGGGGGCATAAAGGATAACGTCACGTGGCCAACTTTGGTAGTTTGCCATATAAACCCGAGTTCGGGCCAACTAGGGGGACTTGAAAATGTGGATTTAGGCAGACATGCTTGTCACTGCAGCAGTTAGAACATCTAACGTGTGAAGGAGATATTTGATTTAGTTTACACGAGCCTGTATGGCTATCATTAGATGTAATTTAGTGTAAACTGCAGTGCTGTAAGGTATAACCTATTATAATATTAGTTCTAATTAATATAGACTGTGGCCTTGTTAAACTATAGTGTGATGATTAGCACTGTTAGTGGAAACTAGTTAGAGTAGAATAGTGATATTAACTCTGCTAGTTAAGAATAGATTAGTGAAGTGTTGATAAGCTTTACTAGTTGAGAATTGAGTAATGAGGGATAATTGGGATCTTCCCGTAGGTGTCCCTGGTGGGCGGGGTTCCGCATTCTGTTTGCTGATTTTTTCTTTGTCATAGCCTGATTCGGCTCTAGGTGGGTAGCTAATCTGCTCTATGACTAATTCTAGTTAGCTAAAGATCATTAAGCAAGGTGATAGGCTTACACTCAGCCGAAAGGATCAGTGACTAGTACTATCACCAGATGTGTTGTTTCTATCCTAGGTTCCCTACCAGATCCAAGGAAACTCAACAAGTTTTTGGGAAAGAATTACATCCCATTCGGAAGAACACCAGTTCAACAATCACTAGAGTTGCATACAGAACGTAACTTACGCTAGAAGGAAATTGATTCATCAAAGAGAGTGATGCACACTGATGCACCACACAGCATTAGACAGTAGTAACGAACCGAGAACCGGCTAAGAGTACCTAGTGTTAGTACAGCAACAATTAACATTAGAAATTAGCACTTATGGACTGAATGGTTCGATGTGCAACGAGGATGATCTGTCGACTAACTAACTAACTAACTAACTGCGTACACACTACAAAAGACTTGTGCAGTTTGTTAAGGAACGTTAGGAACGGACATTGTGTAGAGTGCAACCGGTCCATGATTAACTGTTAATACCACCGGTGTCTATTTCGGATGTTCATGAAATTGGATTACCAGAGGTCTACAGAGGCAAAGCAGTATCCGGCAAGATGGTTTCGGCAACGGGTGAGAAGTACATGTTCTGACGTAACGTGCTGTGGTCTATCTTTGCTGGGATCAGCTGACTGGGTTGCTGTCTGAGAGTCAGAGTCTACACACTTTATAGAGCACGTCACACATTTTCTTCACATACACGTCTCATATACGTTACACTTTTATTTTAATAAATTACTCTTTATTAATTTCTAGAAGCAAGAGTTGTTGAGTATGTTGCGTTGGGGAAGTATGAGAAGGGGGCATAGTACGACAGTGAGAGAGTGATAGGAAAAGGTGTCCATAGGCTGATGGAGTGTGTTGGACGGAAGCTGGTGGATTCTCCAGAATATTGAGAGGGAAAAAAATATTATAATGTGGGTGTCGGCTCTCTTCACTCCAGGGACGACACTGTAAAGGAGGACACGACATTATTGGGGGCTCGATAACGGGATCTTTGGACAGCGGGATCTCTCGTAAACAGGATCTTTGGACAGCGGGATCTCTTGTAAACGGAATCTTTGGACAGCGGGATCTCCCGTAAACGGAATCCTGTGACAGCAAGATCTCCTGCAAGCAGGAACCTTTGACAGTGGGATCTTCTGACAACGTGGTCTTTTGACACGGGATCCCTAGTTATAAGAGGGAGATATCATTTTGGAGAATCCAGCTAGAGTGAATGTGGATAGGGGTTAGGACTAATATCTTACCTGTTCACACTTCACACGTCTGCATAGGTCTGTGGTCCTGAATCTACTCTTGTCACTGAGTGAATGTGCTGTGTGTGGTATATCTAGATTTATAGTACTTGTTCATATATCTGTATAGTAATTTGCAGTTATATTGTACTAGACCTGCTAGCTTACCTTTCTGTATAATGGCCACCCCTAAACTTAGCACGTTAGAATTAAAGGCAAAGGGGGAAGAAATGGGATTGGGGGGTTCTGCTCTAACGGATTACATACAGGAAGTGGAGAGAGAGTATCGTCAAGCAGAAAGGGAAGATCGAAAGGCCGAGCTGGAATTGAGAAGGATGGAGTTGGAACAAGCAGCTAAGAAATTGGAAGCTGAGCAAGCAGCTAAGAAATTGGAAGCTGAGCAAGCAGCTAGGAAATTGGAAGCTGAGCAAGCAGCTAGGAAATTTGAAGCTGAGCAAGCAGCTAGGAAATTAGAAGCTGAACAGGAAGCACAGAAAAGGGAGCACGAGTACCGGATGCGGGAACTCGAGCTCAAGAGTCAATCTAATGGAGAAACTGAGGGAGCAGTTGGAGGTTCCTCCATCCCAGGATCAACACCAGTAGGTGGACATGGGTACCATGCCATGAAGTTTCCTTTGGCGGTCTACGAGGAGGACAAAGAGAAGATTGACCAATACCTTCAACGCTTCGATGCTATGTCAGTTGCTATGGGTCTGGAGCGTAACAAATGGAATCTTAAGCTATCCCAGGGTTTACGCGGGACCGGATACGAGGTTTATTCTCGCCTGCCACCAGGACATGAGAACAATTATGATGAGTTAAGGACGGCTCTGCTGAAACGATTCGAGGTTACGTCACATACCTACCGGAAAAAATTTCGAGCAGCGAAACGAGAACCCGGAGAGTTGTTTGCCGCCTACAGTTTGCGTCTAAAATCTTATCTCCATAAGTGGATGGATTTGGCTGGGTTCGCACATGACTATGAGAGTCTGGAAGAGCTCATGGTGGTCGACCAGCTGAAGAAGCAAATGTCTAAACCTCTCAGGACGTTCCTGGGAGAACAAGGAGCGGAACGTATTGACCTCGTGACTAAATTAGCAGAACGGTTCGTCGAGGTACATGGGGAGGCAGGGGAGAACCTTTCCACCAACCCCAAAAGTCAAGAGAAACATGACAAGAAGAAAACCAAAAACTCAGGAACAAAAAAGTGGGAACCTTATGTGCAAAAATCAGAGGATAGTTCAGAGAAGAAGAAGGAGGGAAGCAAGAGCACTTCAAGCTCTACACCTAAACGACCGTGGTCGGAGAAGTGGTGTTCAATTTGTAAGTCACCCTCTCACAATACGAGGGACTGCAAATCGAAGGCTAAGAACCCTCACTTCGCAGCATGTCAAGTGACTTCCAAGGAGGTTGTCACGGAAAATGCCAAGGTCAACAAGGAAGCTCGCCACCAGGAGAGCTCACTCAAGTCCGACAATAGAAAATCTAGGACAGGGAAATGGTACAACCAATGCCAGTCGAATACGCACAAGGCTATTGACTGCAGGGGAAAGTCAGGAGACACTCAATTCGTCGTGTGCTCAGGGAAACCTAAGGTGGAGCCCACCGAACAGGTCGAGGCCGAGGAAGAGACTCCAGACCAGGAGAAACCACCTGTAGTGGAATTGGTAGAGGTTAACGGTCGTCAAGTGGAGTGTTTATACGACACAGGACTGGACGGGGAGGCCGTGATTTCTGCGGATCTGGTACATCCAGAACAATTCACAGGTGAAACCTTGGATATACAGCCTGCACAGAAGAGTGCTGTAACCATGAAGTTGCCCATTGCTAATGTGGAGATTCGGTCAAGGTACGTCACCGGCACCATTAAGGCCGCTGTATTGACCGATCCCATTTTTCCAGTCATCCTAGGTTGCCGGTATGTCTTTCTGGGAATGCCCAGGGAGCCAATCCATATGGGAGCACTGCAGACTCGCTCTCAGACGAAAACGGAAGAGGCAGACGCAATTGTGACTAACCCAATGCCGGGGGAGCTACGAACTGCCCAGAGTGAGGATGATACTTTACGTCCTTGCTACAAAAAGCTGCAGAAAAGTGCTGATCCACCAGGACGGGGGCAGTACTACATGAAGAATAGGATACTCTACAGGAGAGCAGGAAGGGGAGACAACCTATACGGTCAGTTGGTCGTCCCAAAAGCTCACAGGTCCCAGATTCTTCATATGGGGCATACCATCTCCTTTAGTGGACATATGGGTATTGCCGCCACCATGCAGCGTATTTCCTGCCACTACTATTGGCCGGGAATGACAGATGATGTGCGTCGGTATGTGAAGTCATGCCCTGAGTGCCAGAGGGTGGCACCAAAACACTGGACAGCACCGGTGGTATTGGGTGAGATGCCCATCATGAACTCTCCTTTCGAGAGGGTAGCCATCGATATCGTGGGTCCACTTCCCAGGACTAGGAAGAGGAACATGTATATACTCACAATGGTGGATTGCTGTACAATGTGGGGTGAAGCCATACCGTTGACCACGATTGACTCGAAAAGAGTGGCGGACGCACTGATGGAGGCCTTTACCAGATTAGGCTTTCCGGATCAAATTCTGACGGACAATGGCTCTCAGTTTTGTGGAAAACTCATGGAGGAGGTATTTAGGGTGTTTCACTCTAACCACATACATACCAGCCCTTACCACCCTCAAGCCAATGGACAAGTAGAGCGTTTCAACGGCACGTTGATGACAATGCTCAGGAAATTAGCGCAGGAAAAACCGGATAGGTGGGATGAATATATCCCAGCAGCACTCTTTGCCTATCGGGAAGTTCCTCATGGCTCAACAGGACTACCACCCGCTACGTTGCTGTTTGGTCGTCCAATCAAAGGACCGTTGGAAGCCATGTTGAGGAGTTGGACTGAAGAGGGATCGTCAGAAGAAGTGATCTCATCCTATCAATACGTGGAGGAACTGAAAGAAAAACTCCACAAGGGATGGACTCTGGCAAATCAAAACTTGAAAAAGGCCAGGAAAAGACATGCGGCTTACTACAACCGTAGGTCTAAAGAAAGATCTCTAGAGGTGGGAGATAAAGTCTTGTTGCTACTCCCAACGGGAAACAACAAACTGGAGATAGGTTGGCAAGGACCATTTCCCGTGGAAAGGGTGATATCCAGAACCAACTATCAGATCCGGATCCGGGGAAAGTCGAAGATTTTCCATATCAATCTCTTGCGGAAATATGAAGAGAGACCCGGAGACAAGGCAGCTCACCTCATGGCAATGGCAGTTGCAGTGGAGACGGAAGTGGGAACCAGTGAGGGCAGGGAATATCCCTTGGTACACCAGGAAACCTATAGGGATGTGAAAGTGAACCCTGATCTGACCTCCCAGGAGAGGGAAAGGATAACCCAGGTTCTCAAGTCTCATAAGGAGATACTGACTGATAAACCAGGACGAACGAGGTTGGTGAGTTCGAGATGACTTTGACCACACAGGAGCCTGTTCGCCAAAAGGTTTACCCAGTGCCATTCTCTAAAGAAAAGGCCCTGGAGGAGGAAATACAAAAACTGCTGGAGGATGACGTGATTGCACCACCCACATCCCCATACAATGCGGGGGTAGTTTTGTTACGCAAACCAAGTGGAGAACACAGGTTGTGTATAGACTACCGACTTCTGAACAGTCACACACAATTTCAGGTGGAACCTTTGCCGAATCCAACTCAGTTATTCGCTAGGCTCCATAAGGCTCGGTACTTTTCAAAGGTGGATCTGAGTCGGGGGTATTATCAGATACCAGTCAAACCGGAGATTCGACCACTGTTAGCTTTCAGTACACCCAGTGGACACTACGAATTCAAAGTCATGCCCTTTGGACTCAGCAATGCACCCAGTGTGTTTACACGTATGATGAGGACTTTACTAGATCCGTTACAGGATCCGTCCATCATCTCATTCATGGATGATATTCTTATTTCCAGTGACAGCTTGGATGACCACTTACAATCCTTGGAGAGAGTGTTTAAGAGACTCAAGGAAGCAGGGCTTACTGCTCGTCCAACCAAGTGCATGATTGGTTACCAGACTCTGGAATTTCTAGGTCACACCATCACTCCAGGACACATTGTCCCAGAAGAGAAGAACCTGGAGAAAATCAGAAATGCACCAAGGCCAAAAACGAAGAAGGATGTGCGATCTTTTCTCTCGTTGTGTGGGTTCTATCACAAATTTATCCCACATTTCACTGAACTGGGAGCTCCGTTGACGGAAACATTGAAAAAGGGATTACCGGATCAAATCATTTGGACACCAGAATGTGAGAATGCCTATAGTCAGTTAAAGGAGGCCTTGGTCAGCAAACCTGTATTACAGCTCCCTGACCTTTCCAAACAATTTGTGTTGAGAACGGATGCGAGTGCGATTGGAATTGGAGCAGCTCTGTTACAGGAAGGAAAAGACGAGGCTTCGGTTTTGAAGCCTGTGGCATACGCAAGTAAGAAACTTCTACAGGCGGAGAGGAATTATTCAACCGTCGAGAGAGAGTGCTTGTCCCTCGTATGGGCAGTGCAAAAATTTCAGCCATATTTGTATGGAGTTAAGTTTCGGGTCCAGTCGGATCATCAGCCCCTGATGTTCCTGGCTACATCTCAGAAGCTCAACGCACGTTTGATGCGGTGGTCGTTGTTACTTCAACCGTATAACTTCACAGTAGAGTACATTCCTGGGAAGGAAAATGTTGGAGCGGACTTCTTGTCAAGACACCCAGCTCCTGAAGAAGAGGAATGAATCATCTGGATTTAACTCATGGTGGAGAAGAGTGAGATGGACTACTCTCTTAAGAGGGGGCCTATGTCACGAGCTCGCCATGAGTTAACCAGATAATAATACCGACGTTTGCTTGGCGTATATTTTCTAGGCCACAACAGTCGTACTACCAGAGTAAACACAGCTGCACGGGATACATCAGGTCAGCCCATATACACATTTGGTGGTGAGTGAGGAGGAAGTGAGTGCGCTGAATCATATATCACTTTGACAAGTCATAAACATTTAGAATCACATATGATTGTCGGCTTAGGATATGGAATGGTTCCGTTTGGCATCTATACTGCCGGACATCAGACGGAAATGGCTGCTTGGATTGTCACCACGGAACAGAAGATTGACAGTTTATCAACAGGTCGGAAGTGCCCGACTAGGGAGAAAACAGTGCATCTGTCAATTCTTGGTTTCCGGCACATCGAGAGGATTGACGGGGTTATTTGCAACTCTTTGTTGTAACTCGACAGAAACTCGCTGGCTTGTTTTGAGAATCTAAACTATTACTGACAACTTTGACAGGACTTAAGCCAGGAAAATAGTTTCCTGACAAGGGATGATCCGCCACTGTGCCACCTGTGTGGGGGCATAAAGGATAACGTCACGTGGCCAACTTTGGTAGTTTGCCATATAAACCCGAGTTCGGGCCAACTAGGGGGACTTGAAAATGTGGATTTAGGCAGACATGCTTGTCACTGCAGCAGTTAGAACATCTAACGTGTGAAGGAGATATTTGATTTAGTTTACACGAGCCTGTATGGCTATCATTAGATGTAATTTAGTGTAAACTGCAGTGCTGTAAGGTATAACCTATTATAATATTAGTTCTAATTAATATAGACTGTGGCCTTGTTAAACTATAGTGTGATGATTAGCACTGTTAGTGGAAACTAGTTAGAGTAGAATAGTGATATTAACTCTGCTAGTTAAGAATAGATTAGTGAAGTGTTGATAAGCTTTACTAGTTGAGAATTGAGTAATGAGGGATAATTGGGATCTTCCCGTAGGTGTCCCTGGTGGGCGGGGTTCCGCATTCTGTTTGCTGATTTTTTCTTTGTCATAGCCTGATTCGGCTCTAGGTGGGTAGCTAATCTGCTCTATGACTAATTCTAGTTAGCTAAAGATCATTAAGCAAGGTGATAGGCTTACACTCAGCCGAAAGGATCAGTGACTAGTACTATCACCAGATGTGTTGTTTCTATCCTAGGTTCCCTACCAGATCCAAGGAAACTCAACAAGTTTTTGGGAAAGAATTACATCCCATTCGGAAGAACACCAGTTCAACAATCACTAGAGTTGCATACAGAACGTAACTTACGCTAGAAGGAAATTGATTCATCAAAGAGAGTGATGCATACTGATGCACCACACAGCATTAGACAGTAGTAACGAACCGAGAACCAGCTAAGAGTACCTAGTGTTAGTACAGCAACAATTAACATTAGAAATTAGCACTTATGGACTGAATGGTTCGATGTGCAACGAGGATGATCTGTCGACTAACTAACTAACTAACTAACTGCGTACACACTACAAAAGACTTGTGCAGTTTGTTAAGGAACGTTAGGAACGGACATTGTGTAGAGTGCAACCGGTCCATGATTAACTGTTAATACCACCGGTGTCTATTTCGGATGTTCATGAAATTGGATTACCAGAGGTCTACAGAGGCAAAGCAGTATCCGGCAAGATGGTTTCGGCAACGGGTGAGAAGTACATGTTCTGACGTAACGTGCTGTGGTCTATCTTTGCTGGGATCAGCTGACTGGGTTGCTGTCTGAGAGTCAGAGTCTACACACTTTATAGAACACGTCACACATGTTCTTCACATACACGTCTCATATACGTTACACTTTTATTTTAATAAATTACTCTTTATTAATTTCTAGAAGCAAGAGTTGTTGAGTATGTTGCGTTGGGGAAGTATGAGAAGGGGGCATAGTACGACAGTGAGAGAGTGATAGGAAAAGGTGTCCATAGGCTGATGGAGTGTGTTGGACGGAAGCTGGTGGATTCTCCAGAATATTGAGAGGGAAAAAAATATTATAATGTGGGTGTCGGCTCTCTTCACTCCAGGGACGACACTGTAAAGGAGGACACGACACCCATACCAACACGTTAAAACACCATCGCGACACTGTCTGCTGCCAAATCGGTCACCGCTGTGTTTCAAACTCATGGTAAGCGGCTCACGAATCCCGTTCGCAAACCTTTAGGCCTAGGAGACGGCTGGGATGCATCTAGAGGAAGTAAATTTACAGAGATGCCCGCTGCAGTCAGACAGACTCACTGCTGTGTACAATTATGTATCGCAATCCCCTCGAATTCGAAACGACGAAGAACAGTATCACATAACTAGACAATATCACTTCAGAACAGACACAATTACAGAACAACTCGTAGAGTTAGTTAATTGCATATCCTTTACAGAATATGAAGTCAACCCAGCGTACTGTGGCTGTTTCTTGGCAACTTTACGTTTAGTAGTTTGTCATTGCTTTCTGAACCACCGGCACACATACCATTGTATGTGAACCAACGCAAGGCGGTATGTTTTTCAAATCTCCCGCAGCTGTGTTTAGAAAGCGGTATGCGGATTTACGAACTGCGTCCGTAACCTTCGCCACAGAGCCGGTTTATTGGTACAGAGTTACACAAAGGATTAATAATAATAAGGATTGATAATGAAGTGGGACAGTATCAGCCAATTAAGAGAGGTGTTAGGCAGGGATGTGTGATGTCTCCAGATCTTTTTTCCCTGTACAGTGAAAATATTTTCAGAAATGTAGAGGATATAAATGGAATCAGCATTGGAGGACGAAACATCAATAACATTAGATATGCAGATGATACAGTATTAATTGCAGACAATGCGCAGGACCTGCAACAATTAGTAGATGCGATTGTTGTACACAGTGAGCAATTGGGGTTAGAATTAAATTGTAAAAAGACTCAAGTTATGGTCGTCAGTAGGAAGGAAGAAGTGCCACAATGTAATATACAAGTAAATGGAAATATTCTTCAACAAGTGAATCGGTACAATTATCTTGGAACAGTTGTAACATCTGATGGGAGATGCCTTGAAGAGATTAGAACAAGAATCGCCATGGCGAAAGTAGCCTTTAGCAAGATGAAAAACATTCTGACCAATAAAAAGATGTCAATTGAAACGAGAAAAAGAGTGTTGAGGGGATACATAGAGCCTGTTCTTTTGTATGGATGTGAAACTTGGACAATGAGCAGTCAAGCTGAAAAGCATTTGATGGCTGCAGAAATGTGGTTTCTGAGGAAAATGCAAAGAATACCATGGACAGACAGAAAAACCAATGACCAAGTACTACAGGAGACAAATGAACATCGTAAACTGATTAGAGAAATTAGACGTAGACAGTCAAAATTCTTTGAATATGTTATGAGAAGAAATGGATTGGAGAACTTAGTGACAACTGGCAAGATCGAGGGGAACAGACCAAGAGGAAGACCGAGAGGAAAATACCTAGATGGATTGGCCACATGGCATGGACGAGACAGGAACACTGAGCTGATCCACGACACTGGTGATCGAGTGAAATGGCGAGTCATGACCGCCCACGCTTTCCGGCATGGCACATGATTGATTGATTGATTGATTGATTGAGTTACACAAATACACAGCAGCGGCAGAAGGGGATCATCATCATCGTTTGGCGTAGGCGCTCATGTCTCTCTACAGATATCCATGATGTTCTGGATCAACTCTGCTGATGATATTCCCGTATGCCACCAGCTCAGTCCATATAACATCATTTCTCCTGGTATGCTTCTTCTGCCACTGAATTTTCCTGTTGTCACAATGTTTACCGGTGTCATGTTTCATCATTATATGACCGAAGATCAACGTTTGTATCTGTCTTATAATTCTATATAATGTTCTACTTCCAATAACCTTTTTCGGGCAATAGTTATTAGATACTCTGACAGTCCAAGGAATTCGCAACATTCGTCTCAGAAACCACATCTATGTTGCTTCTAATCTCTTCCTAATTTCTTCATTCAGGTTCCAAGATTCCTTGCCATACCACAAAACAAGTTCTATATTACATTTTAGTACTAGTTTCGAGGCCTTTTAGTCCCACAAACATCCTTTCTGCCCAGTGTTCTCCACCGAGGCCCTTTTGCAGTAGACTCTTTACAAAAATTAAACTTTATTCCGTAGAAAACAGTATGCATTTACATGTTGTATTGCATGTTTTCCTTTACATTTGCAAATTCAACATATACATTTGTATACACATGGCATTATTAATATTTTTGAAAATAATATTTTAGGGATTGAGGTTCCTCGGGAGCCAGAGCCGTGCTATGAGACTGCACGCGCCTGTGTGTCACGCGGATGTCCGCCTTTGTATGCTGGGGACAAGGTTAAATCTAACTGCAGATGATTACACTTTGATCTTATGTTTAATTAATGTTTTTTTCCGTTTGTGATTTCTTGGCAAGCTTACGTTCAGTGCTTTACCACGGCTTTCTGAACGACCGCCACTCATACCACTGTATGAAATCCAACGCAAGGCGATCTAATGCCAACCGCTCCCGCAGCAGTGTTTTGAACGCGGTATTCAGGATTACGAATTGCAAAAGTATTTTTTTAAAGGCCGCTTAGTACCACTATGTGCATAACGGCCCATTGTGTCTGACAGTATTAGTGGACAGTGACTCGTGTTCGTCAGTTTGGTTGACCGCCTCTGCTCCCTGTCAGGTCAAACGCACATAAATATACACTTTGATCTTAGGCAAAACGTCGAGAAGCTGACAGTCTATGGTCGTGACTTATTGCATAAAACTGTTGCATTTCAAGAAAGGAATAAGAACAGAATATCAAATATGGAATGAATAATGCAAGAATGATGACTGACTATGAGTTTAACACAAGAGTAGGAATATCCCATGTATAATTATAACTTGCAGCAACGCGCCGACAACACCCTGCCATGCTTACCAAAGGCTGTAACGATGTCATTATATTTAATAGATTGTGTTACATTTCACACAGTAAAATCAACTATTTCATCCAAAGAAAATACTTCTCTCCCTTGCTTCGACCTCTGCGGGCAATACTGGTGGTAGTTATCTGCCTGCTCGTCCCACGCTATTGATTTTCTTTTGTTTTCTTTCATTATCTCTATCTTCATGGACTTGTTTTTGAAGTAAATGTCCCGCCCAACCCCGCAAACGCAGCAGGAGTTTGTCACTCCAGTATCTCCGTTTGTCACTTTACTATCTCCGTGCCACTTCCACGCTCTGTCGTTCTAAGCGATTATCGTTGCGTTGCTAGGATACACACACAACTGTGATGCTTTCCAATTGTGTGGAACATGTGACGTATGTAATATGTGAATGTCAGAGCTGTGGCAGAGGTTGTGGTTAGCGCTGATACTATTACAGTGATCCGCGGTTCAATAACACATAGTGGCACTTTCCCCTTACAAACAGAATAGTAATATAACGAGTCTAGTCTGAACACAACAATTAATAATAAATACAAACATTGACTAACACGTCACCATTATCATGTGTTCTACCAGCTGGCGTAGGCGTTGATGTCGCTTCACAGACCTCCTTTCTCGGAGTTCTGGATCAACTCTGCTGATGATATACTTCAATGCCACCGTGTCAGTCCATCCAGCATCATTTCTCTCTGTCTGTCTATGCCATCTCGCCCACTAATCCTTCCAGTTGTCACCATGTTTTGGGTTATCTCTTCCCATCATATAACCTAATAAGTTGTATGCGTACTTCTTATAGTTATATATCTTGTTCTACTTTCATAGCTTCTTCCAGGCAGTCGTTGTTAGTTACTCTGACAGTCTAAGGTATTCACAACATTTGTCTTAGGAACCACATCTCTGTTGTTCCCAAGCTCTTCCTAATCTACCATTCACAAGCGATAATTCACTGCCATGTAACAAAATAGGTTCTTTGTAACATTTCAGTACTATCTTTCTGACATTCACTCCATGTAACAAAACAGGTTCTTTATAACATTTCAGTACTAACTTTCTGACATTCACTCCATGTAACAAAACAGGTTCTTTATAATATTTCGGTACTATATTTCTGACATTCACTCCATGTAACAAAACAGGTTCTTTAAAACATTTCAGTACTATCTTTCTGACATTTACTCCATGTAAAAAAAAAAAACAGGTTCTTTATAACATTTCAATACTATATTTCTGACATTCACTCCATGTAACAAAACAGGTTCTTTATAACATTTCAATACTATATTTCTGACATTCACTCCATGTAACAAAACAGGTTCTTTATAACATTTCAGTACTATCTTTCTGACATTCACTCGATGTAACAAAACAGGTTCTTTATAACATTTCAGTACTATCTTTCTGACATTCACTCCATGTAACAAAATAGGTTCTTTATAACATTTCAATACTATCTTTCTGACATTCACTCCATGTAACAAAACAGGTTCTATGTAATATTTCAATACTATCTTTCTGACATTCAGCGATAGGGAATAATTGCGTAAGATTCTCATCAATATTTTAAATACAGGGTTTCCTTGAACTACTTCTGCTCTTAACGTCTGTCACGCATCTTCAATCTGACGATGTGAAATATCCCAAGTGTTTACATTGATCAGTCTGGTGACCAGAAGCTACCTGAAGTAGAATAGAACAAAGACAGTTTGACAGGATCACCGACGTGAAGATCATGGAGAGAGCTGGACACAGTCAAGTGAATCAAGTCAGAGATCACACAAATCAAATCAAATCAAATCAACTTTATTAGGGTCACAAATTGGGCGCGCAGGCCCGTCTTACATTCGGCCCTTCCAATCACTCGTCTTTCGTTCATCAAGAGCATTATACATTTACATAGGAAGAAAAATAAACATTGTGAAATGAATGTTGTAAACATAAACAAGGCTAAACATGGAGAAAAATGTGTACATAAAAAGTATGTGACATAAAAGTAGTGATGCCAGCGCGTCCCACACACACACACACACACACACACACACACACACACACACACACACACCACACACTCTCTCTCTCTCTCTCTCTCTCTCTCTCTCATTCACTCTCACACATTCACTCACACACACACACTCTCACTCATTCACTCTCCCGCTCACTCATTCACTCTCCCGTTCACTCATTCACTCTCCCGCTCACTCATTCACTCTCCCGCTCACTCATTCACTCTCCCGCTCACTCATTCACTCTCCCGCTCACTCATTCACTCTCACGCTAACTCATTCTGTCTCTCCCGCTCACTCATTCACTCTCACGCTCACTCATTCACTCTCCCGCTCACTCATTCACTCTCCCGTTCAATCATTCACTCTCCCGCTCACTCCTTCACTCTCACTCATTCACTCTCACGCTCACTCATTCACTGTCCCGCTCACTCATTCACTCTGCCGCTCACTCATTCACTCTCACGCTCACTCATTCACTCTCACGCTCAATCATTCACTCTCACGCTCACTCATTCCTTCTCACGCTCACTCATTCACTCTCACTAATTCTCTCACGCTCACTCAATCACTCTTACGCTCACTCATTCACTCTCACTCATTCACTCACACTCATTCACTCCCACACACAGACACTCTCAATCATTCACTCTCCAGCTCACTCATTCGCTCTCACGCTCACTCATTCACTCTCCCGCTCACTCATTCACCCTCACGCTCACTCATTCACTCTCCCGCTCACTCATCCACTCTCACTCATTCACTCTCCCGCTCACTCATTCACTTTCACGCTCAATCATTCACTCTCCCGCTCACTCATTCACTCTCACGCTCACTCATTCACTCTCACGCTCACTCATTCACTCTCACTCATTAACTCTCACGCTCACTCATTCACTCTCACGCTCACTCATTCTGTCTCTCATTAACACTCACTCACTCTCTCACTCAAACTACAGTAATGAACATAAGTTTAGATTATACATGATAAAATCAAATGGTATTTAACTTATAATATGACAGATGAGAATAAACAAACATATGGATTCGGGTGTTACATGACATGCATCTGCTCAGCTCTCTCTCTCTCTCTCTCTCTCTCTCTCTCTCTCTCTCTCTCTGTATTCTTTCATACACACACTCACACGCATGCGTACGCTCACACACACACACACACACACACACTCTCTCATTCACTCTCACTCTCACTAATTCACTCTCCCGCTCACTCATTCACTCTCCCGCTCACTCATTCACTCTCACGCTCACTCATTCACTCTCACGCTCACTCATTCGCTCTCACACTCACTCATTCACTCTCACGCTCACTCATTCACTCTCCCGCTCAATCATTCACTCTCACTAATTCACTCTCCCGCTCACTCATTCACTCTTCCGCTCACTCATTCACTCTCCCGCTCACTCATTCACTCTCACGCTCATTCATTCACTCTTACGCTCACTCATTCACTCTCACTCATTCACTCACACTCATTCACTCCCACACACAGACACTCTCACTCATTCACTCTCCGGCTCACTCATTCGCTCTCACGCTCACTCATTCACCCTCACGCTCACTCATTCACTCTCCCGCTCACTCATCCACTCTCACTCATTCACTCTCCCGCTCACTCATTCACTCTCAATCATTCACTCTCCCGCTCACTCATTCACTCTCACGCTCACTCATTCACTCTCACGCTCACTCATTCACTCTCACTCTCACTCATTCACTCTCACACTCACTCATTCACTCTCACGCTCACTCATTCTGTCTCTCATTAACACTCACTCACTCTCTCACTCAAACTACAGTAATGAACATAAGTTTAGATTATACATGATAAAATCAAATGGTATTTAACATATAATATGAC
>OY992885.1:10328001-10448001 GCA_963921405.1 Cepaea hortensis | reverse complement strand
TCCACTTCTACACCTTTCCCGCCGGAGACTGTGTAAATGTATCCATTAACGCAGCTCCACTCCACTACTGAATTCTTCAAAACCACAAGTGATCTACAAAATTACTGCCTGACATTGCATTTAGGTCACAATGGCTTCTGGTCACGCGCACACGACCATGCCATGGCCGACCAATCACTGCAATGTTGTTTTTCTCGATCTCCCTCTTCCCAATCCAAATTTCCCGTTTCTGGGCCATTCGGGGAATGTTGCTTCCAACAGAATCATTCTTTCCTTTATATTGATTTATGTTTCTAATTTATCAGTTCATGTCTTTTTTCCCCTTCTACAGCAGTTAAACCAGTTGCCAGATCTTCGTTCGATTACTTTTCTCTAGTTGTAATGTGTTATCTCCCTTCAATATTTTGTGAAAATCTTCAGTCAGTCAGTCAGTCAGTCTGTCTGTCTGTCTGTAGATACGTTGGTCCACCCGTCAATATTTTTGCCTGATTATCTGTCTGTTTGTTCGTCCGTATGAGATTACGTACAGTAACCTATCCGAGGAAAGAGAGGAGAAGAAGGGCAGAATGTCAGACGGGCCTGCGTGGTCAATTCTTAACCCTTTGAAAATAAAGTTTGTTCATTCGTTCGTTCCATCCTTCCGTCTATCTGTCTATCGATATGACAAACTGTTTTTCCAACATCTATACTTCTGCCTAACTCTGTGTTTGTCTATTTGTCTGCCTTTCTGTCTCTACGTCCGTCTGTCTGTCTGTCAGTCGGTTAATCCATCCGTCTATATACTTCTGCCTGACTGCCTGTCTGTCCGTCTGTCTGTCTGCCGGTCGGTTCACCCATCCAGCTATATTTCTGCCCGCCTGCCTGTCTCACTGCAAACTATTATTTTCTGGGCTAAAAAACACGTAATGGTTCTATTATCGGGAAATTATTACCGCGCGTGTTGTTTACCGCCGGACACAAACGACCAGATGTCCGGCCATTTCTGTTTTTATTTCACTGCCGCGAAGCCCGCCAGATCCCCACAACTGGGTTAACTACTCCGCTGTGTGCCTCTGTATAACTGACAGCTCCTGTTCTTCAAGACTGAGACTCCAATGGCAGTCCTCGGTGTCTCCAGTATTATATGTTTTGTTTTGCATATCCTTTACACGACATCGCTGTCAACATCAGCATCTTTCAGCTGTCTGTTGATTTCTTGGCAAGGTTACGCTCAGTAGTTTGCCATTGCTTTCTGAGCGGCCGGCTCAGTGTCCCGCAAGTCACCAGCGGGGGACGAACCGCTCCTAGCTGACCAGGGTTGCCACTTTTTTTTGACCAAAAGTATCTAGAAATGGCCCAAACGACATCCATAAATATCTAGATTTCGCTGGAAAGTATCTAGGAAAAATATCCAGATTGAGAAAGTAAGAAATTACATATGTATTGATGTGACTGCCGGTCTCCCTGGCGAAGAGTTTACGGCTGTCGCCGTAATCCCGTATATTCTCGTGAGTAACGCAGCTGCACCCGAACCGGCAGCGGTTCGAGCCGAGCTGGTAATTTAAGGGGTATGTGAACCGGTCGCTCAGAAAGCAATCGCAAACTACTGAGCATAATCTTGCCTAGTACATCAACAGCAGCTGAAAAATTCTGATGTTGACTGCAACGTCCTGTAACGGATATGCAACATTTTAAAAAAATATTGATGTGACTTATCTATAGAATCATGTCCTCATCTTCACTGATGTATGTCTCACAAGATGCACTTAGCTTGGCTGATGAAGTTGAAGCTTCAGATTCAAAATGACTCTGGTATGCTTTAGCTGTTCCAATTTCTTTTAATACACGATCAGGGAGCTGATAAGTTGAACAGCATTTTCCTGCTCTCATCTGGCCAAATCTTATTGTCAAGATAGCATTTAAGAGGTCAAGTTTCATCCTGTTTCTTAGTTTACATTTTGTATAATTCACAGTACTGAAAACTCTTTCCGCATCAACATTTGAATGGGGTAGTATCATGGCAGACATCGCACATTCAAAGAGCTTACAGAATGGACTGTTTCCTGGGACATCTTTAAATTGTCTTACTTCACTCCAAAAAGCTTCAGTTTCTGTTTTGTTTGTCTAGTCAACCAAATTTATTTTGGTTAACTAATATTCTGCTTCCGCCACACTATTACCAGTAGCCCTTAACAATTTAATAACTTGACAATATTTAGGTATGTCCTTTACTGGCTGAGATATGTTGTTAATAGAAAAGAGTGAAATATTTTTCAATACATCTACATTTTCAGGAAGTCTCTGCTTCAGTTGATTGAATAATGAGACAAGAAAATCTTGACAGCGCTTTCTTAAGTTGTTCTCTTCATTTTCTGTTAACAATCCTTTTGTTTTTAAACCATCTAGTTTTGATTCGATTTGGTATCCCAGGTATGGCTTAGGAGCCAAATAGCTCTCTATAGTGCAAGTGAACAAGTCAGCTTTACAAGTTGGCAATATGTCTTTTACCAATTGAGTGAAATAGCAAAATGAGGTCGTCAAGTAATTTAACTTTATCAACATTTTGAGATTCAAATAGTTTATTAACTTTTTGCACTTCACTCAAACTGGGTTGTAAAAAGAGAAGGATTTGCCGATTTTTTTTTCATCACTGTACATTCCATATAGTATTTCAGCTGTGTAGCACTTTTCACTTTGTCTTGTTATTTAGAGGTGTGTCTTCAACTCCAACCATGGGTTCACAATTACGTCAACAGCTCGTTGAATTGATAACCATCTAGTTTTGCAATATGACAGAATTTTCAGTAGTGAGGAACTATCATTTAATGTTTTATATAAATTAATATATTGCTGTAGTCTGACAGATGATTTGGAGAACTAGTTATGTGTTTCAGCAATAAGGAATTCCAAATTCCTTGGTAAACATTCTGACGTGGCATGTAATAATGCTAGCTGCAAGGAATGACACGTACATTTTATGAGGATTAAAGATTGGATATCTTCCTTCAATTTTGCATAAACGCCATGGTTGATACCAACCGTTACCGAGGCATTATCGGTACCAATTACAGCAAAATTCTTGAAGTTTAAATGTGTACTGATCAAAAGTTTCTTCAGTGCCTTTATGCGCCCTTTTACTCATTACCTGGGGTTTGCCAGATTGTTGCGCGTTGACCCAAGTCAGTTCAAAGTTTAAATAATGGCAGTTACCATAATTTACGCTCGTCCAGACCAAACATAAAATGGGTAAATGACACCGAAAGAAAAGTAAAATCTAGAAAGTATTCAAAATATCCGACTCCAAATAAAAAGTATCTAGAATTGCATCCAGCATCCAAACGTCAGAAAACGGTATCCAGATGCCGGCAAAAACCTCTAGATCTGGATATAAAATATCTAGAATGGCAACTATGCCCAGCTCTCGCCCGCTTACGAGACTGCGTGATAAACGGGATTACGGAGAAAGTGTTGTAACCACTCGGCCAGAGAGACCGGCATATATATATATATAGCTCGCTCCGTGGCGAAAGTTTTACAGACGCAGTTCGTAATCCCGCATACCGCATTCGAAACATAGCTGCGTTGGTTTTTTATGGAATAGTATGGGTTCCAGTCGTTCTGAAAGCAATGGAAAACTACTGAACGTAAACTTGCCCTGCAGTAATCACGAACAGATATATAGAGTCAACCCCATGCTAGATGTTAAAAGCAATTTCACGGTTAGTAGATTGCCTTTGTTTCTGAACGCGAAGTCGTCATTTACGTCCAACTGAACGAGAAGTCGTCATTTACATCAAACTCAACGAGAAGTCATCATTTACGCACAACTGAACACGAATTTGTAATTTACGTCCAACTGAAAGAGAAGTCATCATTTACATCAAACTCAACGAGAAGTCATCATTTACGCTAAACTGAACACAAATTTGTCATTTACGTCCAACTGAAAGAGAAGTCATCATTTACATCAAACTCAACGAGAAGTCATCATTCACGCCCAACTGAACACAAATTTGTCATTTACGTCCAACTGAAAGAGAAGTCATCATTTACGTCCAACTGAAAGAGAAGTCATCATTTACGTCCAACTGAAAGAGAAGTCGTCATTTAAGTCCAACTGAAAGAGAAGTCATCATTTACACCCAACTGAACACGAATTTGTCATTTACGTGCAACTGAAAAAGAAGTCATCATTTACGCCCAACTCAGCAAGAAGTCGTCATTTAAGTCCAACTGAAAGAGAAGTCATCATTTACGTCCAACTGAACAAGAAGTCATCATTTACGTCCAACTGAAAGAGAAGTCATTATTTACGTCCAACTGAAAGAGAAGTCATTATTTACGTCCAACTGAAAGAGAAGTCATTATTTACGTCCAACTGAAAGAGAAGTCATCATTTACTTCCAACTGAAAGAGAAGTCAACATTTACGTCCAATTGAAAGAGAAGTCATCATTTACGTCCAACTGAAAGAGAAGTCTTCATTTACGCCCAACTGAACACGAATTTGTCATTTACGTCCAACTGAAAGAGAAGTCATCATTTACGTCCAACTGAAAGAGAAGTCATCATTTATGTCCAACTGAAAGAGAAGTCATCATTTGCGTCCAACTGAAAGAGAAGTCATCATTTGCGTCCAACTGAAAGAGAAGTCATCATTTACATCCAACTGAAAAAGAAGTCATCATATACGTCCAGCTGAAAGAGAAGTCATCATTTACGTCCAACTGAAAGAGAAGTCATCATTTACGCCCAAATGAACACGAATTTGTCATTTACGTCCAACTGAACAAGAAGTCATCATTTACGTCCAACTGAACTTGATGTGGAATGTACCCCCATCTCCGCCGTCAGCGCACAGTGAGTTTATGCGTATGTATCTTAAACTTCACACACACACACACACACACACACACACACACTTACTCTCACTTACTTAAATAATATATATGTATACATAGTGTTGGTTGTTTTTGAAATGGTATGGGTGCCGGTTGTTCAGAAAGTAATGGCAAACTACTGAACGTAAACTTGACCAGGAATAACGAACAGCCAAAAAATGCTGGGCTTGACTGATACGTCCTGTGAAGGACATGCAATTAACGTTTTCTTATATGTATGTAGGAATACCAACACATACATACACGCAGGTTTCAGATTCTGAAACTCTGAGATTAGTAGAACATTCACATTTTTCATGCTCCCATTCTTCTAATTCTGTCCTTGCGGTGTATGGCAGAGGGGTCTTTGGGCCTGAGGACTTAAGGCCGCCTGTCTAGTGCAGTCGCCGCGAACTGTGCAGGTTAGGTAGGATTTTATTTTTGCCCCCGACAGAAAAAAGTCCCACACCTATGTCCTTATGTAATGACTGTAGTGTCATCTCCGTGATCTACGCTTTGAGTGTGTGTGTGTGTGTGTGTGTGTGTGTGTGTGTGTGTGTGTGTGTGTGTTGTTCTTATGTTAGTTCGCTGATGAAGGCTTGTCACCGCAACGTCTTTTGTGTTTAGTAATTGTGTTTGGTAAAGCTGCTCTACACTGCATTATTTATACCGTTTACACACACACTCACTAACACACACACACACACACACACACACACACACACACACACACACACACACACACTCGCACACACCCACAGACACACACATTCGCACACACACACATAGAGAGAGAGAGAGAGAGAGTATGTTTCTGGTTGTCAAGTGTACGAGGCTAGACGGGTCTCGCTCCAGCTAACGTGTTGACATCGATTATCATCAGGGCGAGTAAATTGACGGAGAAGGGGCGGTTTGTCCTTGTCATAAACAGCCTTGCCAAGGTCATATTATTGGACTTCGATTTGATAACTAGTGCACGTTCAATACAAGTGGAATATCTCTCTCGCTGGTATGTGTTCTCACGCTGGTATGTGTTCTCACTCGTAGGTATATGTCCTCACTTTGAGGTATATGTCCTCACTTTTAGGTATGTGTCCTCACTTTGAGGTATGTGTCCTCACTTTGAGGTATGTGTCCTCACTTTGAGGTATGTGTCCTCACTTTGAGGTATGTGTCCTCACTTTGAGGTATGTGTCCTCACTTTGAGGTATGTGTCCTCACTTTGAGGTATGTGTCCTCACTTGTAGGTATGTGTCCTCACTTTGAGGTATGTGTCCTCACTTTGAGGTATGTGTCCTCACTTTGAGGTATGTGCCCTTACTTTTAGGTATGTGTCCTCACTTTGAGGTGTGTGTCCTCACTTGTAGGTATATGTCCTCACTTTTAGGTATGTGTCCTCACTTTGAGGTATGTGCCCTTACTTTTAGGTATGTGTCCTCACTTTGAGGTGTGTGTCCTCACTTGTAGGTATGTGTCCTCACTTTGAGGTATGTGTCCTCACTTTGAGGTATGTGTCCTCACTTTGAGGTATGTGTCCTCACTTTGAGGTATGTGTCCTCACTTGTAGGTATGTGTCCTCACTTTGAGGTATGTGTCCTCACTTTGAGGTATGTGTCCTCACTTTTAGGTATGTGTCCTCACTTTTAGGTATGTGTCCTCACTTTGAGGTATGTGTCCTCACTTTGAGGTATGTGTCCTCACTTGTAGGTATGTGTCCTCACTTTGAGGTATGTGTCCTCACTTTGAGGTATGTGTCCTCACTTTGAGGTATGTGCCCTTACTTTTAGGTATGTGTCCTCACTTTGAGGTGTGTGTCCTCACTTGTAGGTATATGTCCTCACTTTTAGGTATGTGTCCTCACTTTGAGGTATGTGCCCTTACTTTTAGGTATGTGTCCTCACTTTGAGGTGTGTGTCCTCACTTTTAGGTATGTGTCCTCACTTTGAGGTATGTGTCCTCACTTTGAGGTATGTGTCCTCACTTGTAGGTATGTGTCCTCACTTTGAGGTATGTGTCCTCACTTTGAGGTATGTGTCCTCACTTTTAGGTATGTGTCCTCACTTTGAGGTATGTGTCCTCACTTTGAGGTATGTGTCCTCACTTTTAGGTATGTGTCCTCACTTTGAGGTATGTGCCCTTACTTTTAGGTATGTGTCCTCACTTTGAGGTGTGTGTCCTCACTTGTAGGTATATGTCCTCACTTTTAGGTATGTGTCCTCACTTTGAGGTATGTGTCCTCACTTTGAGGTATGTGCCCTTACTTTTAGGTATGTGTCCTCACTTTTAGGTATGTGTCCTCACTTTTAGGTATGTGTCCTCACTTTGAGGTATGTGCCCTTACTTTTAGGTATGTGTCCTCACTTTGAGGTATGTGTCCTCACTTTGAGGTGTGTGTCCTCACTTTGAGGTGTGTGTCCTCACTTTGAGGTGTGTGTCCTCACTTTTAGGTATGTGTCCTCACTTTTAGGTGTGTGTCCTCACTTTGAGGTGTGTGTCCTCACTTTGAGGTGTGTGTCCTCACTTTTAGGTATGTGTCCTCACATTTAGGTATGTGTCATCACGTTTAGGTATGTGACATCACCTGTATGTATGTAACTTATGTGCATATATGTGACCTTACTTGTAGATATGTCCTCCAATGTGCGTATATACTCCCACATGAAGGTAAATGTCCTCACATGTAGGTAAATGTCCTCACTACGCGGCTCTGACCTGAACACCTTTCTGTCACACACCTAGCAAATATCATCCCTACCCGACCCTCCTTCAACCTCGTGAATTATCTTGAGTACACTCAGAGCTTACAGGAGCAGCCTAGTCTAGTGACCAGCATTCTTGCATGTTAGCATTTGTTCGAATCGCCTAAATCCTTGATACAACCTAACACAGATACAGGGAAATATTCAGGGAAATAAAAGCGATATTGACATTATATGTGTCTATTGCCGGACTCTTGAGGAATCAAATAATATTATCACAATATATCCTACCATACAGGTGTATGAAGGCTGGGCTTGGGACTGACTGCCTTATTCCTTACATAAACTTTAGCTGCAGAACCCAGCCAATCATGAACAGTCCAAGGATCAGAGTCCAGCCAATCATGAACAGTCCAAGGATCAGAGCCCAGCCAATCGTGAATAGTCCAAGAATCAGAGCCCAGCCAATCATGAATAGTCCAAGGATCAGAACCCAGCCAATCATGAATAGTCCAAGGATCAGAACCCAGCCAATCATGAATAGTCCAAGGATCAGAACCCAGCCAATCATGAGTCCAAGGGTCAGAACCCAGCCAATCATGAACAGTCCAAGGATCAGAACCCAGCGAATCATGAATATCCAAGAATCAAGGAAAACGAATAATCAAGCCAACCATGAGGACAGGAAGCTCTCCAAGAAAGAGTCTAGCACGATGCGAAACCGGCCGCAAGGAGTCCGGATGGCAGATTGTCTGTCTGTCAACTAAGCACAACACACGGAGACGCAGGAACAGACATGAATAATATAAAGAGAACATGGACGACGCTACGTGGGATAGTTAAGGAGAGGAGGGCTTACAGTAAGCTGTTTGAGGCCAATGCCCTAGAGCAGTGTTTCCCAACCTTTTTTGTATCGTGCCCCACTTAAGCCTTTCTAAAATTCATATTGCCCCCCCCCCCCCCCGCCCCATGCCCCCCCCCCTCAACATATACATTATTTTTAATATTCAAAAATTGAAATGTTCACTAAAGAAACTTGAATGATAGGTTTTAGGAAGAAATCACTAGGTAATTATTGAGCAAACACAGTAAGTACATTTTCAAAACATATAATGGAGAACTGAAATTCAAGTACAAAATAATTTTAATGAAAGATTTTTCTATATTATTTTAATTATTAGTAATTATTTATTATTTAAATTTAGTGAGTTCCTTGCGCTTGATGCTTGCTGCAAAGAGATCTTATATCAGGTTCCAATTTAGTTAACTTCAGTCCCAAGTCTCCCCGTTTTGTTATATTCAGCCGATTTCTTCCATTTTCGAATTGCCCCCCTTAACAGTCAAATTGCCCCCCTGTGGGGCGTGGGGAAACACTGCCCTAGAGTGAAGGAAAACGAGTAATAATAGGTACGCTAAAACACGCTGCACATCTCCGACGTGTCGGTTTTAAAAACCTTTGTTCAAAACCTTCGTTGTGTCGAAAGTGTTACTTACAAGCGCAATTTGCAATCCTGCATACCGTGTTCGAAATACAGCTGCGGAAGATTTGGAAGCAGACCGCGTTGTGCCGGTCTTCATACAATGGTATGAGTCCTGGTCGTTCAGAAAGCTATACCAAACTATTGAAATGACAAATATCTCCCACAAAAAAAAAAAAAAGGCTGAGAATTATAAATGAAAGTCTTAGAACAATTAAACATAATCGGATTTTAAAATACATGAATGCGATTAGGGCGTCTAATACCTTGCTCACTTGTTCAGACGTCCAAAGCTATCCATAAAGCCTTCGTTCAATATGGTTTGTGCACTGACAATGTCCCACTCATAATGTATGATTCGGTGCGCACTATCTGTGCTTGTAGACACTATAGTTCATATACTTAAACTTGTCATGTGTTTGTTGACGAGTGGATGATTATATTGTATTACTGCCCGGGGATAAAACGTTGACAATGAACAAATAGTGTAGAGACACAATTGAAGCTTTAGAAATATGACTGTATAGACGATTGGGCAGCATTTCCTGACAAGAGTAGACAATACATACATACAAAGTCCTGAAAAATCTGGGATCGGATGAGAGGTAACTGTATGAGATCAAATACAGACAACAAAACCGTTTCGGGTGGTAAAGAGACATAGCAGGGCGTATTTGGGGGAGTGAATGAATCACCCAAAATAAACGAGAAGTAGATTGTGAGCTTTACTAAAACACGACTACAAGAGACAAATTGGACGTTGCGGCCAAAGCCTTCGTCAGCACAGGACAATCAAATACAAACCAACACAAAACTACATGAAACACACTATGACAATATTAAACTATTAAACTAATTAAAATTAAATGTACTCATCTGAATTCTGTGTCCTGGCTTGGAAAGTCTGACACGCGTAGGGCGCCAGTGGATCAATAGACCGGATGTATGGTACATGGGTCAAAGGTCAAGCGGGAGGGGAGTGGGGTGGAGACGCGCCCATGTGTGCGGAAAAGTGAAATTTGAGACCGGCAAAGATGTTACGGACGCAGATGACAATTAGCAATTATCGTTAAGCGCTCGAAACACCGCTGCGGAAACCTATATAGTGTTAGTATACACAGAGGGGCATGGGTGGCGGTCGTTCAGAAAAGGATGGCAAAACACCGAACGTAAATCCGCCAAGAGAGTTGACTAGTGTCATACAAAGGATCTGCACGTACCCAGATGGTGGACTGTAAGCTAGGGGTGGGAGGGGTGGGGTGGGGAGTTAAATGAAGCTGTGTTGGACATTAAGGCCGTGAGGGGAGAGTGTGCCCAACTGGAAGATGAGACGGTGTTCCAATGTCTTCCGATCCCGTTCGTGGGATGCGCATGATTTGATGGCCGTGACCTGTATGTCGGCTACGCCATGGTGGTCAGGACTGTTGAAATGTATGGATACTGGTTTCTGGGCGCCGCTGGTGATGTCAGAAAGATGTTGTCGAAATCTGTCCCCAAGACGTAATCCTGTCTCACCGACATATCTCATGTCGCAACGTGTGCAGGTAATCGCATAGATGACGTTGCGACTGATGCATGAGAAACCCTCACGGATGTGGAAGGTCGTCTTAGGGAATGTCAGACTCTGGGTTTGAAGTACGTATGGACAGGTCTTGCAAACCGATCGAAGACACGCCACCGTGCCAGGAAGAGACTGGTGAGGTTGGGGTAGCCTGCTATGGAGGGAGTATTTGAGGGAGGAATTGAGGAGCAGCATGCAAGAGAAAGGTGGGAGGACGATTTCAAGAGAGTATGTGAGTACACAGATAGGACAAAAGACACAGAGTGTTGAAGAATTATTATAACTGACCCTGAATTTGGAGATGACATTGGATGAGGATGGTAGTGTTGCTGACAACAATGATAATGACGATGATAGTGATATTAGGGTGTAGGTTGTGTTTGTCATTATAGTTAGTTTGTCACACATAGTTAGTTAGTTAGTCGAGGTTCCAACTTCACGGCAACGGGTTGTCCCCATTATGCTCCATTCCCGTGCCAGCGAATATCACACAAAATGCTCCCCTCTGTCCAATGTGAAAAGTGGAATAGGCAGGAGTCTCGGCAATCCAACAAGCCCGCACAGGTATACTGTGCATAATGCCGCCGTCAGAATGTCAACACAAAATTAATCCACGAATACCACAGTTCGTCGTCGATGGACTCGGCAGTCACCAGAAAGACCTCATTGACCCGGGTTTTTTCACATGGCTTGTCATTAAACATGGTTGATGCTGCTCTTATTATTATTGCTGTTGGTGTTGCTGCTGCAACTACAACAACAACAATACCTACTACTACTGCTTCTAATGCTGCTGCTGCTGCTGCTGCTACTACTACTACTACTACTACTACTACTACTACTACTACTACTACTACTACTACTACTCTACTACTACTACCACTACTACTACTACTACTACTACTACTACTACTACTACTACTACTACTACTACTACTCTACTACTACTACTACTACTACTACTACTACTACTACTACTACTACTACTACTACTACTACTACTCTACTACTACTACCACTACTACTACTACTACTACTACTACTACTACTACTACTACTACTACTACTACTACTCTACTACTACTACTACTACTACTACTACTACTACTACTACTACTACTCTACTACTACTACTACTACTACTACTACTACTACTACTACTACTCTACTACTACTACTACTACTACTACTACCACTACTACTACTACTACTACTACTATTACTACTACTACTACTACCACTACTACTACTACTACTACTACTACTACTACTACTACTACTACCACTACTACTACTACTACTACTACTACTACTACTACTACTACTACTACTACTACTACTACTACCACCAGGGCTAGTGTTGCTGCTGCTGCTGCTGTTACTACTACTCCACCTAATACTACTGCTACAGTGTTGATAAGAATTTTAATTGTCATTCAATGTCTTTTATATTTGCTTCATAAAAATGTGGTACCCATAGCCTCTGATGTCCAGCAACCCACAGCACCAAGACCATCGTTTAACTTTCGTTTTATCGAAATTGTAATGCTCTATCAGGCACCACTTCTCTTGACATTCTTGTTACATGACTGAACCATCTGGTCTGCTATTTCGGAGTGCAATTTTTAACTGAAACCGTCCCCGTTTGGCCCATCAGTTCTGATTAGGGCCATTCTGGATGACGTCAGGAAGATCTCTTGGTCTATTTCTGGTCCAATACTTCACATGCAGGTCATCACATCTTGTCGGCAATGATCTTGATATATTTCTCTATTTCCGGGGTGGGAAGAAATTGGACGAGAAGTTATCACATGCTCATCATCATCATCATCAAGTGCCGTGCCGGCTGGCGTAGGCGTTCATGGCTCTCCACAGATCTCGGTCTTTGGTATTCTGGATGAACTCTGCTGATGATATTCCTCCATGCCATCATGCTATGTTCATGCTATGTTCAATTATTTAGTACTTCTCACACACGTTTGCGGTAACTTTTGGATCCTTCTAACATGTATACAACAAAACTATAGTACTTCTAACATGTTGGGAGTAAAACTGTAGTACTTCTAACATTTATCCAGCAAAACTGTAGTACTTCTAATATGTATACAGTAAAACTGTAGTACTACTAACATGTATGCAATAAAACTGTAGTACTACTAACATGTAAGCAATAAAACTGTAGTACTACTAACATACTGGTGGTCATGAAATACCAGAGATTCGATATGCTGATGATACAGTATTACTATCCACATCACAGAATGGTATAGAAGACCTAATAACCTCAACCAAAAGGAATAGTGAAAATCACAACTTATATCTTAACATATCAAAAACAAAGATAATACATACAGATAAAACCACTATGGAGAAAGCAATATATGTTAATGAGGAAAAATTGAAGGTGGTGGACAATTTCGAATATCTTGGGTCATTGATTACCAACAACGGTGACACAATCAAAGAAATTAAACGACGATTATCAGTTGTTCTTCAAAGACTAAAACAACTGAATAAATTATGGAGTGGGACAGACAGAACTACAAAAATTAGATTTTAAGAGCATGCATCTTTCCCATTGCAACATACGCGTGTGAAACCTGGACATTTACTAAACAAGCTGAACAGCGCATAAATGCCTTTGAATATAAATGTTATAGACGAGTTCTAAGAATATCTTGGGTAAAGAAAAGAACAAATGCATCCATACTTCAAGAGTTGAATATATAGACTACACAGCTCTGCAGACCTATAAGAGGTAATATAGTTTTACTACAGGTTTATTAGAGGTAATACTGTTTTACTATAGATTTATTGAAGGTAATACAGTATTACTACATGTTTATTAAATGCAATACGTTTTTACTTCAGATTTATTAGAGGTAATACAGTTTTACTACAGGTTTGTTAGAGATCATACTGTTTTACTACATATTTATTAGAGGTAATACAGTTTTAATTAAATATATAAATTATACGGAAGCAGTTTGCTACTGTGGTTCTGTGATGTGATAACGCCTGAGAGTGAGGAGAAATAGGTGGCAAATCTACCCCTCACTTTGGCAAGGGACGAGCCGAGACATAAAACCCGCGTCGACCGTGTTTAATATCAACTGAAAACTTGTCTCGATGACTTGGAAGGAAACGGACATGTATGCTGGTCGCGGTGTTTGTACAATCTGGGATTGAATGTTGAATAGCTTGACTGACAGGCAGTCAGAGAAGATGATTAGATTAAATAGACATGTTGTTGTGTTTGTGTATTTAATAGCGATGAATGACATACTTTTTGATATATCCTCCATACAGCGTTATATATGGAGCAGAGAGCCCCTTCTCCCGCCCTCTACCCTCCACTGGGACAATCCCCTCAACCAACCCATCAGCATGTCTCCCATTCTTTGCTATCTCATGCAGCCCCATCCATGCCTCCCCATGTTATTCATGTCTTTCTCTACTTCTCTCCGCCATAGAGTTCCCAGAGAGCCCGTTTGTCCGCATGACTGACCGGGTTATGTGTTTGTTCCTTATCCGTACACTTGTTCACGGCTGGTTAGATTGTGCAATCTTTTTTTTCATCGGGATGGGGAAAATCCAGCCCACTCCAAACCCTCCCTCGTCGACTCCTACGTCATGTATTACAGGTTACGGTGAGTTACTAGTATTAGCTTCTCTTAAAAGTCTTGGTAGCACAAGTACGGAGTTGAGCTGCGCTGGGTGAGTTGAGGTGAGTAGAGTTAAGGTGAGCTGCGCTGAGCTGAGTTGAGTTGAGTCGAGTCAAGAATCACATCACTCCGGACATTCTCACAAGTGCTCCGTCTTCATCTTCATATCGGAATATCCTCTTAGTGGCCTCTAACGGCATAATGTTGAGTCACATGTTGCTATTCTTTTCTTCCCGTGAGAGTTCTAGTAATACAGGGGAGGATACGAGCTGTGGGGAGCATACAAATGGCTTGTTGTATCCGGGAACAACATAAGGGAGGATACGAGCTGCGGGGAACATACGAATGGCTTGTTGTTGTCTCTGGGAAAAACACAAGGGAGAATACTAGCTGCGAGGAGCGTACAAAATGGCTTGCTGTTGTCTCCGGGAACAACACAAGGGAGAATACTAGCTGCGAGGAGCGTACAAAATGGCTTGTTGTTGTCTCTGGGAAAAACACAAGGGAGAATACTAGCTGCGAGGAGCGTACAAAATGGCTTGCTGTTGTCTCCGGGAACAACACAAAGCCGCCATATTGATGTCAAAGTCAAGGACGCTAACACAAGCCTTCAGGCTTGTGGGCTATATGGTGCTATCGCAATATTGCTATAAACTATTGGACACTAGAGGGCAAAGGTCGTCGATATCAAACCGATCGAGTTCACTCCCAATGGCCTTGTCTGGTACCACTTTTAGACTGTGAGTCGAGGCCAGTTTTAACATTCGTAACAACGCTAGTTCAAACCCGGGTTCATCAGACTGACAGGCCAGTGTATGAGGCAGCTAAACCCGGGTTCATCAGACTGACAGGCCAGTGTATGAGGTAGCCAAACCCGGGTTCATCAGACTGACAGGCCAGTGTATGAGGCAGCCAAACCCGGGTTCATCAGACTGACAGGCCAGTGTATGAGGCAGCTAAACCCGGGTTCATCAGACTGACAGGCCAGTGTATGAGGCAGCCAAACCCGGGTTCATCAGACTGACAGGCCAGTGTATGAGGTAGCCAAACCCGGGTTCATCAGACTGACAGGCCAGTGTATGAGGCAGCTAAACCCGGGTTCATCAGTCTGACAGGCCAGTGTATGAGGCAGCTACACCCGGGTTCATCAGACTGACAGGCCAGTGTATGAGGCAGCTAAACCCGGGTTCATCAGACTGACAGGCCAGTGTATGAGGCAGCCAAACCCGGGTTCATCAGACTGACATGCCAGTGTATGAGGCAGCTAAACCCGGGTTCATCAGACTGACAGGCCAGTGTATGAGGCAGCTAAACCTGGGTTCATCAGACTGACAGGCCAGTGTAAGAGGCAGCCATTCGCTCTAAACCAAACCACGAGAAGTTGTCCTATATTTTGCAATATCCTGCCGCTCCCTACATGTTCTCCCCCCTAAATATTATTTATCTCTGTAATTTTCTTCTCCGTGTGTTTCTAGGTCTCCCACTATTTCGCTTCCCCAGTGGGATCCAGACCAGAGAGTGTCTAGTTATATTATCCTCAGGTTGTCTCAGTGTGTGTCCTATCTTGTGGGTTTCAGAAAAGAGAGTGTCTAGTTATATTATCCTCAGGTTGTCTCAGTGTGTGTCCTATCTTGTGGGTTTCAGAAAAGAGAGTGTCTAGTTATATTGTCCTCAGGTTTTCTCAGTGTGTGTCCTATCTTGTGGGTTTCAGAAAAGAGAGTGTCTAGTTATATTGTCCTCAGGTTTTCTCAGTGTGTTTCCTATCTTGTGGGTTTCAGAAAAGAGAGTGTCCACTTATATTGTCCTCAGGTTTTCTCAGCGTGTGTCCTATCTTGTGGGTTTCAGAAAAGAGAGTGTCTAGTTATATTATCCTCAGGTTTTCTCAGTGTGTGTCCTATCTTGTGGGTTCCAGACAAGAGAGTGTCTAGTTATATTGTCCTGAGGTTGTCTCAGTGTCCTATCTTGTGGGTTTCAGAAAAGAGAGAGTCTACTTATATTGTCCTCAGGTTTTCTCAGTGTGTGTCCTATCTTGTGGGTTTCAGAAAAGAGAGAGTCTACTTATATTGTCCTCAGGTTTTCTCAGTGTGTGTCCTATCTTGTGGGTTTCAGAAAAGAGAGAGTCTACTTATATTGTCCTCTCAGTGTATGTCCTATCTTGTGGGTTTCAGAAAAGAGAGAGTCTACTTATATTGTCCTCTCAGTGTGTGTCCTATCTTGTGGGTTTCAGAAAAGAGAGAGTCTACTTATATTGTCCTCAGGTTTTCTCAGTGTGTCCTATCTTGTGGGTTACAGACAAGAGAGTGTCTAGTTATATTATCCTCAGGTTGTCTCAGTGTCCTATCTTGTGGGTTACAGACAAGAGAGTGTCTAGTTATATTGTCCTGAGGTTGTCTCAGTGTCCTATCTTGTGGGTTTCAGAAAAGAGAGAGTCTACTTATATTGTCCTCAGGTTTTCTCAGTGTGTGTCCTATCTTGTGGGTTTCAGAAAAGAGAGAGTCTACTTATATTGTCCTCAGGTTTTCTCAGTGTGTGTCCTATCTTGTGGGTTTCAGAAAAGAGAGAGTCTACTTATATTGTCCTCTCAGTGTGTGTCCTATCTTGTGGGTTTCAGAAAAGAGAGAGTCTACTTATATTGTCCTCTCAGTGTGTGTCCTATCTTGTGGGTTTCAGAAAAGAGAGAGTCTACTTATATTTGTCCTCAGATTTTCACAGTGTGTGTCCTATCTTGTGGGTTTCAGAAAAGAGAGTGTCCAGTTATATTGTCCTCAGATTTTCTCAGTGTGTGTCCTATCTTGTGGGTTACAGACAAGAGAATGTCTAGTTATATTGTCCTCAGGTTTTCTCAGTGTGTCCTATCTTGTGAGTTCCAGACAAGAGAGTCTCAAGTTATATTGTCCTGAGGTTGTCTCAGTGTCCTATCTTGTGGGTTACAGACAAGAGAATGTCTAGTTATATTGTCCTTAGGTTTTCTCAGTGTGTGTCCTATCTTGTGGGTTACAGACAAGAGAATGTCTAGTTATATTGTCCTCAGGTTTTCTCAGTGTGTCCTATCTTGTGAGTTCCAGACAAGAGAGTCTCAAGTTATATTGTCCTCAGGTTGTATCAGTGTCCTATCTTGTAGGTTCCAGACAAGAGTGTGTCCAGTTATATTGTCCTCAGGTTTTCTCAGTGTGTCCTATCTTGTGAGTTCCAGACAAGAGAGTCTCAAGTTATATTGTCCTCAGGTTGTATCAGTGTCCTATCTTGTAGGTTCCAGACAAGAGTGTGTCCAGTTATATTGTCCTCAGGTTTTCTCAGTGTGTCCTATCTTGTGAGTTCCAGACAAGAGAGTCTCAAGTTATATTGTCCTCAGGTTGTATCAGTGTCCTATCTTGTAGGTTCCAGACAAGAGTGTGTCCAGTTATATTGTCCTCAGGTTTTCTCAGTGTGTCCTATCTTGTGAGTTCCAGACAAGAGTCTCAAGTTATATTGTCCTCAGGTTGTATCAGTGGCCTATCTTGTAGGTTCCAGACAAGAGAGTGTCCAGTTATATTGTCCTCAGGTTGTCTCTGTGTGTACCCTATCCAGCGCCATGATCTTTTCCTTAACTCTTGGTTCACTGGGATTTGTCTAGTTCTCTCCATGAGCTCTACATTGGTGACCGTGTTAAACTATTGTATCCCCACTATTCTACGTAGGCACCAATTAGTGAATGTGTGTAGTTCATTTGTAATTCCTTTAGTTGTTCTTCGTGTTTCTGACCCACATAGTAATACTGATTTAATACACGACTTACAAGTCTATTTGTGGTGCTAAGTTGAACTTTAATCGACTTCCTTCCATTTCCAAGTTCCATGAAAGCTCCTCTTGCCTCTTGTATTTTTATTTTAGTATCTCTGTCTGTTCCCCCATTTGCGTCCACATTGCTTCACAAACAAATGTTTGATTCCGCCTATTTGGGTTGTTGTTATTTGCTTGGTTCAATCTCATTATCTTTGTCTTACTTCTGTGAATTTTTAGACTTAATTGTTATGACCTCTCATCAAGAGTGATTAGTTTATCCTAATTTAATGACGTTTGTGTGACAGGAGTTCAATTTCGCCGGCGAAGTCCAGATCATCAAATTGTTTTGTTAGAGTCCACTGAATTCCATTTCTAGCGGTTGTTGTTATTGTCTTCACAACCTTGTTTCTATTCAGTAAAAATAATAATAGTGACAAAAGACAACTCTGTCGTACTCCTGTTTTTATTTCAAAGGGAGCCATAACCTGTCTTTATTGTAGCCTTGAAGTTGATCCATCTACGTGGTCCTGAAGTTAATCCATCTGTATAACGTTGAAGTTAATCCACATGTCTAGCGTTGAAGTTGATCCATCTATGTAATCTTTAAATTAATCCATCTGTGTAGCGTTGAAGTTGATCCATCTATGTAGCCCTTAAGTTGATCCATCTGTGTAGCGTTGAAGTTGATCCATCTACGACGTAACCTTTAAGTTAATCCATCTGTGTAGCGTTGAAGTTGATCCATCTATGTAGCCCTTAAGTTAATCCATTATGAATAGAGTTGAAGGTGATTCATCTACGTAACCTTGAAGTTAATCCATCTGTGTAGCGTTGAAGTTGATCTATCTATGTAGCTCTGAAGTTAATCCCATGTGTAGCGTTAAAGTTGACCCATCTATGTAGCCTTTAAGCTGGTCCATCTGTGTGTTGCTTGTCCATCAAGAATGATGATGGCCATTCATTTCATCTAGTGGAGTTGAAAGTATGGAGCCGTGAGTTCTAAAACGGCTGATAAGGCCTATTTTGGCTCGAAATGTTCTTTGACAGTGTGGGCAAAGAATGCTTGACGTTCCAGGAGGAAGCTGTCTTGCTGTGGTTTTTCTGTCCAGCCTTTTTTCACAGCTCTTGCAGTTCTGTTTGCTTCACAAGTGATTGCACCCTTGTGTGATGATGTACGCCACGAATTTCGGTCTTTAGCAGCAGTATCCCAAGTGTCATGATGAATTCCAAAAGCTTTCAGGGAGATTTTCAGAGTGTCTTTAAAAGCATTTCCTCTGGCCACTTTGGGTACGCTTAACACAGCGCAGCTCACCGTAAACAATTCGTTTAGGGAGCTTGTGATCTGGCATGCGAGTTAAGTGACCAGCCCAGCGAATCTGATTCTTCATTAGTATAGTGTGGATACTGGGCATGGACGCCCTTTATAGAACTTCAGTGTCTGGGATCTTGTCTTGCCATTTAATCTTCAATAGCTTCCTAAGACAGACTGTGTGGAAGTGGCTTAATTTCCTAGCGTGTCGCTGTTAAACAGTCCAGGTTTCACAAGCATATAGCAGTGTGGATAAAACAACTGCTGTGCAGGCTTTCAGCTTTGTTTGCAGGCTTATTCCATATCTTTCCCATACATTCTTGTACAGTCTGCCAATTGCCACACCGGCCTTTGAGATTCTTGCGTTCACTTCATCATCAATTGTGGCAGCTTGGAAAGTCCTGCCAAGATAGGTGAATTTTCCCACAACACTTAGTCTATGACCATTCACTTTGACGGTGTGATTAATCCCTGGAGCTGGCTGGTACATAACTAGTCTTCTCCAAGTTGATATTGAGCCCAAAGTTGGCACAGGCATATGAGAAAGCTGAAACATTATGTCTGCCTCTGAGTTGGCATATAGAGCGCAATCATCAGCAAACAGCAGCTCTCTGACGGTGTCGCTGGTAGTTTTGGTCTTAGCTTTCAGCCTTCTGAGATTGAACAACTTTCCATCCATGCAGTAGTTGATGTCTATCTATGTAGCCTTTGAGCTGACCCATCTATGTATCCTTAAATTTGATCCATCTATGTAGCCTTGCAGTTTATCTATCCATGTACCTTGAAGTTGGTCCATCTACATACCATTTAAGCTGATCCATCGATGTTGCCTTAATGTTGATCCATCTGTGTAGCCCTGAAGTTATTCCATATGTGTAGCGTTGAAGCTGATACATCTATGTAGCCCTAAAGTTATTCCATCTAAGTAGCCTTGAAGTTGATTCATCTATGTAGCCTTGAAGTTGATTCATCTATGTAGCCTTGAAGTTGATCCATCTATGTAGCCTTGAAGTTGATACATCTATGTAGCCTTGAAGTCGATCCATCTATGTAGCCTTCAAGCTGATCGATCTATGTAGCCTTGAAGTTGATACATCTATGTAGCCTTCAAGCTGATCCATCTATGTAGCCCTAAAGTTATTCCATCTATGTAGCCTTGAAGTTGATACATCTATGTAGCCTTGAAGTTGATCCATCTATGTAGCCTTGAAGTTGATACATCTATGTAGCCTTGAAGTTGATCCATCTGTGTAGCCTTGAGGTTGATTCATCTATGTAGCCTTCAAGCTGATCCATCTACATAGCCATGAAAGCTGATCCATCTATGTAGCCCTAAAGTTATTACATCTATGTAGTCTTGAAGTTGATACATCTATGTAGCCTTGAGGTTGATCCATCTATGTAGCCTTGAAGTTGATACATCTATGTAGCCTGCGAGTTGACCTATCTACATAGCCATGAAAGCTGATCCAATCTGAATATACATGGACCCAGACACTATGGCAGCAATCAATGGTATCTACTGCACAAAACGTAAAGCTGTCAGACTCTTTTGACTTGTTTACTGAGTCATCTACTAGTGGTTTGTTCATCTGGGATGGCATGAGAGCCGTGTTCTGAGGTAGTGATACACTTCTGGAACTTCCTCTCTGAATTTTGTAGACAGTCATACACTTCTCTAACTTCCTCTCTGTATTCTGTAGACAGTCATACACTTCTCTAACTTTCTCTCTGTATTCTGTAGACAGTCATACACTTCTCTAACTTCCTCTCTGTATTTTGTAGACAGTCATACACTTCTCTAACTTTCTCTCTGTATTCTGTAGAGAGTCATACACTTCTCTAACTTCCTCTCTATATTCTGTAGATAGTCATACACTTCTCTAACTTCCTCTCTGTATTCTGTAGACAGTCATACACTTCTCTGACTTCTTCTCTGTATTCTGGCAGATAGAGTTTTGAACTTAGTCCCTTCGCCAAAAACAGTGGAGAATTATGTGTCGGACGTGTTCTATGTGCCCATTCCACAATGAATTCTCTGTTGTAATTGTTTTAAGACCTTCGCCGGAATCTTCCCTCTGCTTCAATGACAGTCTTCTTTGTTCTAACCGCCAGTGGTTCTGCGTTCTCATCTCTGTCATAGACAGCTGTTGTTGTTGACCTAGACAGCTGTTGTTGTTGACCCCTTGACCCTACAGGTAACACGAGATATTAAGTAAATCAACAGGTGTATATTTTATCCGTACAGTAATGCCGCAAAGTTTTGTTTCATCTTTCCCTATTTATCTCTCAAATACGCCTCTGAATTGTGATGTATCTTTTCCAACGTATCTATCTCTCAGATACACCTCTGATTTTTGCTATATACTTTTCTAGTTACTTACCAGATACACCTCCTCGGTTTGCAATATTATTTTCTAGTTACCATTTAGATACACCTTTGAGGTTACTTATATCATTTCCTAGTTATCTCTCCCGTGAGTTGTGCTTTATCTTACACTACTTACCTCTCAAATACGCCTCTGAGTTTTGATATCTCTATATTGTGTGGTCCCACCCTTCTCTATCTCCCTCTCCTTCTTTCTCCCCTCCCTCCCCCCTCCTTGCCCAATCAGAAATGCCACAGAGTCTGATTTACCCTCCTTCACCCCAACCTTCAGCTCTCGGATAATTTCTCCAAGGATTACACCGGTTTTTACTGCCTTCCTGACATGCCAACACGTCAGACGTTTTTCTCCGCGCATTCTTTGAAGCGGACGTAATGATGGATGCTACCAGCAGAACTGACATCCTCGTCATCATTAACGGCCCGTGGTAGTAAAGTGTGAAGTGTGAATACGCTCCATCACAGCAACCTGCGATGTAATACACGCTGAGAGGGGTTTAGTCGACCCCATACAACTCCGGGATTGTGTGTAGTTTGTTTCCTTGCTAAATTACATGATTTTAAGTTGTTGATGGCGCCATATTGATAACATCAAGTCACAGAGAGAGTTACAGAAGACAACTGATACAACAGTTGTCCACAATGGCAAAGGCGATTCGATTTATTAATGAGAAGATATAAATTCAAAACAATGTATTCCCTTGGTGAATATAAACACAAAAGCCGAAACAATATGTTGCACGATTTACTGCCTGGCTTTTTTAGCTGCATCTCGTCAGCTCCATACTGCAGAATTGCATATTAAGTGAATAAATTATTAATATTCTAGATGAAGCATTTAAAACATATAGTTATAGGTATTGTTTGTATGTGGAACCTTTTTAATCCCATTTAATATTTACAATGAGCTCTTTCTGTATGCACAAACCCTGCTGGAACTGTTTAACTGCTAACGCCTCACTCATAAAGAAGTCAGAAGTAATGGATAAATCAACTAACACTTCCCGCCCAAATATACACTTAAAGTCAATGTTAGTAATTTATGGCATATACAGAAGTTACAGTATTTAGGTTTATGAAAAGCATCAGACTGTGCATATTGCAACAACTGATATGATTAATTTTTAAAAAAAATAGAAAGGGGAAGATGGCGAATATTTTAGAAAGCTTTTCATCATTCTAAGAAAGAATATCAGGGTATTCTTTTGAAGATGGTGAGTTCTGGAGCAGCATGATCGCCCAGGTCAGTTGGCATAGCAATTGATGGTGGTACAATGGATAATATAGCACACTGGGAGACTGATGCCCACTTAGCTTTTGCTGTGCGTTTTATAATCGAGACATCTCTGTCTATGGTACTAAGGAAACAACAGTCAGCAAATGTCCCGTATTCTTTTACAGAAACATCGCTGCTTAGAGAGCTACTGTGGTGATAATAGTAGTAGTAGTAGTAGTAGTAGTAGTAGTAGTAGTAGTAGTAGTAGTAGTAGTAGTAGTAGTAGTAGTAGCAGTAGTAGTAGTATATGTTGTTGTTGTTGTAGTAGTAGTAGTAGTAGTAGTAGTAGTAGTAGTAGTAGTAGTAGTAGTAGTAGTAGTAGTAACAGAAGTAGTAGTAGTAGTTGTTGTTGTTGCTGTTGCTGGGACAGCAGCCACGACATCAGTAGTAGTAGTAATAGTAGTAGTAGTAGTAGTAGTAGTAGTAGTAGTAGTAGTAGTAGTAGTAGTAGTAGTAGTAGTAGTAGTAGTAGCAGCAGCAGCAGTAGTAGTAACAGAAGTAGTAGTAGTTGTTGTTGTTGCTGTTGCTGGGACAGCAGCCACGGCATCAGTAGTAGTAGTAGTAGTAGTAGTAGTAGTAGTAGTAGTAGTAGTAGTAGTAGTAGTAGTAGTAGTAGTAGCAGCAGCAGCAGCAGTAGTAGTATTAGTAGGTCTAGTAGTAGTACCAGCAGCAACATTTATAGTTACTGTAGCACCAACAGTAGAAGCAACTATATCAAGAAACACCACACTTACCGTGACAATCTCCAGCATCTCCTGCCGAGATATGTATCCATTCCCATCCAGGTCGTACATGCTAAAGGCCCAGCGAAGCTTCTGCTCCAATTTGCCACGCGAGGTCACGCTGAGAGCACATATAAACTCCCGGAAGTCTATAGATCCGTCTCCATTCGTATCGAACGTACGAAACACGTGCTCGGCGAATCTAGAGGCGTCTCCATAGGGAAAGAAATTTCCATAAATTTTCTTGAACTCCTCAACTGAAAGATGGCCGCTGGGGCAGTCCTTGAGGAATCCTTTGTACCACTCCTGGAGCTCTTCCTCTGTGAATTGTGTTTGATGGCGTAGATCTTCCAGCACTTCCGGCTTTAACTTGCTGTTCTGTTTGCCCATGCTGGATGGATCTAGTCTGGGTGGCTGGAGTGGTTTGTGGTGTGCGTTGCAGCCAAAAGAGAATCTTGAATGCCACTCACAAGATGGAAGGAATGTCCTGTAGCGGGGTAAGAGTCAACACAATCCCTGGGACTATTTACAGACGAAAGGGCTGTAGACAGCTGTTTGTGAGGTACCTGGGGATTATAGACAAAATACAAACATTATAAATGATATTGGCAGGTGCCAAAGCCAAAGTTAGCTCTTACTTTGAGCGAATTACACGCTTCGAATAAACACAAGAGAGGAAAACGGACACTCGATCTGAGACAGTCGTAGGAAACGATCATAAGCGAGGCTGGCCATGGCACATCATAGGTTGCCGCCATGTGACTATATATTTTAGAATATAATTTTTTTAAAAGTTGTCATTACCCTGGATGCTTGTGAAGTGTTTGTACTGTGAATATGATAGCAATTTAACGAGAAAAGAGAATTTATGAGAAATGTTACGGTGTCATGTGAAGTATTTTTATAGTTAGTGTGTTGTTCGTGGTTCTAAAATTCAGGAATAAATGAAAGGGCCCACATTGCATTTGAATAATAAATACAATAATGACTATAACTATAACCATAACACATAATAGTGGAGTTCGGAACAGGTAGGAGAGGTGGATCTGTAGAGGACAAAATTCCGACCTCGAACACGCTGACGCAAGAGGCGACCCCGGAATCTAAAAAGTTAAGATGTGCTCACGGTGTCAAGCTGTGTTTAGGGTGGGAAGAACCCAAACCAGGAGCTTTGTTAATGCTACCCCTGACAGATATGGAAATATAATGACCCCGAGCAGTTTCCCTCCATGGGTCTGTGACATGACAGGACCATGACATTGTGTAGTTTCTCTCCATGGGTCTGTGATATTACAGGACCATGATATTGTGTAGGCCTGCATGCATGAAGCAACATGTGGTCAGTCTTTCCTCTGTTAGAGGACGACGAACGTAGTATAATCCTCGTCCTATCGCGCTCATAATATTATCATCCTTGCTCCCTATCAGCTATGCTAACGCGCCCAAACGATGGGAAAACATGTGTCGGGGAGCAGCGTCCTGCTTTGGGTTTGTGACGTGTTAACGCGAACACATCTTGTAGGTCAGAGAGCCAGGAGAGATGGGAGGCTAATTTTGTAGGTCACAGAGCCAGGAGGGGAGGGGGCTAATTTTATAGGTCACAAAGCCAGGAGGGGAGGGGGCTAATTTTGCAGGTCACAGAGCCAGGAATGATGGGAGGCTAGTTTTGTAGGTCACAGAGCCAGGAGTGATGGGAGGCTAGTTTTGTAGGTAACAGAGCCAGGAGTGATGGGAGGCTAGTTTTGTAGGTCACAGAGCCAGGAGTGATGGGAGGCTAATTTTGTAGGTCACAGAGCCAGGAGTGATGGGAGGCTAGTTTTGTAGGTCACAGAGCCAGGAGTGATGGGAGGCTAGTTTTGTAGGTCACAGAGCCAGGAGTGATGGGAGGCTAGTTTTGTAGGTCACAGAGCCAGGAGTGATGGGAGGCTAATTTTGTAGGTCACAGAGCTAGGAGAGATGGGAGGCTAATTTTGTAGGTCACAGAGCCAGGAGTGATGGGAGGCTAATTTTGTAGGTTACAGAGCCAGGAGGGGAGGGAGGCTAATTTTGTAGGTCACAGAGCCAGGAGGGGAGGGAGGCTAATTTTGTAGGTCACAGAGCCAGGAGGGGAGGGAGGCTAATTTTGTAGGTCACAGAGCCAATAGAGGAGGGAGGCTAATTTTGTAGGTCACAGAGCCAGGAGAGGAGGGAGGCTAATTTTGTAGGTCACAGAGCCAGGAGTGATGGGAGGCTAATTTTGTAGGTTACAGAGCCAGGAGGGGAGGGAGGCTAATTTTGTAGGTCACAGAGCCAGGAGGGGAGGGAGGCTAATTTTGTAGGTCACAGAGCCAGGAGAGGAGGGAGGCTAATTTTGTAGGTTACAGAGCCAGGAGGGGAGGGAAGCTAATTTTGTAGGTCACAGAGCCAGGAGGGGAGGGAGGCTAATTTTGTAGGTCACAGAGCCAGGAGGGGAGGGAGGCTAATTTTGTAGGTCACAGAGCCAGGAGGGGAGGGGGGCTAATTTTGTAGGTCACAGAGCCAGGAGGGGAGGGAGGCTAATTTTGTAGGTCACAGGGCCAGGAGGGATGGGAGGCCAATCTTTCCCTCACTTTGGCAAGTGTTGAGCCCAGGGGTAGAACCCGCGTCCGATAGTGCTTTTGATATTACCAGCACAGGCCGTTATCAACATCGCCAGCCCGCCTGTCAGTGGTTTGAAACAGTGATTAGTTTACTATCAACTTGGCCAGTAAGTAAACACGGTTTCACAGCGCTGACGTGCGGGCTGACCAAGTTGATAGTAAACTAATCACTGTTTCACACCAACATTGGCATCCAAACACAAGATGTGACCAGACATAGTCCAGCATTCTTCTTACATTCCACCGCTGTCTCCAGTTGCTTCACTACTGATTGTCTAACAATCACATCCATACACAAGATGTGACCAGACATTGTCCAACATTCACATCCATACACAAGATGTGACCAGACATTGTCCAACATTCACATCCATACACAAGATGTGACCGGACATTGTCCAACATTCACATCTGTCGTGTCCTCCTTTACAGTGTCGTCCCTGGAGTGAAGAGAGTCGACACCCACATTATAATATTTTTTCCCTTATCAATATCCTGGAGAATCCATCAGCTTCCGTCCAACACACTCCATCAGCCTATGGACACCTTTTCCTATCACTCTCTCACTGTCGTACTATGCCCCCTTCTCATACTTCCCCAACGCAACATACTCAACAACTCTTGCTTCTAAAAATATATAAAGATTAATTTATTAAAAGAAAAGTGTAACGTATATGAGACGTGTATGTGAAGAAAATGTGTGACGTGTTCTATAAAGTGTGTAGAATCGGACTCTCAGACAACAACCCAGTCAGCTGATCCCAGCAAGGATAGACCACAGCACGTTACGTCAGAACATGTACATCTCACCCAGTGCCGAAACCATCCTGCTGGATACTGATTTGCCTCTGTAGACCTCTGGTAATCCCATTTCATGATCTTCCGAAATAGACACCGGTGGTATAAACAGTTAATCATGGACCGGTTGCACCCTACACAATGTCCGTTCCTATCGTTCCAAAAAAAAAAATGCACAAGTCCTTTGTAGTGTGTACACAGTTATTAATGTTAATAGTCAATGTACTTGATCCTCACTAGTGTCTATCTAGCCTCAAGTATCATGTCTTGTGTTCTATTACACGAGATTATATCACACTAGGTAACTATTATAATTAATGTTCTCGGTTAGTTACTACTGTCTGATGCTGTGTGGTGCATCAACAATCATCACCCGTCTTTGGTGAATCATCTTCCTTCTAGCTTTAGTTACGTTCTGTACGAAACTTTATTGACTGTTCCACTGGTGTTCTTCCGAATGGGATTTGAACCTTTCCTAAAAACTTGTTGAGTTTCCTCGGATCTGGTAGGGAACCTAGGATAGAAACAACACATCTGGTGATAGTACTAGTCACTGATCCTATCGGCTGAGTGTAAGCCTATTGCCTTGCTTAATGATCTTTAGCTAACTAAACTTTGTCATAGAGCAGATTAGCTACCCACCTAGGGCCGAATCAGGCTATGACAAGGAAAGACCCATACAAAGTGCAAAACCCCAGCGGCCAATTCCCCCGTCTCCCAATTATCCATCATTACTCGATTCTTAACTAGCATAGCTTATCACCACTATTCTACTCTAACTAGTTTCCACTAACAGTGCTAATCATCACACTATAGTTTAACAAGGCTACAGTCTATATTAATTAGAACTAATAGACTATATTGACTACCTTATGCAAAACCGCCTCATTCCCGGGATGGCTACTACACTTTGCCATAACGGCACATGCTAGTTAATCTAGAATTAATCTAACACTGTAGAGCTCTCCCACAAACACGTCCATCATAATCCACGGTTTTGGTCAACTCTCTTTCTCCCAATTATGGTTTATGGCAAAACCTAAAATTGGTCACGTGATATGGGTGACGTCCTGCAGGTGTTATTTATTTTCATATCAGCCATTGTCAAGAATCGATTCTCCCTTGCCTTAGTCACTGTCAAAGTTGTCATCACTTGTTTCTACTCCCCCAACAAACTAACGAGTTACTGTATGATCCCAACAACAGTTTTTCCCAACAAGCTGTCAATAGCAATCTGCCCATCTGCGTGATGTCCGAAAACTATATGACAGATGGACTGTTTACTTCCGTGCTGAGTACTTCCGTTTTCCATCCGACTTGTTTATGACTTGTCAAAGCGATGTATGATTCAGCGCACTCCCTTCCTCTATACATTTGCCACTGTTAATTTAGCCCGACAGACGATGGTCGACATCCGATTGCCCCCCATGATACCACGGGTTCCATCTGTATTCAAATGTTGACAAACTGTCAAGGCGATGTCGGGATTCGTCTCCCTCACTTCCGAGTGTGGCCAATCCGTCAACCAGATGTACAAGTACAGCTGTTATTTATGCCCGACCTGTTTGGAAACACGTGCAGCCACAACTATGAATGTTTTCTCTGTATTAGTTGAAACACTTGTTGCTTAGCAGATAGTCCGTTTTATCAGAAAGCCTCTTAATAATCAACTGGTTAAACACACGGTTTTATTTTGTGACATAGGCCCCCTCCTAAGAGAGTAGTCCATCTCACTCTTCTCCACCGTGAGTTTAATCCAGATGATTCATTCTTCTTCTTCAGGAGCTGGGTGTCTTGATAAGAAATCCGCTCCAACATTTTCCTTCCCAGGAATGTACTCCACTGTGAAATTATAAGGTTGAAGTAACAACGACCACCGCATCAAACGGGCGTTGAGCTTCTGAGAAGTAGCTAGGAACATCAGGGGCTGATGATCCGACTGGACCCGAAACTTAACTCCATACAAATATGGCTGAAATGTTTGCACTGCCCATACGAGGGACAAGCACTCTCTCTCGACGGTTGAATAATTCCTCTCCGCCTGTAGAAGTTTCTTACTTGCGTATGCTACAGGTTTCAAAACCGAAGCATCGTCCTTTCCTTCCTGAAACAAAGCGGCTCCAATTCCAATCGCACTCGCATCTGTTCTCAACACAAATTGTTTGGAAAGGTCAGGGAGCTGTAATACAGGTTTGCTGACCAAGGCCTCCTTTAACTGACTATAGGCATTCTCACATTCGGGTGTCAAAATGATTTGGTCCGGGAATCCCTTTTTCAAGGTTTCCGTCAACGGAGCTCCCAGTTCAGTGAAATGTGGGATAAATTTGTGGTAGAACCCACACAACGAGAGAAAAGATCGCACATCCTTCTTCGTTTTTGGTCTAGGTGCATTTCTGATTTTCTCCAGGTTCTTCTCTTCTGGAACAATGTGTCCTGGAGTGATGGTGTGACCTAGAAATTCCAGAGTCTGGTAACCAATCATGCACTTGGTTGGACGAGCAGTAAGCCCTGCTTCCTTGAGTCTATTAAACACTCTCTCCAAGGATTGTAAGTGGTCATCCAAGCTGTCACTGGAAATCAGAATATCATCCATGAATGAGATGATGGACGAATCCTGTAACGGATCTAGTAAAGTCCTCATCATGCGTGTAAACACACTAGGTGCATTGCTGAGTCCAAAGGGCATGACCTTGAATTCGTAGTGTCCACTGGGTGTACTGAAAGCCAACAGTGGTCGAATCTCCGGTTTGACTGGTATCTGATAGTACCCCCGACTCAGATCCACCTTTGAAAAGTACCGAGCCTTATGGAGCCTAGCGAATAACTGAGTTGGATTCGGCAAAGGTTCCACCTGAAATTGTGTGTGACTGTTCAGAAGTCGGTAGTCTATACACAACCGGTGTTCTCCACTTGGTTTGCGTAACAAAACTACCCCCGCATTGTATGGGGATGTGGATGGTGCAATCACGTCATCCTCCAGCAGTTTTTGTATTTCCTCCTCCAGGGCCTTTTTTTTAGAGAATGGCACTGGGTAAACCTTTTGGCGAACAGGCTCCTGTGTGGTCAAAGTCATCTCGAACTCAACCAACCTCGTTCGTCCTGGTTTATCAGTCAGTATCTCCTTATGAGACTTGAGAACCTGGGTTATCCTTTCCCTCTCCTGGGAGGTCAGATCAGGGTTCACTTGCACATCCCTATAGGTTTCCTGGTGTTCCAAGGGATATTCCCTGCCTTCGCTGGTTCCCACTTCAGTCTCCACTGCAACTGCCATTGCCACGAGGTGAGCTGCCTTGTCTCCGGGTCTCTCTTCGTATTTCCGCAAGAGATTGATATGGAAAATCTTCGACTTTCCCCGGATCCGGATCTGATAGTTGGTTCTGGATATCACCCTTTCCACGGGAAATGGTCCTTGCCAACCTATCTCCAGTTTGTTGTTTCCCGTTGGGAGTAGCAACAAGACTTTATCTCCCACCTCTAGAGATCTTTCTTTAGACCTACGGTTGTAGTAAGCCGCATGTCTTTTTCTGGCCTTTTTCAAGTTTTGATTTGCCAGAGTCCATCCCTTGTGGAGTTTTTCTTTCAGTTCCTCCACGTATTTATAGGATGAGATCACTTCTTCTGACGTCCCCTCTTCAGTCCAACTCCTCAACATGGCTTCCAACGGTCCTTTGACTGGACGACCAAACAGCAACGTAGCGGGTGGTAGTCCTGTTGAGCCATGAGGAACTTCCCGATAGGCAAAGAGTGCTGCTGGGATATATTCATCCCACCTATCAGGTTTTTCCTGCGCTAGTTTCCTGAGCATTGTCATCAACGTGCCGTTGAAACGCTCTACTTGTCCATTGGCTTGAGGGTGGTAAGGGCTGGTATGTATGTGGTTAGAGTGAAACACCCTAAATACCTCCTCCATGAGTTTTCCACAAAACTGAGATCCATTGTCCGTCAGAATTTGATCCGGAAAGCCTAATCTGGTAAAGGCCTCCATCAGTGCGTCCGCCACTCTTTTCGAGTCAATCGTGGTCAACGGTATAGCCTCACCCCACATTGTACAGCAATCCACCATTGTGAGTATATACATGTTCCTCTTCCTAGTCCTGGGAAGTGGACCCACGATATCGATGGCTACCCTCTCGAAAGGAGAGTTCATGATGGGCATCTCACCCAACACCACCGGTGCTGTCCAGTGTTTCGGTGCCACCCTCTGGCACTCAGGGCATGACTTCACATACCGACGCACATCATCTGTCATTCCCGGCCAATAGTAATGGCAGGAAATCCGCTGCATGGTGGCGGCAATACCCATGTGTCCACTAAAGGAGATGGTATGCCCCATATGAAGAATCTGGGACCGGTGAGCTTTCGGGACGACCAACTGACCGTATAGGTTGTCTCCCCTTCCTGCTCTCCTGTAGAGTATCCTATTCTTCATGTAGTACTGCCCCCGTCCTGGTGGATCAGCACTTTTCTGCAGCTTTTTGTAGCAAGGACGTAAAGTATCATCCTCACTCTGGGCAGTTCGTAGCTCCCCCGGCATTGGGTTAGTCACAATTGCGTCTGCCTCTTCCGTTTTCGTCTGAGAGCGAGTCTGCATTGCTCCCATATGGATTGGCTCCCTGGGCATTCCCAGAAAGACATACCGGCAACCTAGGATGACTGAAAAAATGGGATCGGTCAATACAGCGGCCTTGATGGTGCCGGTGACGTACCTTGACTGAATCTCCACATTAGCAATAGGCAACTTCATGACTACAGCACTCTTCTGTGCAGGCTGTATATCCAATGTCTCACCTGTGAATTGTTCTGGATGTACCAGATCCGCAGAAATCACGGCCTCCCCGTCCAGTCCTGTGTCGCATAAACACTCCACTTGACGGCCGTTAACCTCTACCAATTCCACTACAGGTGGTTTTTCCTGGTCTGGAGTCTCTTCCTCGGCCTCGACCTGTTCGGTGGGCTCCACCTTAGGTTTCCCGGGGCACACGACGAATTGAGTGTCTCCTGACTCTCCTCTGCAGTCAATAGCATTGTGCGTATTCGACTGGCATTGGTTGCACCATTTCCCTGTCCTAGATTTTCTATTGCCAGACTTGAGTGAGCTCTCCTGGTGGCGAGCTTCCTTGTTGACCTTGGCATTTTCCGTGACAACCTCCTTGGAAGTCACTTGACATGCTGCAAAGTGAGGGTTCTTAGCCTTCGATTTGCAGTCCCTCGTATTGTGAGAGGGTGACTTACAAATTGAACACCACTTCTCCGACCACGGTCGTTTAGGTGTAGAGCTTGAAGTGCTCTTGCTTCCCTCCTTCTTCTTCTCTGAACTATCCTCTGATTTTTGCACATAAGGTTCCCACTTTTTGGTTCCTGAGTTTTTGGCTTTCTTCTTATCATGTTTCTCTTGACTTTTGGACTCGAGTTCCCTCATCCGGTACTCGTGTTCCCTTTTCTGTGCTTCCTGTTCAGCTTCTAATTTCCTAGCTGCTTGCTCAGCTTCCAATTTCTTAGCTGCTTGCTCAGCTTCCAATTTCTTAGCTGCTTGTTCCAACTCCATCCTTCTCAATTCCAGCTCGGCCTTTCGATCTTCCCGTTCTGCTTGACGATACTCTCTCTCCACTTCCTGTATGTAATCCGTTAGAGCAGAACCCGCCAATCCCATTTCTTCCCCCTTTGCCTTTAATTCTAACGTGGTTAGTTTAGGGGTGGCCATTATACAGAGAGGTAAGCTAGCAGGTCGAGTACAATATAACTGCAAATTACTATACAGATATATGAACAAGTACTATAAATCTAGATATTACCACGCACAGCACATTCACTCTGTGACAAGAGTAGAATCAGGACCACAGACCTATGCAGACGTGTGAAGTGTGAACAGGTAAGATATTTGTCCTAACCCCTATCCACATTCACTCTAGCTGGATTCTCCAAAATGATATCTCCCACTTATAACTAAGGATCCCGTGTCAAAAGACCCCGTTGTCAGAAGATCTCACTGTCAAAGGTTCCTGCTTGCAGGAGATCTCGCTGTCCAAGGATTTCGTTTACGGGAGATCCCGCTGTCCAAAGATTCCGTTTACGAGAGATCCCGCTGTCCAAGGATTTCGTTTACGGGAGATCCCGCTGTCCAAAGATTCCGTTTACGAGAGATCCCGCTGTCCTGCGATGCCGTTTACGAGAGATCCCGCTGTCCAAAGATCCCGGACGAGCCCCCAATAATGTCGTGTCCTCCTTTACAGTGTCGTCCCTGGAGTGAAGAGAGTCGACACCCACATTATAATATTTTTTCCCTTATCAATATCCTGGAGAATCCACCAGCTTCCGTCCAACACACTCCATCAGCCTATGGACACCTTTTCCTATCACTCTCTCACTGTCGTACTATGCCCCCTTCTCATACTTCCCCAACGCAACATACTCAACAACTCTTGCTTCTAAAAATATATAAAGATTAATTTATTAAAAGAAAAGTGTAACGTATATGAGACGTGTATGTGAAGAAAATGTGTGACGTGTTCTATAAAGTGTGTAGAATCGGACTCTCAGACAACAACCCAGTCAGCTGATCCCAGCAAGGATAGACCACAGAACGTTACGTCAGAACATGTACATCTCACCCAGTGCCGAAACCATCCTGCTGGATACTGATTTGCCTCTGTAGACCTCTGGTAATCCCATTTCATGATCTTCCGAAATAGACACCGGTGGTATAAACAGTTAATCATGGACCGGTTGCACCCTACACAATGTCCGTTCCTATCGTTCAAAAAAAAAAAAAAAAATGCACAAGTCCTTTGTAGTGTGTACACAGTTATTAATGTTAATAGTCAATGTACTTGATCCTCACTAGTGTCTATCTAGCCTCAAGTATCATGTCTTGTGTTCTATTACACGAGATTATATCACACTAGGTAACTATTATAATTAATGTTCTCGGTTAGTTACTACTGTCTGATGCTGTGTGGTGCATCAACAATCATCACCCGTCTTTGGTGAATCATCTTCCTTCTAGCTTTAGTTACGTTCTGTACGAAACTTTATTGACTGTTCCACTGGTGTTCTTCCGAATGGGATTTGAACCTTTCCTAAAAACTTGTTGAGTTTCCTCGGATCTGGTAGGGAACCTAGGATAGAAACAACACATCTGGTGATAGTACTAGTCACTGATCCTATCGGCTGAGTGTAAGCCTATTGCCTTGCTTAATGATCTTTAGCTAACTAAACTTTGTCATAGAGCAGATTAGCTACCCACCTAGGGCCGAATCAGGCTATGACAAGGAAAGACCCATACAAAGTGCAAAACCCCAGCGGCCAATTCCCCCGTCTCCCAATTATCCATCGTTACTCGATTCTTAACTAGCATAGCTTATCACCACTATTCTACTCTAACTAGTTTCCACTAACAGTGCTAATCATCACACTATAGTTTAACAAGGCTACAGTCTATATTAATTAGAACTAATAGACTATATTGACTACCTTATGCAAAACCGCCTCATTCCCGGGATGGCTACTACACTTTGCCATAACGGCACATGCTAGTTAATCTAGAATTAATCTAACACTGTAGAGCTCTCCCACAAACACGTCCATCATAATCCACGGTTTTGGTCAACTCTCTTTCTCCCAATCATGGTTTATGGCAAAACCTAAAATTGGTCACGTGATATGGGTGACGTCCTGCAGGTGTTATTTATTTTCATATCAGCCATTGTCAAGAATCGATTCTCCCTTGCCTTAGTCACTGTCAAAGTTGTCATCACTTGTTTCTACTCCCCCAACAAACTAACGAGTTACTGTATGATCCCAACAACAGTTTTTCCCAACAAGCTGTCAATAGCAATCTGCCCATCTGCGTGATGTCCGAAAACTATATGACAGATGTACTGTTTACTTCCGTGCTGAGTACTTCCGTTTTCCATCCGACTTGTTTATGACTTGTCAAAGCGATGTATGATTCAGCGCACTCCCTTCCTCTATACATTTGCCACTGTTAATTTAGCCCGACAGACGATGGTCGACATCCGATTGCCCCCCATGATACCACGGGTTCCATCTGTATTCAAATGTTGACAAACTGTCAAGGCGATGTCGGGATTCGTCTCCCTCACTTCCGAGTGTGGCCAATCCGTCAACCAGATGTACAAGTACAGCTGTTATTTATGCCCGACCTGTTTGGAAACACGTGCAGCCACAACTATGAATGTTTTCTCTGTATTAGTTGAAACACTTGTTGCTTAGCAGATAGTCCGTTTTATCAGAAAGCCTCTTAATAATCAACTGGTTAAACACACGGTTTTATTTTGTGACAACATCCATACACAAGATGTGACCAGACATTGTCCAACATTCACATCCATACACAAGATGTGACCAGACATTGTCCAACATTCACATCCATACACAAGTTGTGACCAGACATTGTCCAACATTCACAAGATGTGACCAGAAATTGTCCAGCATCCACAAGATGTGAATAGACATTGTCCAACATTCACATCCATTCACAAAATGTCACCAGACATTGTCCAACATTCACAAGATTTGACCAGACATTGTTCAACATTATACAGTAGAAGAGTCAGCAAGTTTTCAGCAGGACCGTGTCAATCCGGCCTGTTATAGAAAGTCACAGCCGCAGCTCGGATATTGCCCACATCACCCAGCCAGTGCTGAATAATCTATACACAATGGGGGTCGCACCATATACCCTATATTGTCAAGGAGTTTAAATGGGTCCATGAATTAGTTTATGGGTCGGGTGGATCGAATATTGTGGGGTCTCTGACAAGTGTTGTATGGGTCGGAGGGATCGAATGTTGTGGAATCTCTGACAAGTGCTGTATGGGTCGGATGGATCGAATGTTGTGGGATCTCTGACAAGTGTTGTATGGGTCGGATGGATCGAATGTTGTGGGATCTCTGACAAGTGTTTTCTGGCGGTCGTACCACCGTATAGAAACCGAATACCTACCGGTCCGTGCCTGGCTCTTCCTGTCTGCATCCTTTCTGACAATTGTAGTGGACGTGAGACGAATGGCTGTCCGGACACGGCCGAAAGCTAGACAGATCTGTGCACCCATTTGACAGCCCTGAGAGAATACAATTCGCTAGTTTGGCCGTCTCTCTCTCTCTGTCTCTCTCTCTGTCTCTCTCTCTCTCTCTCTCTCTCGCTCTCTCTCTCTCATTTCTCTCTCTCTCTCTCTCTCTCTCTCTCTCTCTCTCTCTCTCTCCCTCTTTCTCTAACTCTTATCTTTCTCTCTGTTTCTCCCCATCTGACTCTCTCCATCTTTCTCTTTCTTTCTCCTTCACTCTCTCAATCTCACTCTTTCTCTCTCTCACCATTTCTCTCTCTCTCTCTCTCTCTCTCTCTCTCTCTCTCTCTCTCTCTCTCTCTCTCTCTCTCTCTCTCTCGTAATATCACTCTCCACTTCTCTCTCCCCCTCTCACTCCCCATTCTTCCAACCAGCCCCAAGAGTGTATTTAGAAGCACGACAGGTCAGAACAACATTAAGTGTGTGAAAGAAGCTCGACAAGCAGGGACAACAAGTCTTCAATGTTCAGGTCTCAACCCGGAACAACACCAAGTATTTACTCGCTGCTTCTCTCCTCACAGACATATGTCTTACTACGGAACTGGGGGTGGGAAGGGGGAGGAAAGTAGCACGAGAAACAAGTTCATAGTATTAATTGGCACTCATAGAAGTCAATGAAAGACGAAGTATGTGAGGACACATTAGGCAACGCAACATTTTAACATCATCGGCATAAAGGGGTTAGAATTAGAACCCGCCCCCTCCAAGTGACTAAAGTGCTTTCCCGAAGAAACTATTGCAATTCAACAGCAACCAAACACCCCTGTTTATTTCTCTTTTACTCTTCTTTTTCTTTTTACTGTCTTCTGTATTATTATTTGTCTCTGAATTATGATGAGCCGTCTCCGTGGCTAAGGGCTTACGGACGCGGTTCGTAAGCCGGTTTACCCGCGTTCGAAACACAGTTTCGAAGTAAACACAGTAAACTTTCCAAGACATCAGCAACATCAGTAAACTGCTGGTGTTGACAGCTATGCCCTGTAAAAAGGATATGCAAAAAAATAACAAAAATTATGATGTATGATTTTATATGATAAATGACCACGTTTTTTTGTGTGTGGCTATGTGCCATTCTCGTGGATGAGCACGAGAATCCGACAAATGAATTGATGAATGTTTATATGGAATAACTCCGCGTATACATTACTGAGCTCCCATATCTTTACAATATATTGTAGTGTTGAGCTGACTTGTACATTAGTGCAGTATTAGACTGTTACTGAACAAATATTAGTTTGCATATCCTATTTACAGGACATCGCTGTCAACACCAGCATTTTACTACTGTTGTTGATTTCTTGGCAAGTTTACGTTCAGTTAATTTATATTAGTCATGTATCAGATTGGTAGGGAATTGTTCAGTTCTGGGAGTGAGTAAGTGAGATACTGCACACAAAAGTTAACATTCGATTCATCATCATCATGTGCCATGCCGGTAAGCGTAGGCGGTCATGTTTTGCCATCTCACTCGATCACCAGAGTCGTGGATCAGCTCAGTGTTCTTGTCTCGACCTGTATCACGTGGCCAAGCCATCCAGATACAGCATTTAATTCTCTGCCTTCCCCATGTTCTCTTTCCCTCGATCTTACCAGTTGTCATCAAGTTCTCCTATTTATTTCTTCTCATAACGTGAGGAAAACATTTTTCTCTAACAATTTCTCTAATCAGTTTATGATTTTCATTGATTTCTTGTAGGACTTGGTCATTGTTTTTTTTTTCTCCCGTCTGTCCATAATATTCTTTGCATTTTCATCAGAAACCACATTTCCACAGCCATCAGATGTTTTCCATCCTGTTTGCTCATTGTCCACGCTTCACATCCATACATAAGTACATGTTCTATGTAGCACCTCATCACTGTTTTTCTCGTTTCAAATGACATCTTGTTATTGGTCAGTATGTTTTCCAGCTTGCTACCTTTGCCATGGCGATTCTTATTCTAATCTCTTCAAGACTTTTCCCATCAGATGTTATGACTGTTCCGAGATAATTGTACCGATTCACTTGTTTAAGAACATTCCCATTTACTTGTATATTACATTTTGGTATTTCCTTCTTCCTAGTGACGACGATGATCTGCGTTTTCTTGCAATTTAATTCTAAGCCTAGTTGTTCAAATCAGTCAGAAAGCCACCAAAACCTGCTCAAGACGACTACCACATTATGGACAGACCAGAACAAATCATTATTCTACGCCTCAGAACAGGACACAATAGATTACGTAACCACATATATGCAAACTTCAAGATTGGTGAATCAGCCATGTGCACATGTGGATTGGCGTCGCAGACACCAGAACACATACTCCAAGACTGCCCAAAATATAACATATCTAGGCAAACCTTCTGGCCTAGAAAGAAGACAGTGGAAGATAAACTTTATAGACTGCTGAGTGAACTAAAAAAAGACAGTTAAATACATACAAGAGACAACATTGCAGATATAGACATACTTTAAGCGAACGAAAGAAGAAGAAGAAGAACATACTTCTTAGGCATAAAGGTGCATGAGTCGGGAGACATGGCAAGAGATGGAGGCAGGCCATTACAGATGTCTTGGACGGGATGGTGCATTTAGTCGGGAGACATGGCCAGAGATGGAGGCAGGCCATTATAGATGTCTTGGACGGGAAGGTGCATTTAGTCGGGAGACATGGCCAGAGATGGAGGCAGGACATTACAGACTTTTGTGGCATGAAGGTGCATGAAGCGGGAGATGTGGCAAGAAAAAGAGAAACTTTACAGGTGGATCTCTGGCCATACATATGAAAAGCTCTTTGCTGGTTGTTGAACGTGGGGGCGGGGCGCTTATGGGATTGTCCTGAGTACAGTGATGTCGGTTCTTAGCTTAACTCAACTCCACATATATGAAAAGCCCGTTCTTCCGTCATAATCATACCGCATTCGGGCATTGATGGAAAACTATATTTTATTAGCCAACAGCACAGGATGATGACGTACGTTTGTGTCCGGTCACATGATCTGAAGAGAATTATGTGTGCTCAAGGCCGGATCACCGTGTGGAAATGTCTGCTCTGGAGGCGGCTGTAAACGCGAGACCGTCGTAGCGGACAGTGAGTACACTAGTCACAAGTGTATGTTACGTGAAGTCCACACACACACACACAGAGCGGAGCACACGCAATACAAGAAACGGAGCCTACACACAAGACAGAAACACAACAATCACAACACACACATTACACACGAATAACACGCACATGACACATGGACAATACACATGACACATACACAACACACACATGAAAGACACAATATACACATACACATCACACACACAACACAAACGCCACAAGCACAACACACACATGAAACACGGACAACGTACACGACACATACATGACACACACATGACACACGGACAACGCACACGACACATACATGACACAGAAACACTATAAGCACAACACACACAAACCACACACACACGATACAAAGATAACACACACATACAATGCACAGCCAACGCACCATGGCACAGAGACAACATACACATGGCACAGACAACATACACACGACACACAGACACCAGGTACATCACACACACACAGATACATACTCGTGTATTCACAGCTATATACTACAGACAGGTATAATGATAGAGTGGATTGTGCATGGAGATGTATTGGACAGTTTGACAGTCAACTGACAGTTTTGTAGAGACCCGCTGTCATGACATAATACACACATACATATAGACACAACGATCTCTGAGTAATGACAACAGAAACATTTAGGACAAATAGAGACAGCTGTTTAACGGTCATAGAACATTGACAGACAGACAGACAGCTGTTTGCTTTACAGTGGCACAACTGTATGACATCAACAGACAAACCTTTCAGACGAGCATACAGGAATGACGGAAAACACGACCAACACTGAAGCATTCAAGAACCAGTAACGACTGAAGCAAAATAGATTCCCGCCGTGAAATGGTTTTCAAACGTGTTTATCATCTGATCGCATTGTGGTTTCCAAACGTATTCCCAAACGTATTATCAATTTATGGTTTCCACACGTGTTATCACTGTGATTCCCAAACTTGTTATCATTTGCCGCTTTGAGTATCCTCTAAGTGCACTACAGCTTCTAGAAGTGTGGCTTTCTCAATCCCAGGAAGTTATCTATCACAGAAGGAGGCCTTATTCAATATGTGTAATGTGTTAACCTTTTAGCCTTTTAAGATAGAACTGAACACATTTCGGAGAATCGAGAAGATAGTAAAACTGGTTGGTGCTGGAATAGGACACGTCGACTAGTCACAGGTCGTTATCAGAGCCCGCTTGACGAAGACATTCTCGATGACTGCCAGTTGTCGTGCCTGGCGCATCTTCTTGCTCAGTTTATCTTAGTGTCCTGTGTCCATCATCTGCTGGTGGACCACTGCCACTCCTTGCAGCAACCAGACCTCCAATCGCCGTTCTCTCCAGGCGATGGTGATGTGGCCACAGTATTTCAGCGTCCCAGACATGATATTATGTATAAGCCAGGTTTCCTCTATGTTCAAACCTTGAAGAATGCATTTATTTGTTTCCTTCTTGCTCCGGTCTGGGGGGTGGGGGGGGGGGGGAGAGGGAGGAGGCTGCGTGGTCTTGAGGTATGGTGTCCGCCTCTAGCGCTGGAGGTCCCGGGTTTATGCCCCGGTGAGGACCGGGATTTTTTTCACGTGGACTTCTAGTAATAAAATTTCCCCTGGTCTCTGGGTAGTGAGATCGGATGCCCGTGTGTATTGTTGCGCTCGTAAAAAATCCCTTGGCAGTTGGAAATCGAAAAAGAGTAGCATAAGGGCGCTGCTCGGGCAAAATTTCGAGTTAAAAATATACCCAAAGTATTTCAGGATCCTCGCCGGTGCTACGGAATTCGTGCACTGAGCTGAGCTTCTCCAGACTCAGATTTGAGGTAGGAGGAGAACGGAGCACTTATGGGTTACACCCGTATGCCGTGATGTTGATCCATCGACTAAACTAAACTAAACTTAACTAAACTTCTTGCTCCATTGTATTCTAGCAACGTGTCTGTGAAATTTGCTGTCAAAAGCCCCGATTTTCATGTCAGTGGTTGCGACTTGCTCCTTGGCTTATACTCGTATGTTGCCAAAGAAAAGATGCATGTTCTAAACCATTGTACTGCAACTTGTTTGCTGCTGTTGTGTCATATGTTGGATATACTGTTTCATCTTTGCATTGCTAGGTCAGCCTGTCTCTGAGTCTTTGTGAACAGTTGCCAACTTTGTTGATTATGGAATCAAGACATTCAAGTTTATGGCATTTTCAATGTTCTTCATTGTTATACAGACTACACACTCATGGCACACAGACAACACACATGGCACACAGACAACACAATGGCACACATACAACACACATGGCACACAGATAACACACATGGCACACAGACAGCACATATATGACACACAGACAACATACACAACACACAGACAACATACACAACACACAGACAACACACAGACAACACACACATGGCACACAGATAACACACATGGCACACATACACCACACGTGGCACACAGATAACACACATGGCACACAGACAACACACATTGCACACAGACAGCACATATATGACACACAGACAACATACACAACACACAGACAACACACAGACAACACACATATGACACACAGACAACACACACATGGCACACAGACTACACACATGACACACAGACAACACACACATAATACACAGACAACACACATGGCACACAGACAACACACACATGGCACACAGACTAAACACATGACACACAGACAACACACACATGACACACAGACAAAACACATGGCATACAAACAACACACACATGGCCCACAAACAACACACATGGCACACAGATAACATACACAACACACAGACAACACATATATGACACATAGACAAAATACACAACACACAGACAACACACATGACACACAGACAACACACATATGACATACGACACTCATACAACACACATATGACATACGACACACAGACAACACACATATGTCACGGCCTCAATGTCCAACACAGTTTTATTTAACTTCCATACCCCACCCCTCCCATCCCCGCAGTTGTATAGTCCACCAGTTAGTTGCATTTCCTTCACAGGAAGTCGCAGTCAACCCCAGTATTATTTTTGTTGTTTGTGATTTCTCGGCAAGATTGCGTTCAGTGGTCCGTCATCGTTTCTGAGCGACAGGCACTCATACTATTTTATGAAAACCAACGTGGGGTGGTCTACATCCAAATCGCCCGCGGCTGTGTTTAGAGCGCGGGATGCGGAATTGCGAACTGCATCCGCGACACCTCCGCCACAGAGCCGGATATAGTGCTCTACCAATCCCAATTTCACCTTTTGCTCACATGGGCGTCCTCCTGTCCCCCAAGCGGGTGTCCCCCACCGGGCGGCTTAGCCAATCCTTGAGCTTCTGGCGTTACTGACCGTTAGTCCTTTGACCACCTAAACCACACATCCGGTTAATTCCATCCACTTACAGTCGCTCAAGATGTATTCAGCTAAGTAACTCTAATATTCCCATGTAGTGTTTTTCGTGTAGCAGTGTGTCTGTTTGCGTGTGTTTGTTCAGTGCTGACGAAGGCTTTAGCCGCAACGTCCAATTTGTTTCTTGTAATCGTGTTCTAATAAAGTTCACAATCTACTTCTCGTTTTTTGATAATCTATTACTGCCTTCATTGTTGAATGGGGCTGTTGGTTGACATGTGGGTAGCTCACACAATGGAAAAATGTGCATAAACAGAAAACCCTTTCCCTGGAATCGACAAAGGAAAGGAAATAAATTGAGTTATATAAACACAAGAAGAAGAAAATTAGAGACAGATGGATAATAATGAAAATTCCCTCTGCTGTGTCTCCACCTTGTCGCGGTAGAGAAACATGCGTGTTCCAGGACCCCAGAGCTGACGGTAGCGCTGCTACTGGTAGGGTCTCATATCTCGGACAGGTCAAAGGGTAGGGACCAGACGAAGCGATACGCAAATTTGTTGCTGTCTTGTAGGTAGACCTAGGACAGTCAAAGTCTAGTGAAAGTAAACCAGAATAAATGCTTGTCGAAGTCGGATGTACTGAGCCGAAAGCTTGGCGAAACAGTATTTCACAACAAGGTGTCACTGGAGATAATGGAAATAATTCAATGGAGCTGCAAGAGACAGCAAAGAAGTGAGGGAATTGTGTTGAGATGGCTGAAGAACTATGCCTCCTTGTTGTTGTTGGTCTTAATGCTGCCAGTTTGCTTGAAGGCCCAGGTTGTCAGAGACCAGTGTGGAACGCTCGGAGAGAAATAAACAATTTTAATTAAGCATGAGGGTTCACCAGTGTAGAACTCCCGGAGAGAACTAACCATTCTAATGAAACATCAGGGATCACCAGTGTGGAACTCCTGGAGGGAACTAAACAATTCTATTGAAGCATGAGGGATCACCAGTGTAGAACTCCTGGAGGGAACTAAACAATTCTAATGAAGCATGAGGGAACACCAGTGTAGAACTCCCGGAGAGAACTAAACAATTCTAATGAAGCACGAGGGAACACCAGTGTAGAACTCCCGGAGAGAACTAAACAGTTCTAATGAAGCATGAGGGAACACCAGTATAGAAGCCATGGAGAGAACTAAACAGTTCTAATGAAGCATGAGGGAACACCAGTGTAGAACTCCCGGAGAGAACTAAACAATTCTAATTAAGCATGAGGGAACACCAGTGTAGACGCCATGGAGAGAACTAAACAATTCTAATGAAGCACGAGGGATCACCAGTGTAGAACTCCCGGAGAGAACTATTACAAATTCTATTGAATCATGAGGTATCATCAGTGTGGAACTCTCGGAGAGAACTAAACAAGTTAGTTAGTTAGTTAGTCGACAGATCATCCTCATTGCACATCGAACCATTCAGTCCATAAGTGCTCGGATCCCCTCCTCAGCAAATCCCGCAGCGTGTAGCGGCTAACGACGCCAGTTCTGTGTTGGTTTATCAATCTTCTTTGGCTTCCTGCGTGTTGTTCTTGTTTGGCCACCCCTCTTTTAATTTGCTGCTCTCGCAGTCTGGCCATTGTTGTCGATTCACAGTCATCACTTGGTTCTCGCAAAAGTCTCACTTCTCGTAGTTCATTCAGAATATCAGCCTGGTCCATGGCGCGTCCGCCCTCCACAGTAGCCTCACCTGCGAGCGTGTCAGCCCGCTCATTTCCTTGTACTCCCGCATGCAATGGCACGAAGATGAAACTAATCTTTGCCAGCCGAGACCGCTTCAGAGGCAGCAACCATTCTCTTCGGATCGACCCCTCCTCTATCCTCTTGATCATGTTCATTGAGTCGCTAAGGAAACAAGCCCTAGTGAATGTCTGTGTCTCGAGCCATGTTATTGCTTTACTTACTGCCATGACTTCCATGGTCAGGCTACTTGTGGTTTCGGTGAAAGCACCAGAGTCCTCCTTCACAATTCTCCCTCCGGCCCGAGCTGTAAAGGCCCATGAGCTTCTCACATGTCGGACGACCGACCCATCTGTGTAGATGACCGCGTCACCGTCTAGCGAATTCTCAAAAATCAACGCTTGTACTTCAGCCTCAACAGCAGCCGGATTTTCTTGTCTGCATTTTCTATCTAGTTGGATGCAAACTGAAAAGGATGTGCAGAAGTCTGTTGGCACTTGCACCCACTCCTCGCCAGGCTAAGTCCTCAAGTGAACACACCTGTTGAAGAATGTCTTCGGCTTGACCCATCCACGACCGTCCTCTTTTTAACCTGCTGACCTTCACCTTCCTAATTTCACTATGCAGTGGATGTTGTGTGTTTGCGTTAATTCTGAGGAAGGCGCGTGCCCTGCAAACTTGTATTCTCTCTTCAATGGTTGGAAAATCAAGAAGGTAGCGCATCGCCCTGCATGCTGTATCTCTTGTACATCCAAGAATAATGCGCATAGCTTCATTCTGTATCCTTTCCATCCTTTCTATCTGCTTATGGCTGAGAGTCAGGATTGTCATTGCATACTCCAAAACAGACATGACCAGCCCCTCGTCCAGAAGACATAGATGGCGCTGCTCACAGTTTGCTGCCGCCATCACCCGCATCGCTGCCAAACCCCGCTTGGCCTTTGTTATCACCTGGTCTATGTGCACATTATAAGCAAGGCTTCGATCAAACCGTATCCCCAGGTAATTAATTGCCTGCGTTCTTTCCACCGTCTCTGAACACAGCATTACAGTTGGTGTTGGATTGTTGACAATATGATTATTCAACGAGAACCAAGTCACTGTTGCCTTTGTTGGGTTGACCATTGCCCCAGCTTCGTCACACCAAGTACTTATGCGATTGAGTTCGGTTTGTAGTTCCACAGCAACCTCCTCTCTATCCTTACCCTGACGATACACTAAAACATCATCGGCATATGACAATGTCCTGCCAGGTCCAGTGATCTGCTCACTGGTGATTCTCACTGTGTAGGCGTTGAAAAGTACCGGAGATAATGGTGATCCCTGTGGTAGGCCAGGATATATTGTTGTTGGTTCCGAAGTCCAACTGCCACATCTAAAAACTACTTTCCGTTGGAAGAGGGCTGCAGCGATCCAACTAAGGAGGAATGGACTTAAGTTTAGTTCAAGAAGCTGAAACATTAAAAAAATCCAGTGGTACTCTGTTGTATGCGTCCTCAAGATCAATCGCTGCAACAACGGTTTCAGTGCCTGAGTAGAAACCTTCATAGACATCATGGGCAAAGACTGCTGCATTGGTCCAGGTTTCTCTTTTTGGACGGTACCCACCCAGGGTAGGTGGGAAAACACCTTGCCTCTCTAGTTGGCTTGATATTTTCCTGGCAATTACCTTCTCCAGCAGCTTGCCTATTGTATTCTGCATGGTTATAATTCGATATCCCTGAATTTTTTTGTGGTCTTTGTCAGGCTTCGGCAAGGGAATCAGATAGCTGTGTAACCATTCCTCCTTGATGCTAGCACTCCCTATACTGTTGTTGTACATGTCTGCTAGTTTCTCTAGCTCATTGTCGGTACACATATTGATGTCGTCGGTGTACCGACAATGAGCTAGAGAAATTAGCAGACATGTACAACAACAGTATAGGGAGTGCTAGCAAAGGGAGAACTAAACAAATTCCATCGAATCAAGAAATGGAAGAAAGAAACTTGCACTGGATGGGACGTACAATGAGAAAACAGTAGTATATCTAGAATGTCTTTTGTCTGGAACCCACGAGGGAGTCTTCAACTATTGAACATGCACGACAGGTATTCAGAGCAGAATATGACAAACAAAAGCTGCATTTCAGAAAATGAAGAATGTATTGTACAATAAGTCACTATCATTGAATGTCAGAAAGAGAGTGCCGAAGTGCTATATATAACCTGTTTTCCAGTATGGCAGTGAATCTTGGAATATAAATGAACAAATTTGAAAGAACTTAGAAACTATAGAGGTGTGGTTCCTGAGACGAATGCTGCGAATTCACTGGACTGCAAAAGTAACTAACAACGATAGCCTGAAAGAAGCTAATGTATCTAGAACATTATATACAACAATAAGAAAGGGACAAACAGCTTTATGTGGTCATGTGATGAGAATAGAGGTATTGGGGAATATTGAGACAACTGGAAAGATCAAAGGGGAAAGAAGCAGAGACATACCAAGATAATATATGCTGGATGTATTGAGACGGTGGCATGGAAGAATATTATCAGCAAAGTTGATTAAGAACATCAAAGACAGAGATCTATAGATAGCCATGGACGCCTACGCCAGCTGGCAGGACACTTGATGATGGTGATGTCCTGACCTGACCAGGAAAATCAGAACGTCTAGCAACCCCATGCGGAAGTTAACATACGGAGAAACAGCTGCATAGGTGGGCATGGTAGCAGGGAAAACCATCATTGATAGAACTTCTGTGAAACATACGAGATAACAGATGTTTGTGGTGAGATATGACAGCTGACACAACACGCGACGATTCAGACTGTAAACCACTTGAGATTGGCGTGAAATTGCCACTTCTCTATCTGTGCTGCCAAGCGAGCTGTGAGAACACACACACCTGGCCGCCTAGATACTCGTCAACTTCAGGTAGGCGCAGAGTGGTTTCGAAACAAACTGCAATTATTGGATAAAAATGATGTGTTTATAATCCAGCGGTGAAATCCAGTTGCAAGGAAGCAATTTAAAAAAACGGTGGCCCCAGGGCTGCATTTTTCAAACATGACGTCGGAGTGTGATATGGATCAAATCGTTATGACAGCAGAGACTAGAGTTGGCGCTGCGGATTGTTGACTTTCATATCTTTGCTAGTTGTATATGATATGTTTATATCCCTCTCCCTCCCGGGTTTATGTTTCCAACGGTGTAGGTTTGTTTGTTCAGCTCGTGACTCTATATGTTTACACCCAGTTTTTGATGTGAGTTCGTGTGTTTGTCTATGTGCTGATGTGCTGTGGAATATCCACATAAAATCCACTTTATCTGTGCGTAGTCTGCATGTGGGTGTGTTTATGTGTCACTGTCTACACCCCTCCCTATCTGCCTATGTATTCGCTTTGATTGTTTATCATTTGTCTGTCTACGTATCTCTCTCTTTCTCTCTCTCTCTATGTGTGTGTGTGTGTGTGTGTGTGTGTGTGTGTGTGATTGTATATATGTAAAAAAAAGTCGCTTAAAAGTCGACAGGGTCGACTTCATTGCACCGGGTTTTATCCCATATGGCTCGGTCTCTTTCCGCAGCACGGAAAGCGTCGCACAAAGCACGAACTCCGTAGCTTTTAGCGACGACCCACAGGAGTCTCCGAAACATTTAACTCGTAAACCGAAGGGTGCGGCCCGGAATCGAACCCACAACTTTCGGAGCACGAGTCAAACGGCTTTACCACTTCGCCACAGAAACTCCCAAATTGTATATATGTGTCTGTTTGCATATAATATATATCTATCTGTCTTTTTATTCTTCGAATCTTCCGTCTACATATTTGACTGAGATTCTAAATTCAGTTTTGTCTGTCCCACAGTCTGTCTGAAGAACTATCCGTCTGTCTATCTGTAATCTGTCTGCCTCTCTACGTCTCTGCTAGTCTTTCTGTTTGTTGTACATCTATATGTCCGTTTATTCGCCAGATACCATATGTGAGAGATGGATGGAGATAGGGCACATAACAATAAGGACCTCGTCACAAACCATAGTCTGGGAAACAAAGTACACCATGCCTTCGAGGGAACAGAAAAACTATTTAAAGACATTAACAGTTGACTGCATGTCCTTTACTGGACGACGCAATCAATACCAGTATTATTTGGCAGTTTGTGATTTACAAGGCACGTTTACATGTTTAAAGGTAATAGTTTATCTTAGATTTCTGAACGACCGACGCTCTTACCTCTGTTAAAAATCGACACAATACTGTATGTTCCCAAATCACCCGCAGCTGATGTCGAATGCGTACGCAGGATTGCGGATTGCGTTCGTTATCCCGTAGCCACAGACGCGGCCTTACAGACATTAATACTTTACTGGCACATGGCCGTGTTGACAGACGATAGCCATTTTTTTTTTTTACATCGCGTTTTAAATAAGTCATACTAATTAAAACCCATGGCGGGGACCAGGGAGGGAGTTATTCCTCTCCATAACACAAAGCCTGAGCTGAATTGTAGAGACCATGTGTTGCCCATGCAGCATGATCCCTCTCTCGGCCTGCCTAGTTCACTCCAGAGGAAATGTAACACCATTACATCTGGAACAAGACAATACAGACGCTGCCGGATCAGCAAGGCAATGCTCTAACTGTCCGCCAGTCGGAGCTTCGATCCTAGCCCAGTTGCCGACTAAGGCTTATGGCCTGGTCTGTCCTGCCATGGTATTTAATCTTTAGGTGGTATTTCCTCGCACTCGCCCATTTGCCCCCCCCCCCCCCGAAACTGTTGGCACAATGCGGGGTGTCTGGTTTGGTAAGCGCCGCCCGCCATTCGGCGCTATCAGAAATCAGGCAGTACCGTCTACTGTTAATATAGTAGCTCAGTCATATCTAACATTATCATTTAGGACATTAATACCACACAAAACAAACAGGAAGCGATACATGGAATTCAATTAAAGCTTTGACAAACAAAACACATTCCACATGTTCATGAACATCAATCCATTGTACAAGTAATGAATGAAGCAATTTCGATCCCACAGGCGTGGACTAGCTGTAGGCTACAAATTAAAATTCACCTTGTGACTTAACTTTATTCTCATCATTTTGAGAGAACAAATCAATCAATCAATCAATCATGTGCCATGCCGGAAAGAGAACAAATGCTACAAGAATATCCCTTCCGACATAATTGTAACTATTAGTGAAGAATATACTCGCGCCACTAATCCTGAAGGAGAATTTATACAGTAATGCATTCCCTTAGTGAATGTAAACACAGAAAGCACTGACAATTAGTCACACGATTTATTGCCTGGCATAATTCGCAGCATCTCATCAGGTGCATACTGTAGAGTTATATATCGTATGAAGTGAACAAATGAATCATACTTTGACTGAAATACGTCTAACACAGTAACAGGTGTTGTTGGAATGTGCAGCATCTGTTATCCTGACGGTAACTGCAAATTTAAGATGAAATCTTTCTGTTCAGTAGTTTGCCATTGCTTTCTGAACGACTGGCACTCATGCCATTGTAAGGAAATACCAACGCAAGGCGGTCTGCTTCCAAATCGTCGGCAGCTGTGTTTCGAACGCGGAACGCGGGATTACGAATTCAATTCATAATCCCTTCGTCACAGACCCGACCAATATAATTGATATAATTGCTAAAGATGCGATATATTTGACCTAACGTTTATTGTTCGTCCAATACACTTTACGAACGCCTTTTCTTTGTGAACTTTATGACAGCAATTAAGTAGTAGTTTCGAGATCGCCAAAGCTCGACGTTTTACGACTTGCCGACTGCACAAGGATTCCTGAAGAATAATTTATCAGGCTTAAACTGGATTAGCAATCGGATTCCTCGTTGAGTAGGGCCATTAACTGGAGTGACAGTGACTAACCTTCATGTACAAACAATGTTACAGCGAAGGCTACTTTCTATCAGACTTCAAGCTTGCTAAACTATGTCCAAATCTTACAAACTTGCCGCTATGATAATTATATCATGAGTAACTATACATCCAGCTCTCTCATATTACCACATTAAAATCACCAGGTAATCAACCATAAAGTAATCAATCAATCAATCATGTGCCATGCCGGAAAGCGTGGGCGGTCATGACTCGCCATTTCACTCGATCACCAGTGTCGTGGATCAGATCAGTGTTCCTGTCCCGTCCATGCCATGTGGCCAAGCCATCCAGGTATTTTCCTCTCGGTCTTCCTCTTGGTCTGTTCCCTTCGATCTTGCCAGTTATCACCAAGTTCTCCAATCCATTTCTTCTCATAACATGTCCAAAAATTTTTGACTGTCTACGTCTAATCTCTCCAACCAGCTTACGATGTTCATTTGTCTCCTGTAGTACTTGGTCATTGGTTTTTCTGTCTGTCCATGGTATTCTTTGCATTTTCCTCAGAAACCACATTTCTGCAGCCATCAGATGTTTTTCAGCTTGACTGCTCATTGTCCAAGTTTCACATCTATACAAAAGAACAGGCTCTATGTCAACACTCTTTTTCTCGTTTCAATTGACATCTTTTTATTGGTCAGAATGTTTTTCATCTTGCTAAAGGCTACTTTCGCCATGGCGATTCTTGTTCTAACCTCTTCAAGGCATCTCCCATCAGATGTTATGACTGATCCAAGATAATTGTACCGATTCACTTGTTGAAGAATATTTCCATTTACTTGTATATTACATTGTGGCACTTCTTTCTTCCTAGTGACGACCGAAACCTGAGTCTTGTTACAATTTAATTCTAACCCCAGTTGCTCACTGTGTACAACAACCGCATTTACTAATTGTTGCAGGTCCTGCGCATTGTCTGCAATTAATACTGTATCATCTGCATATCTAATGTTATTGATGTTTCTTCCACCAATGCTGATTCCATTTATATCCTCTACATTTCTGAAAATATTTTCACTGTATAAGGAAAAAAAATCTGGAGACATCACACATCCCTGCCTAACACCTCTCTTAATTGGCTGATACTGTCCCACTTCATTATCAATCCTTATTGCAGCTTGTTGTTTCCAATATATGTTTTTTATAAGTCTAATGTCTTTCCCATTAATTTGTAGATCTGCAAGCATATCCACCATGTTGACATGTCTAACTCTATCAAAAGCCTTTGTATAGTCAATAAAGCATAGATGTATATCCTTGTTTACTTCTATAGCACGTTCAATAACTGTTCGCAGCATATATACAGCATTTACTGTACCCTTTCCTCCTACAAACCCGCATTGTTCTTCCCCTATTTCAGGTTGCATCTTCTTCCTCACTCTTTGCATGATAATTCTTAGCAAAATCTTTGTGATGTGACTCATTATACTAATTGTTCTATGTTGATCACATTCCAAGGTTCCTGATTTCTTTGGGATTGCAATAAATACAGAATTACATAATTCAGGAGGTATATCTCCAGTATCATATAATGTGTTCAGCAGTCTGGTGACTTGCTCCATAAAGTAAACTAAAGCATTTAGTTCACAATCAGCTAACAGCTGTCGGTCAATAAGGTTTTGATCTAAACATCCTTGCCATACGGCCTTGGATAGAACACCGGTAAACAAATGACGATAATAAACGTGGATAAGTGATTATAGACTAGAGGAAAGCATTTAATACCACAGACCAGGCTACTCTAATTGGCAAACTAGAGGCAATAAAAGTGAGCTTTAATCTAGCGGCGTTAATAAAATTCATTATTGATAAACATAAACCAAGCAGTATCAAATAATAAATCTTTACCCCAACCCAGTAATTTAGATAATGGAGTATCTCAAGTATCAGGGGTGGGGGAAGAGGTGGAGGAAAGGATGAGGGGGGAGGGATAAAAAAAAAAAACACTTCCGTAAGTGTAGGAATCTACCATGGGTATGTGAAGGGGGTTGGGTTGAGTGGGTATATGAAGGGGGTTGGGTTGAGAGGGTATGTGCAGGGGGTTGGGTTGAGTGGGTATGTGAAGGGGGTTGGGTTGAGTGGGCATGTGAAGGGGGTTGGGTTGAGTGGGTATGTGAAGGGGTTTGGGTATGTGAAGGGGGTTGGGTTGAGTGGATATGTGAAGGGGGTTGGGTTGAGTGGGTATGTGAAGGGGCTTGGGTTGAGTTAAGAACTGAGATCCTGGCTCTCGGGACTTTCCCATACGTCCTCCGTCCTCATGTAGAAAAGCCGGCGAAGAGTCCCAATACTAATGGTATCATTGGCAGTCTGATTATGTGTCGGCCTGGACTTTCCATGGGAGTGTTGAGTGTCTGCCAGATCCTCTGGTCACTCCCTGCAGCACCATTCTCTCCAGGCCACCAGGATTTATTTGTTCTTCCACATTAGACACACGATCTCAAAGGTCTCGATCACGTCTGCCTAATCATACACCAATGACCCATCAAGCGGTGCTGTCCCAGCCAATTTATCCGCCTGCTCATTTCTCACCACCAGCATGTCCTGAGGAACAACCAACAGATACTCCTAATTCTGATTGTTTAATGGAAGCCTGCTACTCTGCCCGAAGTATGCCTGTCTTCACTGGTTTGGTAATATTTTGTGTCTGTTACATCCACGACATGCGTATGCTGTTCACTTTCCTGCAAGAGAAACACCGTTGTGACTGCCTCCACCTCCACTCTCAGACTAGATGTTGTGGTATCATATGTCAGGCTCTCCTACACCAAACGCCGTACACCAACCTTCGCTTCTTTTACTCTATAATATATAGTACTCTACAGTATCACAGCCTGGGATGCTGAGATGAGTAGCGAATATTTTTTTTTCCATTTTCATGTTCTCTTCATTATTCTCATTTTTTCCCCATCTTTTTATTCTTCTCATCTCGTTCTTATACCGTAATGTAGTCACTCGAGGGACTTCTCCGTGATTACATGTTGTGTTTTGTGTATGTATGTGTTTGCTGATGAAGGCTAGTCGCAGCAACGTCCTTGTATTGTTCGTAATTCTGTTCTGTAAAGCTGCATTACTTTGTGTTAATTTATACTGTTTACATTTCCACAGCTTTACCGCAGTTCCACCAAATTTTATCCGTAAGATCACATCTGTCTCTGCAATGTGAGGTGTTAGGACCATGGCATTTTGTAGGTCTGAGTGCACGCACTGATAGGTGATCAGTCTTTCCCCTCACATAGCGAACGTCGAGACCTGACATGGGGCCCTCGTCCCACGGCACTCCCGCCATTGTCAGTGTTACGTTCTAACCGTGACATCAACGCGCTCGCTCAAGAATCTGTTATCTGCCATTTCTATAAATAACATCTAGAAATTACATCTATAAATGGCATCCTATATATCTGTTGCCATCCAGCGATCTATTTCCAAAATGACAGTCATCATCCATCATCATCCAGTTCCCTGCCGGTTGGCGTGGGCGATCATGCCTCTCCACAAATAGAGATCTCGGACGGCATGGATCACTTCGTGCGTAAACTCCCTTCCCTGCCATGACTCAAGACTATCTAGAATCTTCTCACGCTGTCTTCCTCTATCTCTCTTTCCGCAAATCTTTCCGGTCGTCACGACATGTTCCAGTTTTTGTCTTCTCATTAGTTAGTAGTTGCACATCCTTTACAGGACGTTGCAGTCAACACTAGCATTTTTTTCTCTGTTGTCATATCTTGGCAAGTTTACGTTCAGTAGTTTGCCACTATGGAACACTACTGAACGTAAACTGACCAAGACATCAACAACAGCAGTAAAATGCTGGTGTTGATAGCGATGTCCTGTAAATAGAATTTGAAAAAAAAAAGTTTGCCATTGTTTCTGAACGTATGGCACCCATACCATTTCGTAAAAAATCAATGCACCGCAGTTTGCTGCCAAACAGCGCGCAGCTGTCTTTCGAACGCGGGTATGCGGGATCACGAACCGCCTCCGCAATTCCTTCGCCGCGTGGCCACAAACGATGACTACCTCTTTCTGATTGATGTGATAAGTTGTCTTTGCGACTTAGCTTCACATAAAATGTCCAGATTGATCAGTTTGGCTGTCTAATTAAGACAGTTAATTAAAAAGTTAGTTCCATATCCTTTACAGGACGTTGCAGTCAACACCAGCATATGTTGCTGTTGTGATCTCTTGGCAAGTTTACGTTCAGTAGTTTGCCACTGCTTTCTGAACGATTGGCATCCATACCATATCATAAAATACAAACGCAATGCGGTCTGCTGCCAAATCGCGCGCAGTTGTGTTTGAACACAGGTATGCGGGATCATGAACCGTTTCCGTAAATCCATCGCCACGGAGCTGGCAATTAAGACAGCACGTTCTACAAAACGCTCCAAATTGTAACGTTCTAGTGCAGTCGTTCTCAACATTCTTTGCCCCATGCACCCTTTCACCATAAGTCAGAATGTCATTCCCCCCTTTCCAGCGAACGAAAGAAGAAGAATTCCCCCCCCCCCCCTTTTTTTCCAAAATTGCCAGCCTCAAATGTGCATTTTTTTTTAATATTCACAATATTTTGTTAACACACCAAATTAATCATATTACAATACACAAACAGTTAAAACGTTAAAGAATTGTCACTTAATACACGACACCAGAATGCCAGAAAATTGTGCTTCACCAAACAAAACGCACAATAGAAAACCAGGATATTGTGCCTGAAGCCATTTTGAGTCTGTGAATCTGTGTTCTAACCCCCCCCCCCCCCCCCCGAAACCTTAAAATTCCCCACTTCTTGAGAACCATTATTCTAGTGGACTTGTTTATGCAACATAAGGGATGCTATGCAAAACCGTATGTAAATCAACATTAGTTAAGTGCAATCTGCGTGAATATCACCCAGACAACTACGGTCTGTGCATTCAGAGACCCCACTCAACTCAACACTTGTAACAGCAGGAAGTGACGTGAAGGCAAAGTCCTAGACCTTATCGTAGATAGAATTCTAATCTTGATTTGTTATCTGGAAGCATTACTTAAAATGAACAGTACAAACATTTCAGAGGTGACAACGATATTATATATTTCTCACATATAGTCATATACTAACTATTGCTCCACAATCTGCGATGACTGTTGAAATTAAATTACTAATAGATTTTACGGGTTGCCTATTTCATTCATAGTAAAGATAAAAATGACAGTACGAACATATATTAACATATATTAACGTCTTAATCTTTTTAACAACCCCGTTAACACTCCCTCTTAAACAAGCCAAATTAACTGGCAAAACATATCTTAGTGGCGCAAATTACTATATATAGCAATATGTAGCAAACGCCTTAACATACTACATACCACAAAACCTAGGATAGAATTATACAAAATGAGCTTAGCGTGCTCCGCATCTCAGCTGTGCAACAATCTTTCAAAGCACATCAAAGATACCGCCAACCTTTAAAGTACAATCCTTCATTCATCACTACATCAGAACTATACATCCCCCCTTTCATCATTACATCAGAACTATGCATCCCCTCTTTTATCACTACATCATAACTAGATAGCTCCTCTTTTATTACTACATCAGAACTGTACATTCCCTCTAAATTCCTAGCATACTTAGCATTCTTCTAGTTTGTTCTATTGTATATTTCCCATAGCTAATAGCAAAGCCACATAACAGTGGCCTTAACGATAATTAGCTCTAATCAGTAATGTAGTAATAATTTTTGCGCTTTTCCGACGCATTTATCACGCAGATATTATTATCGTTTTCATTTATTTTTAGTTAAATTAAATATTAACCTAATCAGAGATTTATGAATGAAATTATGCATGAAAAGAGAGAAATTGACAGGGCAGAATGTCAGACAGGCCTGCACGCCCAAGTCTTAATCCTTTCAAAGTAAAGATAATTTGCTTTTTTCTGTCCACTGCTTGTTTGTCTGCATATCTGTATACCTGCCTGTCTGTAAGCTCAGCAATTAAGCTGTGAAATCATAGCTCACCTGTTCTGTTTTACCTGCAAATCTTACATGTGTTCATCTCGTTCAGACAGAAGAACACCCGTGACTTCTGCCCCATTCGTCAATTTAAGTCTGATTTGCAGCACAAAAGTGTGCGACCCCTACATATCACAGACATATGAGTGACAACCCTAAGATATACATACAACACACGCAGGCACGCACGCCCGCCCGCCCGCACGCACGCACGCACGCACGCACACACACACACACACACACACACACACACACACACGAGCGCCCGCTCAAACACGCATACACGTTACTGTTGGGACCTGGATGTCTTCACAGACAATAGTTTTCCACTTGTGAATTTGAATAACGAAGACACAAACAATAGATTGCACGATTTATTGCCTGTCATATTTCACTGCATCTCGTCAGGTACATATTTCAGAAATCACACAACATGAAATAAAGCAATAAGATACATTTTTCAGGCTTAAATATATAGCCAATGTTGTGCAAATAGAAAGACAATTATCGTGGTAGACAATGGGAATTACTGTGTGAATATGCGGGCGGGCCAGCGGCCGGGCGGACCGACTGACGCACGGACGGACGGACGGACGGACGGACGGACGGACTGACGCATGGACGGACGGACTGAAGCATGGACGGACGGACGGACTGACGCATGGACGGACGGACGGGCGGACTGACGCACGGACGGACGGATGGACGGACAGACAGACAGACAGATAGACAGACAGACAGACATCGCTCATTCCTATTTATATCTGAATGATATAATTACAGGTGGAAACACACAGGTGTGCTTAATTCTGGCAGATGAAACATGAAGCCTGGAGTAAACCAAAACACCTGAACATATTGGGGGGGGGGGGAGGGGGGAGAGCTTGGAGGGAGATAGAGTGTGGAGGAGAGAAGGTGATGGCAGAGTGAGTGGAGAGAGTGGGGAAGAGAGAGTGGAGGAGGGAGGAAGAGAGTAGAGGGGAGAGCGTGGAGGGGAGATAATAAAGGAGAGAGAGAGGAGAAAAGAAAGTGCTGGGAGAGATCAAGAGAGTGGATAATTAGTCTATCGTTAAAGTGTGGAGAGTGCGGAGAAGTGTGGAGAGTGTGGAGAGAGATGTTATAAAGGGAGAGAAGGGAGAGATATGTTAGCGAGAGAGAGAGAGACAGAGAGAGAGAGAGAGAGAAAGTGAAAGAGAGAGAGAGTTAAGAGTGAGAGAGAGCTGAGATTTAGAGTGGAGGGAGAGAAAGTGGAGATTTAGAGTGGAGGGAGAGAAAGTGGAACGAAAGACTAGAGGAGGAGAGAGAATGGAGAGAGAGAGAGAGAGAGAGAGAGAGAGAGAGAGAGAGAGAGAGAGAGAGAGAGAGAGTTAAGAGTGAGAGAAAGTGGAGATTTAGAGTGAAGGGAGAGAAAGTGAAACGAAAGACTGGAGGAGGAGAGAGAGTGGAGAGAGAGAGAGAGAGAGAGAGAGAGAGAGAGAGAGAGAGAGAGAGAGAGAGAGAGAGAGAGAGAGAGAGAGAGAGAGAGAAATCGAAGGAAGAGAAGGGAGAAAAGAAAGTTACAAATACGTACGCAGGTGCCAGAAATCAAGAAACGACACGACATGTCTGACGTACTGGCAAACTTGGCAACTTGTGAGCTGTTTGTGTTTCTGCTGTTGCCATCAGAAAGAAGCTAAATTACAACATTGCGCCCAGTGAAAGCACACGTGAAACTGGGTCAACGGCTGATCACGTTCTGGCAAGAATGTCTAGGAAGTGAGGGATTTCGGATGAGCTACAGTGTGGCATGTTTGTCAGCAGGCGAAAGAACACGCTGAGCGAGTTTGTTGCTACCTTGAGACTCTTCTGGTGAAAGATGTATTGATGTCATCATTCCCCGCAGATCTCTTCTGTATGTTAGTCAGCACTAGGGTATGTTAGTCAACACATCACAATAGGCAGTGACACGGCGGTCAGGAAATATGTCAGTCATCATGTGCTATGCCGATAAACAGGAGTGGTCATGATTCGCCATCTCACTCGATCACCAGGTTCGTGGATCAGCTCCGTGTTCTTGCCTTGACCATACCACGTGGCCAAGCCATTCAGGTACTTACTTCTCTGCCTTCCCCTTGTTCTCTTCCTCTCCATCTTGCCAGTTGTCATCAAGTTCTCAAATTTTGTTTCTCATAACGTGATCAAAAATAATTTGACTGTCTACGTCTAGTTTCTCTAATCGGTTTACGATTTTCATTTGTTTCTTGAAGGACTTGGTCATTGGTTTTTCTGTCTGTCCATGCTATTCGTTGCATTTTCCTCAGAAACCACTTTTCCACAGCAATCAGATGTTTTTATTTTAGCTTGTCTGCTCATTGTCTACGCTTCACATCCATACATAAGTAAAGGTTCTATGTAGTATCTCAACACACTTTTTCTCGTTGCAAATGACATCTTTTTATTGGTCAGAATGTTTTTCATCTTGCTAAAGGCTACCTTCGCCATGGCGATTCTTGTTCTAATCTCTTCAAGGCATCTCCCATCAGATGTTATGACTGTCCCGAGATAATTGTACCGATTCACTTGTTGAAGAATATTCCCATTTACTTGTATATTACATTGTGGTATTTCCTTAATCTTCGTCCTAGTGACGACGATAACCTAGGTCTTCTTACAATTTAATTATAATCCTAGTTGTTTACTGTGTGCAAGAACCGCAACTACTATATGTTGCAGATTCTGCTCATTGTGTGGAATCAGTATTGTATTATCCGCATATCCAATTTTGTTGGTGTTACATAACCCAATGGTAATTCCTGTCATATCTTTCACATTTTTGAAAATATATTCACTGTACAGGGAGAAAAGATATGGAGACATTACACATCCCTGTCGCACACCTGTCTTAATAGGCTGATATTGACCTATTTCATTATCATTCCTTATGGTAGCTTGTTGTTTCCAATATATGCATTTTAAAAGTCTAAGGTCTTTCCCATCAATCTGTAGATCAGCAAGCATCTTCATCATGTTGACATGTCTCACTTTATCGAAAGCCTTTCCATCCATCCATCATGTGCCATGCTGATAAGTGTGGGCGGTCATGTTTCGCCATCTCACTCGCTCACCAGAGTCGTGGATCAGCTCTGTGTTTCTGTCTCGATTATGCCACGTGATCAAGCCATCCAGGTATTTAATTCTTTGTCTTCCCTTTGGTCTCCTCCCTTCGATCTTCCAGTTGTCACCAAGTTCTCCAATTCATTCCTTCTCATAACATGCCCAAAAAAGTTTGACTGTCTACGTCTAATGTCTCTAATCAGTTTACGATCTTCATTTGTTTCTTGAAGGACTTGTTCATTGGTCTTTCTGGCTGTCCATGGTATTCTTTGCATTCTCCTCAGAAACCACATTTCCACAGCCATCAGATGTTTTTCAGCTTGTCTTCTCATTGTCCAAGCTTCACATTCATATAAAAGTGCAGGTTCTATGTAGCACTTCAACACTCTTTTTCTCGTCTCAATTGATATCTTTTTATTGGTCAGTATGTTTTTCATCTTGCTAAAGACTACTTTTGCCATGGCGATTCTTGTTCTAATCTCTTCAAGGCATCTCCCATCAGATGTTATGACTGTTCCGAGATAATTGTAGTGATTCACTTGTTGAAGAATATTCCCATTTACTTGTATATTACATTGTGGTATTTCTTCCTTCCTAGTGACGACCATAACCTGTGTCTTCTTACAATTTAATTCTAACCCTAGTTGTTCACTGTGTGCAACAACTGCATCTACTAAATTTTGCAGGTCCTGTTCATTGTCTGCAATCAAGACTGTATCATCTGCATATCTAATGTTATTGATGTATCGTCCCCCAATGTTGATTCCTTCCACATCTTCTATATTGCTAAAAATATTTTCACTGTACAGGGAAACAAGATCTGGAGACATTACACATCCCTGTCTCACACCTCTTTTAATAGGCTGATATTGAACTACTTCATTATCAATTCTGATGGCAGCTTGTTGTTTCCAATATATATATTTTAAGTCTAAGGTTGTTACCATCAATTTGTAGATCTTCAAGCATCCTTATCATGTCGACATGTCTCACTTTATCGAAAGCCTTTGTGTAGTCAATAAAGCAAAGATGTATATCTTTATTTACGCCTATAGAACGTTCAATTACTGTTCTCAGTATTTACACAGCATTTACTGTACCCTTGCCTTCTACAAACCCACGTTGTTCCTATCCTTTTTCACGTTGTATTTTCTTCCTAACTCTTTGCATGATAATTCTTAGCACAATCTTCTTGACTCATTATACTAATTGTTCGATGTTGATCACATTCCAAGGCTGCTGATTTCTTTGGGATCGCAATAAATACAGAATTACATAATTCATGAGGTATATCTCCAGCATCATATATGGTATTCAAGACTCTAGTACCTTTATCTATTCCATATTCTTCTAAAGCATTAATCATTTCTGTTGTGATTCTGTCTGAACCAGATGTCATATGGTTAAGAGCATTCTGAACCTCCATCTTCAAAATTGATGGTCCTTCATTATTATGTTGAATATCATACTGTTCTTCTCTGTTATCATCATAAAGCTTTTATGTAGTCAATAAAGCAAATATGTAGGGTTTTGTTTACTTCTACAGAACTTCAGAAAAGGACCCCTTTACACGCCTAAGAGACATCGGGCATATGGTGACAAACCCAGATTTCTACAGACAAATGGACACACGGTGTTAAACCAAGATTGCTACAGACCAATGGGCAGACGGTGTTAAACCCAGATTTCAATAGACCAATGGGCAGACGGTGGGTGATTTTGTCAGCTATAAGCCGACCTCCTTGACACATTCCTGGTTCCCATTCTGGACTGCGTCCACCTGGCAGCTCAGGTCATGCTGCCGATGTCCGTGCCCAAGCTGAGAAACCTCCAGGGTATGCAGACCTGGGGCTGGGACCACACGTGGGCTGGTTGGGGCTGGGAGCACACGTGGGCTGGCTGGGGTGGGGACCACACGCGGGCTGGGACCACACGTGGGCTGGTTGGTGCTGGGACCACACGTGGGCTGGTTGGGGCTGGGACCACACGTGGGCTGGTTGGGGCTGGGACCACACGTGGGCTGGTTGGGGCTGGGACCACACGCGGGCTGGTTGGGGCTGGGACCACACGCGGGCTGGGACCACACGTGGGCTGGTTGGTGCTGGGACCACACGTGGGCTGGTTGGGGCTGGGACCACACGTGGGCTGGTTGGGGCTGGGACCACACGCGGGCTGGTTGGGGCTGGGACCACACGCGGGCTGGGACCACACGTGGGCTGGTTGGTGCTGGGACCACACGTGGGCTGGTTGGGGCTGGGAATACACGTGGGCTGGTTGGGGCTGGGACCACACGCGGGCTGGGACCACACGCGGGCTGGGACCACACGCGGGCTGGGACCACACGCGGGCTGGTTGGTGCTGGGACCACACGTGGGCTGGTTGGGGTGGGGACCACACGTGGGCTGGTTGGGGCTGGGACCACACGCGGGCTGGGACCACACGTGGGCTGGTTGGTGCTGGGACCACACGTGGGCTGGTTGGGGCTGGGACCACACGTGGGCTGGTTGGGGCTGGGACCACACTCGGGCTGGGACCACACGCGGGCTGGGACCACACGCGGGCTGGTTGGTGCTGGGACCACACGTGGGCTGGTTGGGGCTGTGACCACACGTGGGCTGGTTGGGGCTGGGACCACACGCGGGCTGGTTGGGGCTGGGAGCACACGTGGGCTGGTTGGGGCTGGGACCACACGTGGGCTGGTTGGGGCTGGGACCACACGTGGGCTGGTTGGGGCTGGGACCACACGTGGGCTGGTTGGGGTGGGGACCACATGTGGGCTGGTTGGGGCTGGGAGCACACGTGGGCTGGCTGGGGCTGGGACCACACGTGGGCTGGTTGGGGCTGGGAGCACACGCGGGCTGGTTGGGGCTGGGACCACACGCGGGCTGGTTGGGGCTGGGACCACACGTGGGCTGGCTGGGGCTGGGAGCACATGTGGGCTGGTTGGGGCTGGAACCACACGCGGGCTGGTTGGGGCTGGGAGCACACGCGGGCTGGCTGGGGCTGGGAGCACACGTGGGCTGGTTGGGGCTGGGAGCACACGTGGGCTGGTTGGGGCTGGGACCACACGCGGGCTGGTTGGGGCTGGAACCACACGCGGGCTGGCTGGGGTGGGGAACACATGTGGGCTGGTTGGGGCTGGGACCACACGCGGGCTGGTTGGGGCTGGAACCACACGCGGGCTGGTTGGGGCGGGGACCACACGCGGGCTGGCTGGGGCTGGGACCACACGCGGGCTGGTTGGGGCTGGGACTACATGCGGGCTGGGACCACACGCGGGCTGGGCCCACATGCGGACTGTTGGGGCTGGGACCACACGCGGGCTGGGACCACACGTGGGCTGGTTGGGACTGGGACCACATGCGGGCTGATTGGGGCTGGGACCATACGCTGGCTGGTTGGGGCTGGGACCACACGCGGGCTGGGACCACACGTGGGCTGGTTGGGGCTGGGACCACATGCGGACTGTTGGGACTGGAACCACACGCGGGCTGGGACCACACGTGGGCTGGTTGGGACTGGGACCACATGCGGGCAGGGACCACACGCGGGCTGGTTTGGGCAGGGACCACACGCGGGCTGGTTGGGGCTGGGACCACATGCGGGCTGATTGGGGCTCGGACCACACGCTGGCTGGTTGGGGCTGGGACCACATGCGGGCTGATTGGGGCTGGGACCACACGCGGGCTGGTTGGGGCTGGGACCACATGCGGGCTGATTGGGGCTGGGACCACACGCTGACTGGTTGGGGCTGGGACCACACGCGGGCTGGGACCACACGTGGGCTGGTTGGGGCTGGGACCACACACGGGCTGGTTGGGGCTGGGACCACACGCGGGCTGATTGGGGCTGGGACCACATGCGAACTGTTGGGGCTGGGACCACATGCGGGCTGGGACCACACGCGGTCTTGTTGGGGCTGGGACCACACGCCGAATGTTGTGGCTGGGACCACATGCGGACTGTTGGGGTTGGGACCACATGCGGACTGTTGGGGCTGGGACCACACGCGGGCTGGTTGGGGCTGGGACCACATGCAGACTGTTGGGGCTGGGACCACATGCGGACTGTTGGGGCTGGGACCACACGCAGGCTGGTTGGGGCTGGGACCACATGCGGACTGTTGGGGCTGGGACCACACGCGGGCTGGTTGGGGCTGGGACCACATGCGGACTGTTGGGGCTGGGACCACACGCGGGCTGGTTGGGGCTGGGACCACATGCAGACTGTTGGGGCTGGGACCACATGCAGACTGTTGGGGCTGGGACCACATGCAGACTGTTGGGGCTGGGACCACACGCGGGCTGGTTGGGGCTGGGACCACATGCGGACTGTTGGGGCTGGGACCACACGCGGGCTGGTTGGGGCTGGGACCACATGCAGACTGTTGGGGCTGGGACCACATGCGGACTGTTGGGGCTGGGACCACATGCGGACTGTTGGGGCTGGGACCACATGCAGACTGTTGGGGCTGGGACCACATGCGGACTGTTGGGGCTGGGACCACATGCGGAATGTTGGGGCTGGGACCACATGCGGACTGTTGGGGCTGGGACCACATGCGGACTGTTGGGGCTGGGACCACACGTGGGCTGGTTGGGGCTGGGACCACATGCGGGCTGTTGGGGCTGGGACCACATGCGGACTGTTGGGGCTGGGACCACACGCAGGCTGGTTGGGGCTGGGACCACATGCGGGCTGTTGGGGCTGGGACCACATGCGGACTGTTGGGGCTGGGACCACATGCGGACTGTTGGGGCTGGGACCACATGCGGACTGTTGGGGCTGGGACCACACGCGGGCTCGTTGGGGCTGGGACCACATGCAGACTGTTGGGGCTGGGACCACATGCGGGCTGTTGGGGCTAGGACCACACGTGGGCTGGGACCACACTCGGGCTGGTTGGGGCTGGGACCACATGCGGACTGTTGGGGCTGGGACCACACGCGGGCTGGGACCACACTCGGGCTGGTTGGGGCTGGGACCACACGCGGGCTGGGACCACACTCGGGCTGGTTAGGGTTGGGACCACACGCGGACTGGAACCACACTCGGGCTGGTTGGGGCTGGGACCACATGCAGGCTGTTGGGGATGGGACCACACGCGGGCTGGGACCACACTCGGGCTGGTTGGGGCTGGGACCACACGCGGGCTGGGACCACACTCGGGCTGGTTAGGGTTGGGACCACACGCGGACTGGAACCACACTCGGGCTGGTTGGGGCTGGGACCATACGCGGGCTGGTTGGGGCTGGGACAACACGCGGGCTGGGACCACATGCGGGCTGGTTGGGGCTGGGACCACACGCGGGCTGGGACCACACGCGGGCTGGTTGGGGCTGGGCCCACATGTGGGCTGGTTGGGGCTGGGACCACACGCGGGCTGGTTGGGGCTGGGACCACACGCGGGCTGGTTGGGGCTGGGACCACACGCGGGCTGGTTGGGGCTGGGACCACACGCGGGCTGGTTGGGGCTGGGACCACATGCGGGCTGTTGGGGCTGGGACCACACACGGGCTGGGACCACACTCGGGCTGGTTGGGGCTGGGACCACACGCGGGCTGGGACCACACTCGGGCTGGTTGGGGCTGGGACCACATGCAGGCTGTTGGGGATGGGACCACACGCGGGCTGGGACCACACTCGGGCTGGTTGGGGCTGGGACCACACGCGGGCTGGGACCACACTCGGGCTGGTTAGGGTTGGGACCACACGCGGACTGGAACCACACTCGGGCTGGTTGGGGCTGGGACCATACGCGGGCTGGTTGGGGCTGGGACAACACGCGGGCTGGGACCACACGCGGGCTGGTTGGGGCTGGGACCACACGCGGGCTGGGACCACACGCGGGCTGGTTGGGGCTGGGCCCACATGTGGGCTGGTTGGGGCTGGGACCACACGCGGGCTGGTTGGGGCTGGGACCACACGCGGGCTGGTTGGGGCTGGGACCACACGCGGGCTGGTTGGGGCTGGGACCACACGCGGGCTGGTTGGGGCTGGGACCACATGCGGGCTGTTGGGGCTGGGACCACACACGGGCTGGGACCACACTCGGGCTGGTTGGGGCTGGGACCACACGCGGGCTGGGACCACACTCGGGCTGGTTGGGGCTGGGACCACATGCGGACTGTTGGGGCTGGGACCACATGTGGACTGTTGGGGCGGGGACCACATGCGGACTGTTGGGGCTGGGACCACATGTGGACTGTTGGGGCTGGGACCACATGCGGACTGTTGGGGCTGGGACCACACGCGGGCTGGTTGGGGCTGGGACCACATGCGGGCTGGTTGGGGCTGGGCCCACATGTGGGCTGGTTGGGGCTGTGACCACACGCGGGCTGGTCGGGGCTGGGACCACACGCGGGCTGGGACCTCACGCGGGCTGGTTGGGGCTGGGCCCACATGCGGACTGTTGGGGCTGGGACCACACGCGGGCTGGGACCACATGCGGGCTGGTTGGGGCTGGGACCACACGTGGGCTGGTTGGGGCTGGGACCACACGCGGGCTGGGACCACACGCGGGCTGGTTGGGGCTGGGCCCACATGCGGACTGTTGGGGCTGGGACCACACGCGGGCTAGGACCACACGCGGGCTGGTTGGGGCTGGGACCACACGCGGGCTGGTTGGGGCTGGGACCACACGCGGGCTGGTTGGGGCTGGGACCACACGCGGGCTGGTTGGGGCTGGGACCACACGCTGGCTGGTTGGGGCTGGGACCACACGCAGACTGGGACCACACGCGGGCTGGGACCACACGCGGGCTGGTTGGGGCTGGGACCACACGCGGGCTGGCTGGGGCTAGGTCCAGCTGTGTCTGTGTCCTTCACAGGTTTGAGGTGTTTCACTGGCAACTTGCTCCAACCCAACACTCAAAGGAAGGGGAAAGAGCAGTGGACCGTTCATTTCCTATTTCGTTAAACTCCTAACACTGGCGTCGTGAACCGAACGAGATCAGTAGAACTCAGAGCGGGACGTAGCCGTCTCTAAGCCACTCCATAATAGAAGTGTTGGCAGATGATAAAGCCCTGTGTGAAGTCTAGAGTTTACAAGTGTGCTTGCAGACGACAAAGCCCTCTCTGTAGTCTAGAGATCCCAGGTTACAGGTGTGCTAGCTTCTATCAACACCAACAGCCATGCATACTCGTGTCTTTTGCACGATGAAAAACGTGGACAATGAGCAGACAAGCTGAAAAACAGCTAATGACAGTGGCAATGTGGTTTCTGAGGAAAATGCAAAGAACACCATGGACAGTCTGAAAAACCAATGAGCAAGTCACATTGTTTTCTGGCACTTTATGACACGATACAAACTAGAGAACTTGATGACAACTGGCAAAATTCAGGGAAAAGGGAAAGAGGAAGGCAGAGAAGGCGTGGCCACGTGACATGGTCAAGAAAAGAACAGAGAAATTATCCACGACCCTGGTGATCGTATGTGATGGCGAAACATGAGCGTCCACGCTTATCATCATGGCACATGATGATGATAATGACTCGTGTCAACATTCGTGAATACCTTAGAATTGAACAGCCAGTGGCTGTGTTGGTAAGTATGTGTACTATCTAAGAAGCCATGAATATTGTTACTTCAATGTTTGCTGGCGTCCATATTGACTAGCAGGGACATAATAAAAGCTGTTAGCGTACCAACTCCGCTAGTTACAAGCGAATAATTGATTTGGTTTGTGCAAAAATAGAGATAAGGAGCTCGTTTATGTGGGGTCATGGAATAATGTGGCATTTCGCTTGTGAAAACAGAAGTTATCAAGTTGTGACTATTTGTACATGACCAACAGTGAACATTGAAGGGAAAGCTAATAGCATAACGATCAATCTTCTTGTTGTTGTTGCTGTCGTTGTTATTGTTGTTGTTATTGTTGTTTTTGTTGTTATTGTTGTTGTCGTTGTTATAGTTGTTGTAATTGATGTTGTTGTTATTATTGTTGTTGTTGTTGATGATGATGCTGTTGTTGTTATTGTTGTTTTTTACTTTTGTTGTTGTCTTTGTTGTTGTTAGTGTTGTGATATTGTTATTGTTGTGTTTATTATTATTATTATCATTATTATTTTTATTATTATTATTATTATTATTGTTGTTGTTGTTGTTGTTGTTGTTGTTGTCGTCGTCGTCGTCGTCGTCGTCGTCGTCGTCGTTGCTGCTGATGTTGTTGTTGTTACTGTTGTTGTTGCCGTTGTTATTATTGTTATTATTGTTATTGTTGTTGTTTTGTAGTTGTTGTTACTGTTGTTTTTGTTATTGTTGTTGGTATTGTTATTGTTGTTGTTATTGTTCTTATTGTTGTCATTGTTATTGTTATTGTTATTGATGTTATTATTGTTATTGTTGTTGTTGTAATTATTGTTATTGTTATTATTGTTGTCGTTGTTGTTGTTGTTGTTGTTGTTGTTGTTGTTGTTGTTGTTGTTGTTGTTCTTCTTCTTCTTCTTCTTCTTCTTCTTCTTCTTCTTCTTCTTCTTCTTCTTCTTCTTCTTCTTCTTCTTCTTCTTCCATGTACCTAGTAAAGTGCTGGGGGGAAAGGGGGGGGGGGGGTTGTGTGTGGAAAGATCTATAATAAACTCTTTCTAATGCTCTTTGTCAATTGGTATTCTTATGTCTGAGGTTGTTATTCATACCATCACTGCATCTTTTAACTGCTATATATCCATTATATTTCTTCCATTTGACCCTGTTGCAGATGGTACAAGGTCATTCTTGTGAGGTGGCGACACCATTCAATCTGTAGTTCTTTAATGAAGTGCATCACTGGTTAATTTCTTCATTTCTAATTCTATCTCTCACGGCTACGTGGTGTCATAAAGGTCAAATCAGCCTAGTGTAGTGACTGACTAGCAAGTGTGTGACTGTAGCAAGTGTGTGGCTGTAGCAAGTGTGTGGCTGTAGCAAGTGTGTGGCTGTAGCAAGTGTGTGGCTGTAGCAAGTGTGTGACTGTAGCAAGTGTGTGGCTGTAGCAAGTGTGTGGCTGTAGCAAGTGTGTGGCTGTAGCAAGTGTGTGGCTGTAGCAAGTGTGTGGCTGTAGCAAGTGTGTGGCTGTAGCAAGTGTGTGGCTGTAGCAAGTGTGTGGCTGTAGCAAGTGTGTGACTGTAGCAAGTGTGTGGCTGTAGCAAGTGTGTGGCTGTAGCAAGTGTGTGACTGTAGCAAGTGTGTGGCTGTAGCAAGTGTGTGGCTGTAGCAAGTGTGTGACTGTAGCAAGTGTGTGGCTGTAGCAAGTGTGTGACTGTAGCAAGTGTGTGGCTGTAGCAAGTGTGTGGCTGTAGCAAGTGTGTGGCTGTAGCAAGTGTGTGGCTGTAGCAAGTGTGTGGCTGTAGCAAGTGTGTGGCTGTAGCAAGTGTGTGGCTGTAGCAAGTGTGTGGCTGTAGCAAGTGTGTGACTGTAGCAAGTGTGTGGCTGTAGCAAGTGGTGACTGTAGCAAGTGTGTGGCTGTAGCTAGTGTGTGACTGTAGCAAGTGTGTGGCTGTAGCAAGTGTGTGGCTGTAGCAAGTGTGTGGCTGTAGCAAGTGTGTGACTGTAGCAAGTGTGTGGCTGTAGCAAGTGTGTGACTGTAGCAAGTGTGTGGCTGTAGCAAGTGTGTGACTGTAGCAAGTGTGTGGCTGTAGCAAGTGTGTGACTGTAGCAAGTGTGTGGCTGTAGCAAGTGTGTGGGTGTCATACTAGATGTTGATGACATAGCAGGTCTGTGTGGGGATGTGTAGGTGACACGCTCATTGTGTGGGGATGTGTAGGTGACACGCTCATTGTGTGGGGATGTGTAGGTGACACGCTCATTGTGTGGGGATGTGTAAGTGACACACTCATTGTGTGAGGGCAGGTTTAGTAAACCATACATATGTGTGTGAGTGGCCCATTCACTTTGATAGTCTTCAGAGAATCTTCTCATCTGGGCACGAACCTCGCCTTGTGTATTGATAACTCGAAGCTCTAGCCACGACACCACTACGATAACATCACATGGCGTGCAGTTTGTTATGAGTTTAACTTCCATCTTAGTCCATGATGAGAGGAATGTTATTATATACCTCCCCAGTGGAAATTACCCCACTTAAGTGTCATTAACGTCACGCTAGATGTCCGGATAAATGGAGAATAATAATTGTCAATCAGCTTGGAATGCTATTCTTAAATAATGGAACTATATGCCTGCGACTGGCCTTGTTACACAGGTCATTTTCTGAGTATAGATGTGATAGCTGCTATAATGTAATATGTTGTTAGACTTTCTGTTCGCTTCCTCGGTTTTTGTTTTTACTACTATATTTTCTTTATCTTGATATTTTATATTAGTTCATGTTGATGTGCTGGATACGGTATACCAGTACGTGTTCATTTTCTGGATACTTTATACAGTGCTTGTGTGTTTGCTTTCTTGATCTGTTCTTGTGTGTAGTCTAAAATATACAAGTGTTGAGTTGAGTTGAGTTGCGTTGAGATAAGAACTGACATCACTGCACTAAGGACATTCCCATACGTACTCCGTCCCCTCGTTCAAACAGCCAGCGAAGAGTCATACTACTAGTCGTTCCCACCGCTATCTGATTGAATGTTCTCCTGGTCTTCCCTCTCAGTTTTGAGATTGTTCCAGAATCCCTACCGATCTCTTGTAATCTCATTCTTTCCACATACGGGTTCTCAATCTGTTCCTCCGCCTTCTCCACCTGGTCGCACAAACGCGCGACTACAACCCCCCCCCCCCCGCCGCCCTTGTCCAAAGGCAATCTACCACCATGAGGTGCATTCCCTGCTAGCCTATCAACCTGTTCATTCCCCCGCACCCCCGCATGGCCAGGGCAAAAAATCCAAACAATTCCACAATCTGTGACAATACAAGCGACGATAGCCTTTCCACACGAAACATTCCTTTCTCCGCCTTACTAAGCATACTCTTTGAATCCGCAATGAAAACAATGTGTGATGCAGTAGTCTCCTCTAACCAACGGAATGCGGCTGTTACTGATTCCACTTTTATTCTCATGCTGTAGGTCGTAGTCTCATATGCCAGACTCTCCTTTTTCAAGATTTGTCCATTAGCCTTTGCAATACAACACCAACCATTACATCCGTTTCTCACCACTGACCCATCGGTGTAGATGACAATGTCACCTTGATGTGCGTACAAGTGTAAACACAGACAATTTCATGTGTGTAGTCTAAAGTATACGGTGTGCTAGCAGACGAAAATGTCCTGTGTGTAGTCTAAAGTATACGGTGTGCTGGCAGAGGACATTCGACAATGTCCTGTGTGTAGTCTAAAGTATACAAGTGTGAACACAGATAAATTCCTATGTGTAATCTAAAGTATACAAGTGTGAACACAGATAATGTCCTGTGTGTAGTTTAAAGTATACAAGTGTGAACACAATGTCCTGTGTGAAGTCTAAAGTATACAAGTGTGAACACAATGTCCTGTGTGAAGTCTAAAGTATACAAGTGTGAACACAATGTCCTGTGTGAAGTCTAAAGTATACAAGTGTGAACACAGTGTCCTGTGTGAAGTCTAAAGTATACAAGTGTGAACACAGACAATGTCCTGTGTGTAGTCTAAAGTATACAAGTGTGAACACAGATAATGTTCTGTGTGTAGTCTAAAGTATACAAGTGTGAACACATATAATGTCCTGTGTGTAGTCTAAAGTATACAAGTGTGAACACAGATAATGTCCTGTGTGTAGTCTAAAGTATACAAGTGTGAACACAGATAATGTCTTGAGTGTAGTCTAAAGTATACAAGTGTGAACACAGATAATGTCCTGTGTGAAGTCTAAAGTATACAAGTGTGAACACAGACAATGTCCTGTGTGTAGTCTAAAGTATACAAGTGTGAACACAGATAATGTCCTGTGTGTAGTCTAAAGTATACAAGTGTGAACACAGATAATGTCCTGTGTGTAGTCTACAGTATACAAGTGTGAACACAGACAATGTCATGTGTGTAGTCTACAGTATACAAGTGTGAACACAGATAATGTCCTGTGTGTAGTCTACAGTATACAAGTGTGAACACACACAATGTCCTGTGTGTAGTCTAAAGTATACAAGTGTGAACACAGATAATGTCCTGTGTGTAGTCTAAAGTATACAAGTGTGAACACAGATAATGTCCTGTGTGTAGTCTAAAGTATACAAGTGTGAACACAGATAATGTCCTGTGTGTAGTCTAAAGTATACAAGTGTGAACACAGATAATGTCCTGTGTGTAGTCTACAGTATACAAGTGTGAACACAGACAATGTCCTGTGTGTAGTCTACAGTATACAAGTGTGAACACAGACAATGTCATGTGTGTAGTCTACAGTATAAAAGTGTGAACACACACAATGTCCTGTGTGTAGTCTAAAGATCCCTACAGTTCTTCTGTGTTTGTCTCATATTGTTTACTCTGGACGTAATTATGTTGTGTCTGTTTGCAGCAGAGCTGCCATATTTGTGCCTTTTAGGCCGACACATCAGACTTCTTCAGGCATTTGTTTACGGGTTAACCGTGCGTGTTTACAGTTTAAGTAGCCTCCATCAACACAAACGGTTATGCCTACTCCTCTATACATCCCTGCTCGAATGAGAACTGAACTGACAGTGATTGTATCGGTAAGTATCTGTACTATCAAATAAGCCATCACGGATGTGATGTCTTCAATGTTTTCTGGCGTCCACACTGACTAGCAGGGAGACACTACCATCTGTTGGCGTCCACACTCACTAGCAGGGAGACACTACCAGCTGTTGGCGTCCACACTGAGTAGCAGGGAGACACTACCAGCTGTTGGCGTCCACACTCACTAGCAGGGAGACACTCACTAGCAGGGAGACACTCACTAGCAGGGAGACACTCACTAGCAGGGAGACACTCACTAGCAGAGAGACACTCACTAGCAGGGAGACACTCACTAGCAGGGAGACACTACCAGCTGTTGGCGTCCACACTCACTAGCAGGGAGACACTCACTAGCAGGGAGACACTACCAGCTGTTGGCGTCCACACCCACTAGCAGGGAGACACTTCCAGCTGTTGGCGTCCACACTCACTAGCAGGGAGACACTACCAGCTGTTGGCGTCCACACTCACTAGCAGGGAGACACTACCAGCTGTTGGCGTCCACACTGATTAGCAAGGAGACACTCACTAGCAGGGAGACACTACCAGCTGTTGGCGTCCACACTCACTAGCAGGGAGACACTACCAGCTGTTGGCGTCCACACTCACTAGCAGGGAGACACTACCAGCTGTTGGCGTCCACACCCACTAGCAGGGAGACACTACCAGCTGTTGGCGTCCACACAGACTAGCAAGGAGACACTCATTAGCAGGGAGACACTACCAGCTGTTGGCGTCCACACTCACTAGCAGGGAGACACTACCAGCTGTTGGCGTCCACACCCACTAGCAGGGAGACACTACCAGCTGTTGGTGTCCACACTCACTAGCAGGGAGACACTACCAGCTGTTGGCGTCCACACCCACTAGCAGGGAGACACTACCAGCTGTTGGTGTCCACACTCACTAGCAGGGAGACACTACCAGCTGTTGGCGTCCACACTCACTAGCAGGGAGACACTACCAGCTGTTGGTGTCCACACTCACTAGCAGGGAGACACTACCAGCTGTTGGCGTCCACACCCACTAGCAGGGAGACACTCACTAGCAGGGAGACACTACCAGCTGTTGGTGTCCACACCCACTAGCAGGGAGAGACTACCAGCTGTTGGTGTCCACACTCACTAGCAGGGAGAGACTACGAGCTGTTGGCGTCCACACTCATTAGCAGGGAGACACTACCAGCTGTTGGTGTCCACACTCACTAGCAGGGAGACACTACCAGCTGTTGGCGTCCACACCCACTAGCAGGGAGACACTACCAGCTGTTGGTGTCCACACTCACTAGCAGGGAGACACTCACTAGCAGGGAGACACTACCAGCTGTTGGCGTCCACACCCACTAGCAGGGAGAGACTACCAGCTGTTGGTGTCCACACTCACTAGCAGGGAGAGACTACGAGCTGTTGGCGTCCACACTCACTAGCAGGGAGACACTACCAGCTGTTGGTGTCCACACTCACTAGCAGGGAGAGACTACCAGCTGTTGGCGTCCACACTCACTAGCAGGGAGACACTACGGGCTGTTGGTGTCCACACTCACTAGCAGGGAGAGACTACCAGCTGTTGGCGTCCACACTCACTAGCAGGGAGACACTACCAGCTGTTGGCGTCCACACTCACTAGCAGGGAGACACTACCAGCTGTTGGTGTCCACACTCACTAGCAAGGAGACACTACCAGCTGTTGGTGTCCACACTCACTAACAGGGAGACACTACCAGCTGTTGGTGTCCACACTGACTAGCAGGGAGACACTACCAGCTGTTGGCGTACCCACTCCGCTAGTTACAAGCTAATAATTGATGTGGCCTGTGCATCTCATCTCATCTCATCATGTTCCTCTTGTACCTTGCTGTGTCGAGGTGAAGTATAAACTTCGTGAGAGTGCCCGGTTATGGGCTTCGTATATCGACATTCCCATGGATTCTGTTATTCCCTCCGTCCAACGTTTACGTGGTCGGCCTCTTCCTCTGTTTCCATCTGGTCTGTACATCATTGCTTGTTGTGGCATGCTGTTGACTGGTAGCCTACTTGCATGGCCAAACCATTTGACCTGCTGCTTTCTAATAAAATCTAGAGCAGCTTTAACCCCCACTTTAGTCCTGATTTCTTCATTTCTGATCTTATCTCTTCTTGATACGTTGAGTATTCTTCTCAGGAACCTCATTTCTGTTGTTGTGATTTTTCTTTTCTCTTTTTCTGTCATTGTCCAGGTTTGGCATTGGTAGCACAGAGTTGGTAGGAAGATTGTGTTGTAAAGTGCTTTCTTAGCAGTTATTGATACATGTTTGTTCTTTAGTATTGGTGCCATTTGTCCAATGAGTTGATTTGCCTTATTGCACCTATTTTCGATCTCGTCTTCTGATCTGCCATTTGATGATATTATACTTCCTAGGTACTTGAAGCTCTTTACTTGTTTCAAGGGATGTTCGTTTAGGTGAATTGTTGCTGTTTGTTCTTCTTTAGTTATAGTCATTACCTCTGTTTTGCTTGTGCTAATTTTCATGTTATGTTCCCTACACATTTCGTTTAGACTATTCATGTGGTCTTGTAATTCAGCTTCTGATTTTGCTATTAGTGCTTGGTCGTCCGCAAACAGGAGTTCTCTAATGGTTAGATTTGCCGATGGTTCTTCTTCTGTGTTCTCTTCATGCGGTATTCTTGCTGTCTCTGCTTGGCTGGTTTCTTTACATATGTTGTCTATATATGTTATGAACAAGAGAGGGGACAGGACACAACCTTGTCGTACTCCAGATCTTATGGTGAAGGGTTCTGAGTGTTCTCCAGTTGCTCTCACTATGCATTCACTGTTGTTGTATAAACTTCTACATAGGTTTGTTAGATGTGTACTCACTCCATATTGTTTAAGGATTTCCCACAGCTTGTTTCTATCTACCCTATCAAATGCCTTTTCTTGGTCGACAAAGGCTAAGTAGAGTGTTTCATTGAATTCAATTGATTTTTCTATAAGTTGTCTAAGACAGTCCGTTTATACTTCTTAGTTTTTCTACGAGCAGTACGAGCAGTGGCCTGTGCAAAATTGTAAAGAGGCGTTTGTTCATATGGGGACCACAGAATGATGTAACATTCTGCTGGTAACAACAAATACAAAGCTGATACTACACGTAAGTGGCTTAGTGTGGCCAAGAAACGGACAGTTTTCTATCTCAAGCTATAGAAGTGTCAACACCTCACATCTACAGACACACCGACACACAGACATACACTGAGACATACAAACCTACCGACGCACATTCAGACATATAAACATATCGGCATTCAGACATACAGATATACAGACATGCCGATATAAAGACAAGCTGAAATACCGACATACAAACATGCCGACATACAGACTAGTGTCGATTTTTAGTCCATCTTGTGTGTGTTGTGTCTCAGTATTAGCGGTTACACGTTCAAGGTTTGATTCCGTGTTATTCCACGCTGAGCTGTTACTGCTATTACACTACGTTTTCAGCCGTGCAAGGATACAGATAAGTAACTTTAATATTTTCATGCAGTGTTTTTCGTGTAGTGTGTCGGTTTATGTTTGTTTGTTCTGTGCTGACGAAGGCTTTAGCCGGAACGTCCATTCTGTTACTTGTAATCGTGTTATAGTAAAGCTCACAATCTACTTCTCGTTTTTCGGTGATTCATTTATCGACATACAGACATACCGACATACAGACATAAAGAAATACCGACATACAGACATACCGACATACCGACATACCGACATACAGACATACATACATAAAGAAATACAGACATACCGACATACAGACATAAAGAAATACCGACATACAGACATACCGACATACCAACATGCAGTCATACTGACATACATACATAAAGAAATACAGACATACCGACATACAGACATACCGACATACATACATAAAGAAATACCGACATAAAGACATACCGAAATACCAACATATAGTCATACCGACATACATACATAAAGAAATACAGACATACCGACATACAGACATACCGATATTCAGACAATTTTATGGCAACTATCGCATATGGGTATCGGCTAAACAGACCACCTTTAGGCAAGAGGAGGATGGCCGAGTTATCAGATGCTCCACCTCACAAATCGTAGGATATGTTCATCTGAACTACATACAACTAACTGTCTACATGTATGGGAGCCCAGGGATAAACACCACCTGAACGAACGAACAATCTTTATTTTCAAAGTGTTAAGAATTGAGCACGCAGTCCCTTATAACATTCTGCCCTTCTTGTCTAATTCCTCTCATACATTATTTCATTTAACATCACTTGTGAAGCTAATCTTAGACAACAAAAGAACAGTCAATAATACATGACTCACTGAGGCAATGTTTACAATGGGCATGATAAAAACCTAAGGAAGGTGTAACGTGCCATAAATATGAGAATGTTTATTAACTAGTTGTCGTTTGAGATAATTTACATTATTATTTTTAGGGGGGGGGGGGATGTGGGAATGTAGTCTACTGAGGTAGCGTTCAAACAGGTTGCGGCTGTATGTATGAAATAACCCCAGCCATACACGACAGAATGCGGGTATGTTAGATCTAATCGCGTAGACAGTTACAGAGAGTCTCCGTGGAGAAGTGGTCAAGCTGTTTGACTCGGGCCTCGAAGGTTGTGGGTTCGATTCCGGGCCGCGTCCTTCGGTTACTCCTAAGGGTCTTCGCTGGAGCACGGAGTTCGTGCTTTGTACGACACTTTTCGCGCTGCGGAAAGAGACTTAGCCATATGGGATACAATCCCTGTGCAATTAAGTCGACCCTGTCGACTTTTAAGCGACTTTAAGACAGTTAAAGAGACACAGAAGAAACATAAAACAACGTAACGAGACAGAACCGTGTGTGCTAACAACGTTAGCTATCAACGTTGCAGGTTTTATTTTTTGTTGCTTCGTTGCTTTCAAGGGTGTTTACAGAACAGAGGATAGGCTTCATTGCGCCGCGTTTTATCCCGTATGGCTGGGTCTCTTTTCGCAGGGAGGCCTGTCGAAAGCGCCCCACAGAGCACGACCGCCGTAGCGCCAGCGGTGACCCATAGGAGTCTAAGAGAACAGTGCATTTGTCAATGGAATGACAGAATCGGGACACAAACCGGCGACCTTCGGTGCGCGAGGAATGGTTTTAACCATTTCGCCCCTGGATAATCGCTGCTTTGTTGTTGTTGCTGCTGCTGCTGTTGTTGTTGTTTTTGTTGTTGTTGTTGTTGTTAATCAATCTGTGTCTACGCGTCTGCCCTAGACTTAATGTCACGCAGTGATACTTGCTCCTGTTTACCAGCTGTTGCTTTGTTCCATATATAGTGTGTCTTTATATGGTTTCGGGGATAACGGCAGTTCTCATTTTTCAGAGCTGGGCATTCAAAGAGGTGTGTTCCACAGACTCAAATGAATGTGTACATAGCACATCCTCCGTTAAATGTGTACATAACAGTTTTACATTGAATATGTATGTCACAGGAGGAAGAATATCAAGGACAGGAAGATGTAATTTCCTATACTTAGGTGCTCAAAGACAAAGAAGCGCAACACTGACTTTTAATGGGCCAAAGAAGAAAAGGACAATAAGAAGAAATAGAGAAAAAGCACTGTGTATATTCTCCTCTGTTAACAATAAAAGGGATAGAATTAGACAGAAGATTCCAGGAGTTCTTAGGGCGGGGGATATACTGTTGTATACCCCAGACAGAAGATTACACTGCTGGACTGTAATAGGATCAATGAGTTTACACAACAAACTACAGACTAAGCAAAACAAATTAAGAACAACAAAATTAGGCTTTTATTGACAGAACTGCATGATTCAGGGACAAACAGGCATCCTGACATGTCACATAACCTATGTTCCCACAGTAATCACTGCTGCCTAACATCGCTATGCACATGACTATGTACCCATCTCCACAAACCAACAAGGACATGGCAACAACAGAGCCTCATCGTAAACAACGGTAACAGCAGGCATGGACCCTCTATTGTAATCATCTCAGGACTCATGGACAGTCGGTACATACAGAAATGGGAATCTGAAAACCCTCAGTTAGAGATAACTGCTGCCTAGCACTGACTACAGGGGCGGTCTCTAAATGACAGTAAGACCTCAATCATGTTCAGTTGAGTCGAAGGGCACCCTCAATACCCACACAAGACACCCGCATCACTTAAGTCGACTGGGACCAGATACAGCGAAGAGCCATAACATAACGAATAACAAAACTATAACCCTAACAGCAGAGATATAGGGGCATAAACAGGTATAAACAGGTATACGAATGGGGATGTGAGTGGCCTACGACATTAACCAGAGCTGGGGCTCAAGTTTGCTCTACAACAACCATGGCCAGGGGTCACTACCTAGAGTCCAGTGACTGGGGAGGGCTGGTTAAAGCCTCCCTATTTGATGGTATCTACATCTCTACAGCGATCTACCTAATCGCTCCTTTGGCCACGGTTGTTCTAGTTGAAGAGACCGGGAAACTGACACGCACCTCTATTTATCCCTGTTTCCAGGGTGGCTTTCCATCGTACCCCAGGGCACTGCAAGGGATGCTGGTATTGGTAACATTGTCATCATCATGTGTCGCGTCAGGCTATCACATGTACATATCAGTTTCAGTTGAATGTGTAAACAGGGCAGTCTCCGTTGAATTTGGACACAGCACAGTCTCCATTGAATGTGTACATAGCTGTCTACTTTGAATGTGTACATAGCTGTCTACGTTGAATGTGTACATAGCTGTCCACGTTGAATGTGTACATAGCTGTCTAAGTTGAATATGTACATAGCAATTTCAGTTGAATGTGTACATAGCAGTCTTCATTGAATGTGTACATAGCATGGTCTCCGTTGTATGTGTACACTGCACGGTATCCGTTGAATGTGTACATAGCACACACACGCACAGGAGTGAGCCGTGGTTACTGTCGGCTCATCTGCGTGATACGCGTGACTTGTCAATAAAACAAATGGCGGTCACCTAGCGCTGGCTTGGAGTGACACACTGACACAGAAGTCGGTGTAGTAGGTAATGACTTGCTGTCTTGACAGTACCAACATCCTGGCTGTCGTGTCACAAACATTACAGGCACCGTCTTGACAGCACCAACAGCCTGGAAGTCGTGCCACAAACATTACAGGCACCATCTTGACAGCACCAACAGCCTGGATGTCGTGTCACAAACATTACAAGCGCCGTCTTGACAGCACCAACAGCCTGGCTGTCGTGTCGCAAACATTATAGGCACCATCTTGACAGCACCAACAGCCAGGCTGTCGTGATACAAACATTACAGCCACCGTCCTGACAGCACCAACAGCCTGGCTGTCGGGTCACAAACATTACAGGCACCGCCTCAGTTGTACCGGTGTGCTCAACCAGATACTGACCGCAAGCCTCCAGGTATCGACCGGCGAGGGGGTCATGTGATGAACTAGGGAATACAACATTTCAACAAACTCCATTACATGTGAAGTTCTGTGCAAGCAGCGCATCAACTAACCTCTGTGTGAAGTTCTATACTACAAAACATCTCAACTAACCTCTATGTTAAGTTCTATACAACACAACATCTCAACTAACCTCTATTTGAAGTTCTATACAACATAACATCTCAGCTAGCCTTTATGTGAAGTTCTATACAACACATCTTACCTAACCTCTATGTGAAGTTATATATAACACAAGTTAGTAAACTTCTGTGTGAAGTTCTATACAACACAACATCTCAACTAACCTCTATGTGATGTTCTATACAATACACAATTTCAACTAACCTCTATGTGAAATTCTATACAACACAACATCGCAATTAACCTCTATGTGACGTTGTATACAACACAACATCTCAACTAACCTCTATTTGAAGTTCTGTATAATACAACATCTCAACTAACCTCTATTTGAAGTTCGTTACAGCACACCATCTCAACTAACCTATATTTGAAGTTCTGTACAACAGAACATCTCACTTAACCTCTATGTGAAGTTCTATATAACACAACATATAAACTAACGTCTATGTGTAGTTCTATTCAACACAAGTTTGCAAACCCCTGTGTGAAGTTCTATTCAACACAACATCTCAACTAAACTCTATTTGAAGTTCTATACAACAGATCATCTCAACTAACCTATCTGTTAAGTTCTATACAACACAACATTTCAACTAACCTTTATGATACGTTCTGTACAACACAAGTTAGCTAACCTCTATGTGAAGTTCTATACAACACAACAAGTTAGCTAGCCTCTATGTGAAGTTCTATACAACATATTCAACACAACATCTAAACAAACCTCAATGTTAAGTTCTATACAATACAAGTCAGCAAATCACTCTGTGAAGTTCTATACAACACAACATATCAACTAACCTCCGTGTAAAGTTCTATACAACACAAAATCTCAGCTAACCTCTATTTGAAGTTCTTTACAGCACAACATCTCAACTAACCTCTATTTGAAGTTCTGTACAACACAACATCTCACTTACCTCTATGTGAAGTTCTATGCAACACAGCATCGCACTTAACCTCTATGTGACGTTCTATACAACACAACATCGCAGCTAACTTCTATTTGAAGTTCTATACAACACAACATCTCAGCTAACCTCTATTTGAAGTTCTTTACAGCACAACATCTCAACTAACCTCTATTTGAAGTTCTGTACAACACAACATCTCGCTTAACCTCTATGTGAAGTTCTATACAACACAACATCTCAATTAACCTCTATTTGAAGTTCTGTACAAAACAACATCTTAACTAACCTCTATGTATAGTTCTATTCAACACAAGTTAGCAAACCCCTGTGTGAAGTTCTATTCAACACAACATCTCAACTAAACTCTATAATAAAAAAAAAGTCGCTTAAAAGTCGACATGGTCGACTTAATTGCATCGGGTTTAAGTTAGTTAGCGACTAACTAACAAACTAACTTATCCCAAATGGCTCAGTCTCTTTCCGCAGCGCGGAAAGCGTCGCACAGAGAGATCATGAAAACAACTACCTCCTTTATCAACATGTTAGCATGTCAACTATTGTGTAGTCTAGTCACAACTTCTCCGAGATGATGGAAGCCAATTAGCACCCAAGCCTTGCACTCACCGCTGGGAGAGCTCAATATTGAGCCCGGGATGAGAGTGTTATTGGCGTAAAGAGGTGGAATGACGTCATAACCTATAGTCAATTCCTCAAGTGCAATCCTCAGACAGTCAGACAGACAAGCAGACAACAAGACAAGGAAATAGATTTGCATAGAGACAGACATGACAGAGAAACAGATACTTAGCTAGGTAGAGAGACAGGCAGACAGATAGACAGATAGACGCGTAATCGGATGGAAGGTTAGATAGATACAGGGATGGAGGGACTGGCTGGTGGACGAACAGACATACAGACAAACAGACACACAGAAAGATGGTAGGAATCACAAACAGGTATACGACTATACTACTTACATTAAGGGAAGTAAGTCAGTTGTCTGTTTAGCCAGATATAAAACCCCTTGCTCCACAATATAAGGTACACATACTACTGCCCAGCCGCAAAGTCTCTGTAGCAATTTATTTGGTCAAATCACCGCCACCCCTCCCTCCCACCCCACCCCTCCCACTCCCCCTCCATGTCTCAAAATCAAACCCAGCCGCTGTTATAGATGTGGAAATTACCAGCAAAAAATGTACAGGTAAACAATTTATCTGTCAGTTCCTCAATTTATGGCTGAAATATCCGGAGTATACCTTACACAGACAAAAGATCTAGTTTCGCAGCTTCCCATTCATGAACTTTTAATTTGCCGTGAAACCAGTAAAACACCATTAGAAGATTAACAGGCACAATGTTAACAAACGGGTTTCGTGTTTCAAGAGTTAGTAAATTAATAAGTGTGCATTTCAGTGTGGCATATCGGTGTGAAAACATGGGCAATCACCACAGCCCTCCATCAGATTAGGACTCTATAGGTGAGATATTATAAAGAGGCTACAGATGTGACATCAGATACATATATACGACTTTACTGGCTCCCTGGTGAAGGTGTTACGGACACAGTTCGCCTTGGTTATTTTATAAAATGGCATGAGTGTTGGACGTTCAGAAAGCAATGGCAAACTACTGAACGTAAACTTGCCAAGAGATCACAAACAGCCAAACAAGGCTTAGGGTTGACTGCGGCGTCCTGTAAAGGATATGCAACTAACTTTTATAAAGGTGAACTCTGGGAGAAAAATGTTGCTTATCGCTTAGCCTGGCATAGTTAGAAACGAGAGGTTAGACTTCATTATCCCAGGTTTTATCCCATATTGCAGGGTCTCTTTCTGCAGGCCGGCTTAAAGGACGAACCCCGTATCTCCAGCGATGACCCCCAGGAGTCACCGAGATAACTGTGCTCGTGAACCGAATGGCGTAGTCCGGAGTCGAACCCACAACTTCGGAACGCGAGGCAGGCGGCTTGACCACTTGGGCACTTGACCATTTGACCACTTGGCCACTTAACCACTTGGCCACTTGACCACTTGACAATTTGACCATTTGACCACTTGACCATTTGACCACTTGACCATTTGACCACTTGTTTAGGGAGAATTGCCGTGGTTAAACCTATGCAGGCACATCGGTGGGCACTGATTAAGGAAGGTGGTCAGTGGTTGAGATGAGTCAATCTGATGGACATTGTCTCAGTGCTGGCTATAACAGATGTGGCTATGTGAGATGAGTCAGTCTGATCGGCATTGTCTCGGTCCATGCCATAACAGGTGTGGCTATGTGAGATAAGTCAACTTAACCTACGGGTGATATCTCGGGCAGACACATGGCATCATGGTCGGATTGACAAGCAATGTATACAGAACAACATCAACATATGAAGGTTCGTTTTTTATCTTCCTCGTAACTAGGGCGAATAATTCGGTGTCAGCGTCTCGTCTCATTGCCCCAGGTTTGCTTTTTGCTGTGAATTTAACTTCCCGAACCAGTCTACAAGCGTACAGTCCCGTCCCAGAACAAGTGTTGCAGGTATAGACGATATTGTATGTCTCCGGTTCGCCTACCTTGAAGATGGCAGTCAAGCTACAGGACTCTGACTTAGATAGTCATGCCACGAGTGTCTCACGCAGCCAGACATGCTATGAGTCTCTGACGCATGCAGTCCTATAATCAGTATTTGGCGCAGGTAGCCATTCTATCAGCCACTGACGCAGACAGGCATATTATCAGTCTCTGACGCAGACAGTCGTGCTATACATCTCTGACGCAGACAGTCGTACTATAAATCTCTGACACAGACAGTCGTGCTATCAGCCTCTAATACAGTCAGTCGTGCATCATCTTCTAATACAGACAGTCGTGCTATAAATCTCTGACACAGAAAGTTGTGCTATCAGTCTCTAACGCAGACAGACGTTCTATAAATTTCTGACGCAGGCAGTCAAGCTATTAGTCTCGGAGCACGCTTATCACTTTTGCCGCGCCATCTGAGCTGGACAAGGTTTGCAACCAAATAACACACCAACATCTGGCGAACCCATTCCTGCAGATCCACACTGAGAAGGTGCATGTCCATTACAGGGCATTGCAGTCAACCCCAGCATGTATCGGCTGTATGCGATTTACTTTGCAACTTTAGTTTAACAGTTTGCCATGGCTTGATGAAAGGCCGCCATTCACGCCACGAAAATGACTGCAACGTTGTCTCCTTCCAAATCTCCTGTTGCTGATTTTAAAACCTCAACCAGCCATGTCGGGGAACCGCGGAACTGCTTTCACTAACCCCTGACCCACATACGCCGACACATCTTAAATGACTTGGTCATCCTGCAGATTGCGAGATAGTCGACAGCCATGGGGAACAGAGATCAGCAACTCCTGGGCGACTGGCTGCAGCGATCACAGATCATTCCCTGACGGATTCGGGAATAGAAGGGAAGATCAACAGACAGAAGCGACACATTTCTGAGGACGACACAGTCCAAAGGTAACAGACCAGGGATTATATTAGCGCGGTATTGATCAGGCTTTGGAAAACAAGATGGACGGCAGCAGAAGATAAATAGCTGTGTGAGATTACCCTCCAACCCCACAACACCCCCCCCCCCCCACACACACACCCCTTGAACAGAGTAAGATGGGTGGCGATGCTCACAGCAATTATTATAATTATTATCATGTGCCCTGTAAAGTGACCTAGACGTTCATTCTCCACAGAATTCACGTAGGCGTTCATTCTCTACAGAATTCACGTAGGCGTTCATTCTCTACAGAGTTCACGTAGGCGTTCATTCTCTACAGAGTTCACGTAGGCGTTCATTCTCTACAGAATTCACGTAGGCGTTAATTCTCCACAGAATTCACGTAGGCGTTCATTCTCTACAGAATTCACGTAGGCGTTCATTCTCTACATATTGCACGTAGGCGTTCATGTCTCTACATATTGCACGTAGGCTTTCATTCTCTACATATTGCACGTAGCCGTTCATTTTCTACATATTGCACGTAGCCGTTCATTCTCTACATATTGCACGTAGCCGTTCATTCTCTACAGATTTCATGTAGCATTTCATGTCTCTGCAGATTTCACTAGGCGTTCATGTATCTACAGATTTCACGTAGGCGTTCATTGTCTACAGATTTCACGTAGGCGTTCATTGTCTACAGATTTCACTAAGCGTTCATGTCTCTACATATTTCACGTCGGCTTTTATTCTCTACAGATTTGACTAGGCGTTCATATATCTACAGATTTCACTAGGCGTTCACGTATCTACAGATTTCACTAGGCGTTCACGTATCTACAGATTTCAGTATTCTGTGTTCTTAATCAATTCCGCTGATGATATTCCGCCATTTCCTCTGAGATCACCCAGCATCAACTCTCTCGTCTGTCCGTGCATCCCCTATCACCGATGTGCCCAGTCGTCTCGATGTCCTCCAATGCTTCGCTTCCTGACACGTTCGTTAACATTCAGAGATTCCCTGCCACACAGCAGAGCAGATTCAATGTCACATCTCAGTACTGTCTTTCTGGTATTTAATGACATTGATTCAGTACACAAGATATTTTACACTGTCCATCACAGAATTACACAAACGTGTGTGCACTAAGTGATTCAATGAGCATGCTCCAAAAGATCGAGGCGGGTTCTGTGCGTAAGATAGTGGACTGAATCGCTGCAGGGGTCTGTTGTCCGTAGGGGCATCCGGGACATGCGGGAGTTGAGGGAAATGAACGAGCTGATAAACTTGCTGGCTCTGCACCCGCTGCAGATGGCCACAGCCCATGGATGGTGCAGATGGTATTAATACCCTTAGAGAGATGTCGAGAGCGGGGGACTTTGGTACTAGTGAATCCACATTGTTCTCTAGAATACGAGAGACTTGGTAATAAGTATGGGCATGGCCAAACATGAGAGGTACATCGGGAGGGCTTACAGATCGCCACTGTGAGGTGAGTATGAATATTTTTTCAATTCACATTTTTTTCAATTCTCATTTTCTTCACTCCTTTCATTTGTTCACCCTTTTGTTCTTCTCGTTCTGCCGTCACCTTCTGATGTAGTCACAGGAGATCTCCTTGACTGTATGTTGTGTTTGTGAATGTGTTTGTTTGCTGATGAAGGCTAGTCGCCGAAACGTCTTGTATGTGTCTTAATTATGTTATGTAAAGCTGCACTGCTTTGTGTCTTTTTATATTGTTTACACTTTCACAGCTTTACCGCAGTTCCACCCAATTTTATTCATCGGGAGAATGAGGGCCTCGTCATCAACACAGACCTGGCAATTAGCCGCAAGGCCCGATGTATATGTTATGGGGGGGGGGGGTATCTGAGAACCTATGGATTTGTCCGGTGTGTACGGATGATACTCCAACAGAAAACTAACTGACTATCTGACTGACTGACTGACTGACTTACTGACTAATCTTTTGAAGCTCTTTCCTGGCCTAATCTGCTTTTAATCTCAAGCACTCACCTCCCATTTGCTGCAGTATTCAGCAGGACAAAGAAGATCGTGATTAATAGCATGCAAACAATTCAAACAAACAAGTAAACATTAATTGTAGGGTAACCAGTGGGGCCACAGAGACAGCTCGTCAACAAGTATTGATTGTCGCCGTCAGAAGTAGAAGTAGAGATTAAAGGACACACTAGACAACATACAAACGCGAAGCGCTAGCTGCCACACCAGGATTGTAACCTGACACCCCCAAGTAATGATAGTTCTTTCCCATTAGGAACAAGGTGTGCTTCCACGCCCGGCCAACTCGACACCCTCAGAAAGGTGTCATCATTAGCCAGGTCTATTATTCACATGAACCTACAACCATGGAATGAGGTTAGATGTCGTTTCTAGCCATTGATTTAGCACCGTATGTCTCACAATTTTATATTAATCAAGCATAGATCAAATAACAAACACACAACCACATCGAACAGCATGTATGTTGTCGTTTAAAAGTGAAAGTCATAAAGAGCTACCAATGATATACAGATGGACTAGAACTCAGCTTCACAACACAGGTAAGTGAATACGCTAGTCACGACGACCCCATGGTTTCATCTAGAAGAATATAGGCATAAACACGCTTAATGCTACTGTTGTTTGTCCTGGGTCGACCTGGAATCAGCCATTTATTTACGCCGATCCGATATCAAATATTGCCAATGATGAGGCCGCGGTTCATTAAGCAGTAAGTACAGACGACTGAATGATCACACGACTCTGTCGCCACAGTAATGAACGTATCTGCAGCCACGCGTGATTGGATAACCTCGTGACGCCCGAGAGCATGCATTCACAGAGTCGTCAAGTGTGTGAGATGGTGAGTACCAGGGCGCCACGAAGTGGCGGGAGAGGAGCCACAGGGCGCCACGAGTTGTTGATTAGGTAGTCTGAGAGGCGCCACGAAATCAATGATTAGGGAATCCTTTGATTTTTGTGCCTCAGGATTTAGATTCTGCAGGGCTTGGCCTAAGTGACTATTTTGTAGTCTGCCGTTTTTTAATGTTGATGTATCAGTCTTTTGTTTTTGTGTTGCCGACGAAGGATTTCTAACAGGTACACCTATTCGATCATTTGTGATTGTGTTCTTGTCAAGCTGAACAATTTGGCTTTCCGTATTTGCTGATTGACTTTTTGTATTGTCATGGCAATACTGACGTTCGACTCGTTTCATTTCCGGAGATTATGCTAAACACTCACACTTCAGAGGAGCGGCTGGCCGGATGGCTACAACGCCGGACTCACCTTCGGGAGACCCGGGTTCGATCCCTCGGTAAGATGTGAGATTTTTTCTGTCGGGGGCAAAAAGAAAATCCTAACCTGCACAGTTCGCGGCGGCTGCACTAGCCAGGAGGCCTTAATTCCTCAGGCTCAAAGACCCCTCTGCAATACACGGCAAGGTACTATATTGGCAGTAAATGACAGTTTTCAATGACATGACTCACACTTTTGTAGCGTCTGTGATTATGATCAATCAGGCGTCGTCTCCACAATGAAGGTTGGTTGCAATGGATCCCCATCACTGTCTGTCTCTCGCACTGATTGGACATTCTGTTAGAGTGCTGTTCGTCTATCTTTTGATGGACAACTTCCCACTTGTATCGTTGTCTATCTCTTGCTCGCTTGCCTTCAACCTTATCCTCCAGTATGGTTTTTATAAATGTGTTATGTCTTTTAACGTGGCCGAAATATTGCACCTGCCTCTTTTTTATTTCTTTTATCAACCCCCTTGGCATTCCTAGTTTTTCTGGAGCCTCTATATTTGATTGGGTTTGTTTCCGTGAGATACGACATAATCTTCTCTATATCCAAATCTTCAGGGCCCCCACTTGACTTTCTAACTGCTTGCACACTGTTCAGGCTTCCGCGCCATATAGCAGTGTTGATTATACATAGCAATTGACAATTCTCATTTTTAATCCGTTGTTAATTTTACTAGAGTTAATAATGAGTTGACGCTTTTGAAAGTATTTTTGGTCATTCATATTCTCTTTTTTATTTATGTATCACTTTTGCCATCATCTGTTACTACATGCCCGGGATAAGAGAATCGTGTTACTTGTTCTAAAATTTGCCATTTTACTGTGATATTCATTGATGGCCTCTTTTTTCCACTGCTAATATCACAGTTTTCGTGATGTGATTATGATACACTGATGGCCACTTCTATCCAGTGCTAATATCACAGTTTTCGTGTTGTGATACCGATACTTTCCACTGCTAATATCACAGTTTTCGTGTTGTGATACCGATACTTTCCACTGCTAATATCACAGTTCTCGTGTTGTGATTCCGATACTTTCCACTGGTAATATCACAGTTTTCGTGTTGTGATTCCAATACTTTCCACTGCTAATATCACAGTTTTCGTGTTGTGATTCCGATACTTTCCACTGCTAATATCACAGTTTTCGTGTTGTGATTCCGATACTTTCCACTGCTAATATCACAGTTTTCGTGTTGTGATTCCGATACTTCCCACTGCTAATATCACAGTTTTCGTGTTGTGATTCCGATACTTTCCACTGCTAATATCACAGTTTTCGTGTTGTGATTCCGATACACATACACAAATGTAGAGCGGGTCTGTTTCTGACACGCACACGTGTATTTTAAGCCTGTGCGATTATCATATCATCATCATGTGCCATGCTGATAAGCGTGGGTGGTCATGTGTCTCCTTCTCGCACGATCACCAAAGTCGTGGATCAGCTCAGTGTTCTTGACCATACCACGTGGCTATGCCATCCAGGTATTTACTTCTCAGTCTTCCCCTTGTTCTCCCCCCCCCCCCCCCACAAAAAAAAATCTTGTGAATTATCACCAAGTTCTCTAGTTTATTTCTTCTCATAAAGTGCCCAAACTATTTTCATTGTCTATGTCTAATTTCTCTAATCAGTTTACGATTTTCATTTTGTTTCTTGTAGGACTTGTTCATTGGTTTTTCTGTCTGTCCATGGTATTCTTTGCATTTTCCTCAGAAACCGGCTAAAGGGATTGACTGACTGACTAAACCAGACATGGCCACACGCCGGCTAACGGGATTGATTGATTGGCTAAACTAGACATGACCACACGCCGGCTAACGGGATTGACTGACTGGTTAAACTAGACTTGACCACACGATGAATAACGGGATTGACTGACTGGCTAAACTAGACATGGCCACACGCCGGCTAACGGGATTGATTGACCGGCTAAACTAGACATGGCCACACGCCGTCTAACGGGATTGATTGACTGGCTAAACTAGACATGGCCACACGCCGGCTAACGGGATTGACTGACTGGCTAAACTAGACATGGCCACACGGCGGCTAACGGGATTGATTGACTGGCTAAACTAGACATGGCCACACTGGCTAAACTAGACATGGCCACACGCCGGCTAACGGGATTGACTAACTGGCTAAACTACACATGGCCACACGCCGGCTAAAAGAGCCGAATATAAGACGGGCCTGCATGCCCAATTTGTCACCCTTTGAAAATAAATTCCGTTCGTTCGTTTAATCTGGCGGTTCTGGCCAGCTCGTGTTTCGCTCCATGAGACTGATTGTATGGCACATGGCCACACGCCGGCTAAAGGGATTGACTGACTGACTAAACCAGACATGGCCACACGCCGGCTAACGGGATTGATTGATTGGCTAAACTAGACATGACCACACGCCGGCTAACGGGATTGACTGACTGGCTAAACTAGACTTGACCACACGATGACTAACGGGATTGACTGACTGGCTAAACTAGACATGGCCACACGCCGGCTAACGGGATTGATTGACCGGCTAAACTAGACATGGCCACACGCCGTCTAACGGGATTGATTGACTGGCTAAACTAGACATGGCCACACGCCGGCTAACGGTATTGACTGACTGGCTAAACTAGACATGGCCACACGCCGGCTAACGGGATTGATTGACTGGCTAAACTAGACATGACCACACGCCGGCTAATGGGGTTGACTGACTTGCTAAACTAGACATGACTACACATCGGCTAACCGGATTGACTGACTGGCTAAACTAGACATGACCACACGGCAGCTAACGGGATTGACTGACTGGCTAAACTAGACATGGTCACACGCCGGCTAACGGGATTGATTGACTGGCTAAACTAGACATGGCCACACGCCGGATAACGGGATTGACTGACTGGCTAAACTAGACATGGCCACACGGCGGCTAACGGGATTGACTGACTGGCTAAACTAGACATGGCCACACGCCGGCTAACGGGATTGACTGACTGGCTAAACTAGACATGGCCACACGCCGGATAACGGGATTGATTGACTGGCTAAACTAGACATGGCCACACGGTTGCTAACGGGATTTATTGACTGGCTAAACTAGACATGGCCACACGCCGGATAACGGGATTGACTGACTGGCTAAACTAGACATGGCCACACGCCGGATAACGGGATTGATTGACTGGCTAAACTAGACATGGCCACACGGTTGCTAACGGGATTGATTGACTGGCTAAACTAGACATGGCCACACGCCGGATAACGGGATTGACTGACTGGCTAAACTAGACATGGCCACACGCCGGATAACGGGATTGACTGACTGGCTAAGCTAGACATGGCCACACGCCGGATAACGGGATTGACTGACTGGCTAAACTAGACATGGCCACACGCCGGCTAACGGGATTGACTGACTGGCTAAACTAGACATGGCCACACGGTTGCTAACGGGATTGACTGACTGGCTAAACTAGACATGGTCACACGCCGGATAACGGGATTGACTGACTGGCTAAACTAGACATGGTGACACGGCAGCTAACGGGATTGACTGACTGGCTAAACTAGACATGGCCACACGGCGGCTAACGGGAATGATTGACTGGCTAAACTAGACATGGCCACACTGTGGCTAACGGGATTGATTGACTGGCTAAACTAGACATGGCCACACGGTGGCTAACGGGAATGATTGACTGGCTAAACTAGACATGGCCACACGCCGGCTAACGGGATTGATTGACTGGCTAAACTAGACATGGCCACAAGCCGAATAACGGGATTGATTGACTGGCTAAACTAGACATGACCACACGCCGGCTAACGGGATTGATTGATTGGCTAAACTAGACATGGCCACACGCCGGATAACGGGATTGACTGACTGTCTAAACTAGACATGGCCACAAGCTAGCTAACGGGATTGACTGACTGGCTAAACTAGACATGGCCACACGGCGGCTAACGGGAATGATTGACTGGCTAAACTAGACATGGCCACACGGTTGCTAACGGGATTGATTGACTGGCTAAATTAGACATGGCCACACGGCGGCTAACGGGATTGACTGACTGGCTAAACTAGACATGGCCACACGGTTGCTAACGGGATTGATTGACTGGCTAAACTAGACATGGCCACACGCCGGATAACGGGATTGACTGACTGGCTAAACTAGACATGGCCACACGCCGGATAACGGGATTGACTGACTGGCTAAGCTAGACATGGCCACACGCCGGATAACGGGATTGACTGACTGGCTAAACTAGACATGGCCACACGCCGGCTAACGGGATTGACTGACTGGCTAAACTAGACATGGCCACACGGTTGCTAACGGGATTGATTGACTGGCTAAACTAGACATGGCCACACGCCGGATAACGGGATTGACTGACTGGCTAAATTAGACATGGCCACACGCCGGATAACGGGATTGACTGACTGGCTAAACTAGACATGGTCACACGCCGGATAACGGGATTGACTGACTGGCTAAACTAGACATGGTGACACGGCAGCTAACGGGATTGACTGACTGGCTAAACTAGACATGGCCACACGACGGCTAACGGGATTGACTGACTGGCTAAACTAGACATGGCCACACGCCGGCTAACGGGATTGACTGACTGGCTAAACTAGACATGGCCACACGCCGGCTAACGGTATTGACTGACTGGCTAAACTAGACATGGCCACGCGCCGGCTAACGGGAATGATTGACTGGCTAAACTAAACATGGCCACACGCCGGCTAACGGGATTGATTGACTGGCTAAACTAGACATGGCCACAAGCCGAATAACGGGATTGATTGACTGGCTAAACTAGACATGACCACACGCCGGCTAACGGGATTGATTGATTGGCTAAACTAGACATGGCCACACGCCGGATAACGGGATTGACTGACTGTCTAAACTAGACATGGCCACAAGCTAGCTAACGGGATTGACTGACTGGCTAAACTAGACATGGCCACACGGCGGCTAACGGGAATGATTGACTGGCTAAACTAGACATGGCCACACGGTTGCTAACGGGATTGATTGACTGGCTAAATTAGACATGGCCACACGGCGGCTAACGGGATTGACTGACTGGCTAAACTAGACATGGCCACACGCCGGCTAACGGGATTGACTGACTGGCTAAACTAGACATGGCCACACGCCGGCTAACGGTATTGACTGACTGGCTAAACTAGACATGGCCACGCGCCGGCTAACGGGATTGACTGACTGGCTAAACTAAACATGGCCACACGCCGGCTAACGGGATTGACTGCCTGGCTAAACTAGACATGGCCACACGCCGGCTAACGGGATTGATTGACTGGCTAAACTAGACATGGCCACACGCCGGCTAACGGGATTGATTGACTGGCTAAATTAGACATGGCCACACGGCGGCTAAAGGGAATGATTGACTGGCTAAACTAGACATGGCCACACGGTTGCTAACGGGATTGATTGACTGGCTGAACTAGACATGGCCACAAGGTGGCTAACGGGAATGATTGACTGGCTAAACTAGACATGGCCACACGGTTGCTAACGGGATTGATTGACTGGCTAAACTAGCCTCGGCCACACGGTTGCTAACGGGATTGACTGACTGGCTAAACTAGACATGGTCACACGCCGGCTACCGGGATTGACTGACTGGCTAAACTAGACATGGTCACACGCCGGCTAACGAGATTGATTGAATGGCGAAACTAGACATGACAACACGCCGGCTAACGGGATTGACTGACTGGCTAAACTAGACATGGTCTTACGCTGGCTAACGGGATTGACTGACTTGCTAAACTAGACATGGTCACACTGTGGCTAACGGGATTGACTGACTAGCTAAACTAGACATGGCCACACGGCGACTAACGGGATTGACTGACTGGTTAAACTAGACATGGCCACTCGGCGGCTAACAGGTTTGACTGACTGGCTAAACTAGACATGGCCACACTGCGGCTAACGGGATTGACTGACTGGCTAAACTAGACATGGCCACACGCCGGCTAACGGGATTGATTGACTGGCTAAACTAGTCATGGCCACACGCCGTCTAACGGGATTGATTGACTGGCTAAACTAGACATGGCCACACACCGGCTAACGGGATTGATTAACTGGCTAAACTAGACATGGCCACACGCCGGCTAACGGGTTTGATTGAGTGGCTAAACTAGACATGGCCACACGCCGTCTAACGGAATTGATTGACTGGCTAAACTAGACATGGCCACACGCCGTCTAACGGGATTGATTGACTGGCTAAACTAGACATGGTCACACTGCGGCTAACGGGATTGACTGACTGGCTAAATTAGACATGGCCACACGCTGACTAACGGGATTGACAACAAAATATGCCTAAGAATTTTACACAGATACACACGACGTCATAAAAATAACAACAACATCAACAACATCAACAACATCATCAACAACAATAACAACATATACCTAATAGTTATATACAGGTACACATGACGCCTTGACAACGACAACATATGCCTAATAGTTGTTCACAGGTACAACCGACGCCTTAACAACAACAACAACAACAACAACAACAACAACAACAACAACAACAACAACAACAACAACAACAACAACAACAACAACAACAACAACAACAACAACAACATATGCCTACGAATTATACACAGGTACACACGACGCCTCAACAATAACAACAGCAGCAGCAGCAGCAACAACAACAACAACAATAACAACAATAACATATGCCTGACAGTTATATACAGGTACACATGACAACTTAACAACAACAACAAATACGCAATAAGCACACACATTATAAATACACACGAAGTCATAACAACAACACCGACAACAACAACAACAACAGCATATGCCTAGCAGTTATATACAGGTACACATGACGACTTAACAACAACAACAACAACAACAACAACAACAACAACAACAACAACAACAACAACAACAACAAATGTCTCACTACTGCACACATTTAATACTTAAAGACTCGGAAAACGCCAGTAGAGAAACAACAATTAGATGCACAAGGACGACACGAAACAGGACAAACAACCGAAGTGCTCAAGCCAGAAAACCGACATTAAAACGAAAAGAGAGATAACAACACCAAACAGACGATGAAGTTGTCACAAAAAGTGCAATTAGCTTCGTTTGATCTTGCTAGAGTTGTCCATAAAACAAAACAAAAAACAAAAACAAAAAATACATCAAGCAAACAAGACTAGCAGCATTTTGTGCTGGCAACGATGCTTGTGAACAAATCCTCCCTAGTACAGAACTCTGTGGAAAATGTCATCAATATACGAGGGTAAGTTAATATGTTAGTCACAAATGGCTGTAGAAATATAAGTAAATATGATAACAACTTGAAACTAATTTATGTTTATACATATATTGTCGATTTATTTCCAACATAATTTCCACTAACATTGATTCACTTATCCCATCGTTTTATTAGTCCCCCCAAACCGGCTGCATAGAACTGCGTGCTCTGTTTTCTAAACCAGGTTTTCACTTCACATTCAACTTCGGTGTCATTCGCGAAATGTCTCCCGCCAAGGTGGGTTTTCAGTGTTTATGTTGACAAATGTTTATCCCGTAAAGCGGTGCATAGCTGGGTATAAAAAGTTACGAGGGCGAGTCAAAAAGTAAGTTACACAGTTCTATGGGATGGCAGGTAAATGAAAACAAAGCACGCAGTTCTATGCAGCCGGTTTGGGAGGACTGATAAAACGATGGGATAAGTGCACCAATGTTGGTGGAAATTATGTTGAGAAATAAAGGGACAATATATGCATAAAAATAAACTGATTTCAAGTTGTTATCATATTTAGTTATTATTCTACAGCCATTTGTGACTTACTTATTAACTTACCCTCGTACAAAACAACATACCACATATCGGTTATTTTAGACACGTATTATAGGACGTGTGGATGTGACATTTTGGGAATGCCATGAAACAGAACGGATTTTCGTCACAAACAGAAGATCCAATTCGAAGATCAGTGTACCGCAAAGCGATATGGACAGGTCGATACTTTAATTTCCACAGCTTGGTACAAACCTGGCTCCGTATGCACCCTGTTTGACCAAGCCAGGAAGATATGCATCCAGTACACGACGACAGAGGAAGCGAACACCATCAAGTGTACCTTGCCCTTTAATAGGTACCCCACTGGATTTAAACATTGGAGGAAATGGGGGGGGGGGACGGTCGTTGGCTCGCTTTGAAATCAAGCGTAGTCAACACAGGTGTTATTACTTCCTGTAAAACTGGCTGATTTTTGTGTGTCGATTACCTCTTCCTATTATCAGTGTCCCTTGCCATCAGGTGAACCCACTCCGACTTCTGAGGTACCTGTAGTATACAAGGCGGTATGCTACCAAATCTCCCACAGCTGTTTCTAACGCGGTATGTGGGATTCTTCGCCACGGAGCCGGTATCTTTGTATGTACGCAGTGTCTATGTTTGTTAAATTTCTGTATGTATGTTGTGTCTATGTTTGTTATATCTCTGTATGCATGTTGTGTCTATGGTTGTTATATCTCTGTATGTACCTTGTGTCTATGTTTGTTATATCTCTGTATGTACCTTGTGTCTATGGTTGTTATATCTCTGTATGTACCTTGTGTCTATGTTTGTTATATCTCTGTATGTACGCTGTGTCTATGTTTGTTATATCTCTGTATGTACGTTGTGTCTATGTTTGTTATATCTCTGTATGTATGTTGTGTCTATGTTTGTTATATCTCTGTATGTACCTTGTGTCTATGTTTGTTATATCTCTGTATGTACCTTGTGTCTATGGTTGTTATATCTCTGTATGTACCTTGTGTCTATGTTTGTTATATCTCTGTATGTACGCTGTGACTATGTTTGTTATATCTCTGTATGTACGCTGTGTCTGTGTTTGTTATATCTTTTATTATTAGTCATTAGTCGCGGTTCGAACTTCACGGCAACGGGCCGTCCCCATAGTGCTCCATACCCGTGCCAGTGGATATCACACAAAATGCTCCTCAATGCCCCATGTGAAATGTGGGACAGACAGGAGTCTCGACAAACCAATAGCCCGCACAAGTATACTGTGCAGAAGGCCGCCGCCAGAATGCCAACACAAAAGTCCTCCACGAAAAGTAGACTTCATCTTCGATGGAAGCGGCAGTCACTAGAAAATCAGCAGCCACACATTACTACATAAGGCAATTCAGTCAGTTCAGTGACAGGCCGGCCGCCACCAGTCCGAACAAGCAGTTCAGTATCGCGCCACGAATTCAACTCAGTGACAGGGCGACGGAACCATGCACTGCCTTTTCAACGTGAGGTAAATGTGAATGCAAGCCGTGGCCACAAGGATAAACATCCAAGAGGCCTTAACCGTTCAAATGCATATCTGCCATGTTGGGGACCGGAAGTCAATATCCTTGTTATATCTATGTATATACGCTATGTCTATATTTTGTTTATATCTCTGTGTGCACACTATGTCTATGTTTATTATATCTCTCGTTTTCGCAGGAGTCACACATACTTAACTGAACGTAACACTGCCTAGTATATCACCCTGGTATTGGGGTGGATGGCGACGTCCTGTCAAGGCCACATGACATATCTGTTTTGTGTTGAAGGAAAAGTTTAACGGTGGCGACGTCCTACCAAGGTCATGCGACATGTATGCTTTCTGTTGAAGGCGAAGTTTAACAGTGGCAACGTCCCCACAGATAAGGACAGTCAGTTATCATGGCGATTCCCCGGATATCTGGATCGATAGATTGCAATGAGGACAGAACAACTGTAGCAGATGGCGGGATGGCCTCTACGTGTAGTTTAGACGTGAATGTGTTGAATCAGCGGCCGTGGACCAACACAGGCGGTGATCATTGTGAGGAAGGGAGCAGGTTAGTGTTTATATACAATTTGAATAACGAAGACACAAACAATAGACTGCACGATTTATTGCCTGGCATATTTCGCTGCATCTCGTCAGGTACATACTGCAGAATTCACACAATATGAAGTTGCATAACTAGGTAACTCCTTCAGGCTGAAGTATACACATGTTCGCATAATAATGTCGAATGTCTACCACGGAAATTTTAAACTGACTAATATGTCTTTCTGCTTGCACAATTCCGGCTTATGTAGGTTAATCATTATGGCGTCTGCAAACTTTAACAAGCGACTATTTTGTGTGTTGAACAACACACGGAAGGCACTGTCTCTCTCAATCACAAGACCGCTGTCGAGGACATGCCTCACGATCGATGAAGCGGGAATGTTCCGGTGTGTCGGCCTACCTAGGCTACCATCGCCAATGTATAGTATCTTTTCAATCCAGTTAGCAATGTGTTCAATAACCCTGCTGTGTAACTGCCGCTCTGGTCTGCCGATGTAGGTGGCCTCGCACCTACATGTAAATTGGTAAATACAATTCGATTTGGCGTACAAAGCTACAGGTTCTTTTGCTGCTAGAGTGGGAATCGGTGTCGTTCTGTACCTGATAACTGGAGTTGCAGCACAGATTGTTCGGCCGACTGCTGTGGTGAGCCGGTCCTGAAGACGTTGCATTACGTCATCCCCTCGGAAGGTTAGCTGGATGAATACCTTGAGTTTAGGGACTGTAGTTTCTTCTGGTTTTGGTTTGGGCTGTTGGGCGTGGCGCTTTTTAAATCCTGTGGAGTAACTATTCAGGTGTAAGGCATTCTTCAGAGTTTCAAATTCCTCTGTTAGTGCGTCATGGGTGCATATCTTCCTAGCACGGTAAATCTGGGTCCACACTAAGCTCCGTTTGTACTGGACAGGTGTGAAGCTCTAAAAATTTAAGTATTGGCCAGTCCATGTTTCTTTATGGTACACCGATCTTTGAATTGTGCCGTCTTCTCTACGTCTTATTAGGATATCTAGAAACGGCAACGCTTCGTTGTGTTCGTCTTCCATAGATAGAGAGATGTTTTTATGTGTCTCTTTCATTGTGGCCTGGAACGACGTTGCTTGTAGCTCGTCTGTGGTGATAATTAGAATATCGTCCACGTAATGACGGTAAAAGACCAAGTTTTTAATGTCTGAGGATCTCTTTTCTTCTAAATGTGCCATAAAGATGTCCGCTAGAATAGGCCCAAGAGGACTCCCCATGGCCACTCCGTCAATTTGGCGGTATGACTGTTTTAGAAAGTTGAATTGTATTTTGGCGGTACATAGTAGTAGTAGCCTCTCCAGAATAGGTGTTGGTATGCCTAGTTTTAGTTGTTTGTCTTTAATGCGTTCTCTTATTATTTTCACTGTCTCCTCTAATGGAACATTGGTGAAAAGGGAGGCTATATCCATGGATGCCATGTGTTTATTATTGATGTCCATAGTATCCAATAATTCCACCAGTTCGAATGTATCTCTGAGTATTTTTGGATCGAAGGATTACCGTGCTGGCTTTAAAATTTCGGCTAGCCATCTCGCCAGTCGGTGTTGCGCGGAATTAACTATGGACAGGATCGGTCTTAGCGGGATGCCGGGCTTGTGAAGTTTGGGTAGACCGTACATCTGAGGAGTTTGGGAACCACGTGGTGTGAGAGGTTTTTGCAGTGGCCTCACTGATGAGTCCCGCATTCACAAGTGACTGGATCTCTTTCCTAATTTGTGCATCCAGGTCCTCCGACTTGTTTACTTGTTGATCTACCCTGAATTTAGATTCAACAGTTAATATATCTTCCATTTGCTCTGGTAGTCTGACATGTCCATCAGAACTCCACTGTTCCCTTTGTCTGGTTTCAGTATTACGAGGGTTTTGTTAGCCTTTAACGCTTTTAAAGCAGTAAGGTGTTCGTTGGTCAGCGTAGATGTCTGTTTAGTGAGGCTATATGACACACAGAGACGACCCTCTGGGACAAAATATGAGGCACCAGTGAAAACCTCAAGCGAACTCATGCCGCCATAGACAGCAATCGTTGAACCCTGAAGAATAAGATGAAAAACCACAGAGAAGCAGCGGAAACGAAGCCAGTATTTACACTCTTTCACCTAGCCGTCTTGACAGGCGATAGTTTGTTACATTGTGCACAAAAAAGGCAGGCATAATAACTACAACCCATGACGGTAAGCTGGAGTTCAACCTCTCGATAGCACAAAGCCCGGGCTGAATTATAGAGATCATGAGTTGCCCATACAGCATGATCAATTACTGGGTCTGTCTAGTGTACTCCAGAGGAAAGGTAACACCAATACGTCTAGAACAAGACAAGCTGCAGATGCTACCAGATCAGCAAAGCTCTAACTGTCCGCCTGACGAAGCTTCAATTCTAGACCAATTACCCACAAAGACTTAGAGCTTGGTCTGCTCTGCCATGACATTTAACCTTGGGTTGCATTTCCTCCCATCAGGATAAATCTTGTATCTTCCCATTATCGCTCCTCCGCCTGATGCCGTTGGCACTATGTGGGGTGTCGGGTTTGGTGAGCGCCGCCCAACATTCGGAGCTAACAGAAAGCAGGTAGTACCGTCTACTGCCATAGGGTAGCTCAGTCATATCTGACTAAGACCTGACTTCCCAAACCACAATTGTAATCCTAGTATATTACAATTTCGCATATGACACAAATATAGGTACATGGCTTAAATTCGTGCCCCACTGGAGCAGCCTCGGCCGGTAGCAAACATCTGTTGGTATAAGAAATATGTTTCCTGAGGGAAATGTAAAGAATTTAATGAATGAACAGAAAAACAAACGATGCTGTCAATTAAGGAACAGATGAAGACCGTAATTTGATCAGAGAAATTGGATATAATCAAGATATATTTCATCGTGTCATGGGGGAAAATAAAGTTGAAAACTTAGTGGCAACCTGCCAACTTGATGACAAAAATGACAAAAAGCAAGCGGAAGACAAAAAGATGACTGGATGGCTGGCCACGTGGCATAATCTTGACAAAAACAGAAACCTGATGAGATACGAAGTTACTGTTGAGCCGAGAAAGATGGCTGTCCTCTGTTATCCGCATGAGTATGATTATGATAATGATATGAAAGTGAGCGTCACGAGTCAGACAACGAAAATATGATCAAAAATTGGCATCATAAGAATAACAAAATATGACCTGAAATAAGTGAGCGATTTTGTGGATTCGTTCCACGAAAAGTCACAAACAATGCTACATACTTCAGATCCAAACTGCCGGACAGGTGCGTGATCCGTTAATGCCTTGTAATGTTTCTTTTCTTGCATGCGGGTTGCTTACTCATTTTCCTCATTTTGGGCTTTTACTTGTAGTACATGGTTCCGTTGCCCAGCCACTGAGCTGAGTGTTTGTACCACACTGTGAGATATTGATTTCATGTGGAATTCTTTTTCATCTGTCTGCGGTGGTAGTATTGTGAACTACATGTTCAGAAAAATAGCGGGAGGCCAGTTGTTGAACTAGTTGCTTATCCTTATGCAGTAATACGCGTGCAACTGCTGGTTTTCCTAGTGACTGTTGCTTATATGGACGATAAACTATAATTATAGTGGCCGACTGGTGTGTTAGCAGCATGGCAGCGGTCTTATGCATGGTTGCGCATGCGTGCTGTTGGTTTTGTCAGGACTGTTGTATGTTCCAATTTTCGCACGGGACAGTTAAGAGCCTTTTGTATATTTTCTGGCACAGGGATGGAGCTATATGTGGTGACCCGTTGCTGTGAAGTTGAAACCGCGACTAACGACTAATGCTACATACATTCTAAGAACATTAATTGGGAAGAACCTTTGAAATTCGAATATTCCATAGCAGTTGATACAAGACTTCAGACAGATATATTCAAAACACTGAAAGCTATAGATAGAGATAGAAAAGATTTCATTGTTAGAAAAACTATGAAGTTGTAGTAGCTGCCTACTTTATGTGTAGATCGACATATTAATTGGGCTATAATGTAAAACATTGCGTCAGCTAGGGTTGCAGTCTCTCATCAGATGCCCTACAAGATATCTTTTATGTTTACAGCTGGCATTTAATCAGATCTAGAAGAGATAACCAACCGTGGACAGTGGGGGTCAAATCTTCATCAGACAAAGGAGTACACTATTGTGTCAAAGTCGCTGAAACCGAGGTTTCGGAGAGAACTAACACAATTCCAGCGCACAAAGAGGCGAAGGATCTGAGGGTGGGTAGAATACACACTTAGAGAGCATGGCAATAGTAGAATTAGAGTTCTTTCATGGGTGCCAGAGGCCAAGAAAAACAGGGGGAGACACTAAAACACACGAAGTAGAGCAATTTAGAGATATAGGTTCCTCTAAAAGTACTGGAGAGTTTTGGTCAGAGACCATAACTTTATGAAGGGAAAATCCCAACTGCACCTACCCGCGGTAGAGGATGGAAACACACTACGGTGTGGCTAACACAGCTCTGGGGACCGAGTATCCACCGGAATAAGTGGACAACTCTGCAGCTGAGCAGAGCAGGGCACTCACTTGTCCTTACAGTCGGAAATGGCTGTCAAAGGCAGAGGTAAAAAGACCACCATGTGAATGTGGAAGGCAAGGGGAAACCACCACATTATCTTCCCAAGACTTCATGGCAAAACATATTTCAAAGTTAGTGAAGGACGTTAATGGCTGTCTTAGGGCATCCTCGTCCGGTAGGGACAGTCATGAGCCACAGGTGACACCAGACCGTCATCCAGCTACTGATGGCAAAAACTTAACTAAAATAAATAAATTTAGAGTAGGAACATGGAATGTTAGGACATTAAATGAGCTAGGAAAGTTGACCAATGTTCTAAGAGAGATGGACAGAATGAAAATGAATATACTAGGCATTAGTGAGATGAGATGGAAGGGATCGGGCAGAATTATTACTGACAATCACACAATAATTTATTCTGGAGGGGATACACATGAAAAAGGTGTAGGAATAATATTAGACGAAAAAACAGCCAAGTCAATTAATTGATACTGGTGTATTTCAGATAGAGTTATTATGGTAAAAATCAAAGGCAAACCAATAGACATAAATATTATACAAGTATATGCACCAACAGCAAGCAGTAGTGATGAAGAAACACAACACTTTTACGACGAAATAGAAATGGCGATGGCTCAAATTGGATCACAAGAAATAAAGATAATACTTGGTGATTTTAATGCAAAAGTAGGAAAGGGAAAAATGGAGGATGTAGTGGGGAATTATGGTTTAGGTACAAGAAATGAAAGAGGGGAAAAGCTAATAGAATGGGCAAATATCAATGATATGATAATTGGAAACACATGGTTTAAACACCATAAAAGACGACTGTACACATGGTTAAGCCCTGATAAGAAAATACGCAACCAAATTGACTACATACTAATTTATAAAAGATTTAGAAATGCTTTAATTAATGTAAAGACAATGCCTGGTGCTGACTGTAATAGTGATCATGTACCACTATGTGGTCAAATAAAAGTAAGATTAAAGAGAGGGAAAAAAATGGTTAAGAACATGAGACTTAATAAAGAGGTTCTGAAAATAGATAAAGAAATGCAAGAACAATACAGAGTGACTGTGAAAAATAGGTACAATGCAATAACTAAAATACAGAGTATAGATGAACAATGGGAAATGTTAAGGGACTCCATTCATCAAACTAGCAAAGAAGTATTACCGGAGAGAGGCAAAATAGCTAAGAAAAAATGGATAAATGAAGATATCTTAAAACTGATGGACAAAAGAAAACAGAGTAAAAATGACAAACAAGAATACGCTAAGATAAATAAAGAAATAAAAGATAAATGTGGGAAGGCTAAAGAAAGTTGGTTAAACGAGCAATGCAAAAAAAAAATTGAATTAAATTCCATTAAAGATACAAAAAATATGCACAGACAAATCAGTGAGCTTACAGGAAGAAAAATAAGAATAAATACAGGGTGTTTGAAATCAAAAACAGGAAAGATAATATTAGAGGAAGATGCTATAATGAAGAGGTGGAATGAGTATATAAGAGAATTATATGTAGGAGAAAGGGAAGAATTAACAGAAGATAGTAACTTAGAAGGTCCACCTATTCTGAAAGAAGAAGTCGCTGACGCTATGAAACGTATGAAGAAAGGAAAAGCAGCTGAGCCAGATGAAATCACAATAGAAGAATTAGAAGTATTGGGAGAATTTGGAGTAGATATATTAACCAAAATGTTGAATGATATTTACAGCAGTGGATATTTACCCAGTGATATGCTGAAATCTGTATTTATAGCTATACCAAAAAGACCAGGAGCAATTGATTGTGAAGATTTTCGTACAATTAACCTTATAAACCATATCACTAAGCTTCTACTCAGAATCATAATGAGAAGAACCAAAAAGAAAATAAAAATGGAAATTAGTGAAGAACAGTATGGATTTGTGGAAGGAAAGGGCACAAACAATGCGATTTATACATTACGGACACTAACAGAAAGGTCAATAGAGAAACAAAGAGACATATATTTGTGCTTCATAGATTATACTAAGGCATTTGATAAAGTAAAACATGATGAACTTATTAAAATGTTGGAAGATATCAACATTGATGGAAAAGATTTAAGAATAATAAAGAATGTTTACTGGAACCAAGTAGCAGCAATTAAAATGGGAAATAAAGAGGGTAGTTACGAGCAGATAAAACTAGGAGTTCGACAGGGGTGTGTCTTGTCACCAGATCTGTTCTCCCTGTATAGCGAAGTAATAATGAGAGAGATCAAAGAGATGCCAGGAATACTAGTTGGAGGTTATAATATAAATAATATACGCGATGCAGATGACACAGTATTGGTGGCGGATAATTCAACAGACCTACAACAATTATTAGACGTTGTAGTAACAGAGAGTGCAAGGAAAGGACTCTCCTTGAATATCAAGAAAACAGTAACAATGGTAATATCAAAGAAAATGGTGACACCAAAATGTGACATAGAAATAGAAGGGAAAATCCTTAACCAAGTTGATAATTTTATATACCTAGGGGCATTTATAACATCAGATGGAAGATGTACAACAGAGATTAGGAGCAGAATAGGGCAGGCAAAAGCCGCATTTCAGAAAACGAAGAGTATCTTATGCAATAAGTCACTATCACTGAATGTAAGAAAGAGAGTGCTGAATTGCTATGTGGAACCAGTTTTGCTGTATGGCAGTGAATCTTGGAATGTAAATGAACAAATTAAGAAGAAATTAGAAGCAACAGAGATGTGGTTCCTGAGACGAATGTTGCGAATTCCTTGGACTGCCAGAGTAACTAATGACGACTGCCTGAAACAGGCTAATGAAACTAGAACATTATATACAACAATAAGACAGAGACAAACAGCTTTCTTCGGTCATGTGATGAGAAGAGAGGCATTGGAGAACATCGTAACAACTGGAAAGATCGAGAAGAAGAGAGGCAGAGTTAGACCAAGAGAAGTGATGCTGGGTGGATTGAGACGGTGGCATGGAGGAATATCAGCAGCAGAGTTGATCCAGAAAACCAAAGACCGAGATCTGTGGAGAGCCATGAACGCCTACGCCAGCCGGCACGGCACTTGATGATGATGAGGTTAAAAATACGGGAAGGAGGGGCATGCGGGAAGCTGAAGGAGATGTCAAACGACAGATTTGGAGTGAATTGGTTTAGTTACTATCACTTGTGGTAAAGAGCAGAGAAGAATAAGAAGCGGAAGAAGCAGCAAAAGCATAAGCAAACGCAGAAGAAGAAGAAGAAGAAGAAGAAGAAGAAGAAGAAGAAGAAGAAGAAGAAGAAGAAGAAGAAGAAGAAGAAGAAGAAGAAGAAGAAGAAGAAGACAACAGTTCCCACACTTGGTCAAGTCCCTGTCACTGTAACGACAGACATGTAATCGCTAACGGCTGAGCCACACAGTCGTCTCAAGCGCGGGGAGGAAAAGGAGGGGGGGGGGGTGTAAACCCCAGCAAGATTGTCCCAGGCCCGGCCTGGCGTGACATTAAAGTCGTTGTTACAACCGTTTACTCCAGTTCAACCAGTTCGTTTCTATTTCATTCTCCGAAAAACAACAGTTTTCATCTCGTTCAGCTTGTTTCTGTAGCGTTGGTGTATTCGCTTCCGTCCATTATGTGCCTTGCCGATAAGCGTGGGCGGTCATGTTTTGCCGGCTCACTCGATCATCAGAGTCGTGGATCACCTCCGTGTTCCTATCTCGATCATGCCACGTGGCAAGCCATCCAGATATTTACTTGTCTGTCTTCCCCTCGGTCTCCACCCTTCGATCTTGTCAGTTGTCACCAAGTTCTCGGAGTCACTTCTTCTCTTTTGACTGTTTACGTCTAATGACTCTAATCAGTTTACGATCTTAATTTGTTTCTTGAAGGACTTGTTCATTGGTGTTTCTGTCTGTCCGTGGTATTCTTTGCATTTTTCTCTTACAAGGCGACTTTTATCTCGTTTTCTACACATTGAAAACCTCACCTTTTCTCAAGCTCATTCTTGGTAGTATATTTCGTGTCATAATTGGTAAAGTGCCGTTTGTATTGTTTCTTCTTCTTCTTCTTCTTCTTCTTCTTCTTCTTCTTCTTCTTCTTCTTCTTCTTCTTCTTCTTCATTGCTTTACCTGCCAATAAAACATCGACAAATGAACATCAAGTTCTCATTTCATGTGCATTATTCTGCTGCCCCCCCCCCCCCCATGTACTGCTGCCCCTCCATGTACAGCTGCCCCCCCCCCCCATGTAATGCTGCCCCCCATATACTACTGCCCCTCCATGTACTGCCCCCATGTACTGCTGCACCTCCATGTACTGCCCCTCCCCGTGTACTGCTGCCCCTCCCCGTGTACTGCTGCCCCTTCATGTACTGCCTCCCCCATGTACTGATGCCCCCCCCATGTACTGCTGCCACTCCATATACTGCTGCCCCTCCATGTACTGCTGCCCCCATGTACTGCTGCCCCCCCCCCTGTACTGCTGCCCCCCATGTACTGCTGCCCCCCATGTACTGCTGCCCCCCTTGTACTGATGCCCCGCCCCTCATGTACTGCTGCCCCCTCATGTACTGCTTCCCCCATGTACTGCTGCCCCTCCATGTACTGCTGCCTCTCCATGTACTGCTGCCCGTCCATGTACTTCTGCCCCTCCATGTACTGCTGCCCCTCCATGTACTGCTGCCCCGCCATGTACTGCTTCCCCCATGTACTGCTGCCCCCCATGTACTGCTGCCCCCCATGTACTGCTGCCCCCCATGTACTGATGCCCCGCCCCTCATGTACTGCTGCCCCCTCATGTACTGCTTCCCCCATGTACTGCTGCCCCTCCATGTACTGCTGCCCCTCCATGTACTGCTGCCCCTCCATGTACTGCTGCCCCTCCATGTACTGCTTCCCCCGTGTACTGCTGCCCCCCCCCCCCATGTACTGCTGCCCCCCCCCATGTACTGCTGCCCCCCCCCATGTACTGATGCCCCGCCCCTCATGTACTGCTGCCCCCTCATGTACTGCTTTCCCCATGTACTGCTGCCCCTCCATGTACTGATGCCCCGCCCCTCATGTACTGCTGCCCCCTCATGTACTGCTTTCCCCATGTACTGCTGCCCCCCCCCCATGTACTGATGCCCCGCCCCTCATGTACTGCTGCCCCCTCATGTACTGCTTCCCCCATGTACTGCTGCCCCTCCATGTACTGCTGCCCCTCCATGTACTGCTACCCGTCCATGTACTGCTGCCCCACCATGTACTGCTGCCCCACCATGTACTGCCCCCCCCACCATGTACTGCTGCCCCACCATGTACTGCTGCCCCTCCATGTAGTGCTGCTCCTCTATATACTGCTGCCCCTCCATGTACTGCTGCCCGTCCATGTACTGCTGCCCCACCATGTACTGCTGCCCCCCCCCCATGTACTGCTGCCCGTCCATGTACTGCTGCCCCACCATGTACTGCTGCCCCTCCATGTACTGCTGCCCGTCCATGTACTGCTGCCCCACCATGTACTGCTGCCCTCCCCCCATGTACTGCTGCCCGTCCATGTACTGCCCCCCATGTACTGCTGCCCCACCATGTACTGCTGCCCCACCATGTACTGCCCCCCCCCACCATGTACTGCTGCCCCACCATGTACTGCTGCCCCTCCATGTAGTGCTGCTCCTCTATATACTGCTGCCCCACCATGTACTGCCCCCCCACCATGTACTGCTGCCCCACCATGTACTGCTGCTCCTCCATGTACTGCTGCCCCCCCCCATGTTCTGCTGCCCGTCCATGTACTGCTGCCCCCCCCCATGTACTGCTGCCCCACCATGTACTGCTGCTCCTCCATGTACTGCTGCCCCCCCCCCATGTACTGCTGCCCCTCTATGTACTGCTGCCCCTCCATGTACTGCTGCCCGTTCATGTACTGCTGCCCCTCCAAGTACTGCTGCCCCACCATGTACTGCCCCCCCACCATGTACTGCCCCCCCACCATGTACTGCTGCCCCACCATGTACTGCTGCTCCTCCATGTACTGCTGCTCCTCCATGTACTGCTGCCCCCCCCCCATGTACTGCTGCCCGTCCATGTACTGCTGCCCCACCATGTAATGCTGCCCCACCATGTACTGCCCCCCACCATGTACTGCTGCCCCACCATGTACTGCTGCCCCACCATGTACTGCTGCCCCTCCATGTAGTGCTGCTCCTCTATATACTGCTGCTCCACCATGTACTGCTGCCCCTCCATGTACTGCTGCCCCTCCATGTACTGCTGTCCCTCCATGTACTGCTGCCCTTCCATGTACTGCTGCTCCTCCATGTACTGCTGCCCCACCATGTACTTCTGCCCCCATGTACTGCTGCCCTTCCATGTACTGCTGCTCCTCCATGTACCGCTGCTCCACCATGTACTGCTGCCCCACCATGTACTGCTGCCCCCCCCCCCACATGTACTGCTGCTCCTCTATATACTGCTGCCCCCCCACATGTACTGCTGCTCCTCCATGTACCGCTGCTCCACCATGTACTGCTGCCCCACCATGTACTGCTGCCCCTCCATGTAATGCTGCCCCTCCATGTACTGCTGCCCTTCCATGTACTGCTGCTCCTCCATGTACTGCTGCCCCACCATGTACTTCTGCCCCCATGTACTGCTGCCCTTCCATGTACTGCTGCTCCTCCATGTACCGCTGCCCCACCATGTACTGCTGCTCCTCCATGTACTGCTGCCCCACCATGTACTGCTGCCCTTCCATGTACTGCTGCCCCTCCATGTACTGCTGCCCCTCCATGTACTGCTGCCCCACCATGTACTGCTGCCCCCCCCCCACATGTACTGCTGCTCCTCTATATACTGCTGCCCCCCCCATATACTGCTGCCCCTCTATATACTGCTGCCCCCCCCCCTCATGTATTGCTGCCCCTCCATGTACTACTGCCCCAACATGTACTGCTGCTCCTCCCCCCGTGTATTGCTGCCCCACCATGTACTGCTGCTCCCCCCCCGTGTACTTCTGCCCCACCATGTACTGCTGCCCCACCATGTACTGCTGCCCCAATCCATGTACTGCTGCCCCAATCCATGTACTGCTGCCCCAATCCATGTACTGCTGCCCCACCATGTACTGCTGCCCCACCATGTACTGCTGACCCACCATGTACTGCTGCCCCACCATGTACTGCTGCCACCCCCCCATGTACTGCTGCCCCCCATGTACTGCTGCCCCGCCCCCCCCCCATGTACTGCTTCCTCTCCATGTACTGCTGCCCCTCCATATACTGCTGCCCCCACCCCATGTACTGCTGCCCCACCATGTACTGCTGCTCATCCCCGTGTACTGCTGCCCCCCATGCACTGCTGCTCCTCCCTGTGTACTGCTGCCCCCCCCCATGTACTGCTGCCCCCCCCCCATGTACTGCTGCCCCCTCCGATATACTGCTGCCCCCATGTACTGCTGCGTCGCCCCCCCCCCCCCAAGCACTGCTGCCCCTCCCCATATACTGCTGCCCCCCTCCCATGTACTGTTGCCCCTCCCATGTACTGCTGCCCCTCCATGTATTGCTGCCCCTCCCATGTACTGCTCCCCCCCCATGTACTGCTGCCAAGCATGTACTCCTGCCCCTCTCATGTACTGCTGCCCCTCCCATGTACTGCTGCCCCCTCCTATGTACCCTTCCCCTCCATGTACTGCTGCCCACCTCCATGTACTGCTGCCCCTCCGTGTACCCCCTCCCATGTACTGCTGCCCCTCCATATACTGCTGCCCCCCCCATATATTGCTACCCCTCCATGTACTGCTGCCTCCCCATGTATTGCTGCCCCTCTAAATACTGCTGCCCCCCACATGTACTGCTGCTCCTCTATATACTGCTGCCCCCCCCCATATACTGCTGCCCCTCTATATACTGCTGCCCCCCCCCCATGTACTGCTGCCCCTCCATGTACTACTGCCCCAACATGTACTGCTGCTTCCCCCCCCCCGTGTACTGCTGCCCCACCATGTACTGCTGCCCCAATCCATGTACTGCTGCCCCAATCCATGTACTGCTGCCCCACCATGTACTGCTGCCCCACCATGTACTGCTGCCCCACCATGTACTGCTGCCCCACTATTTACTGCTGCCCCACCATGTACTGCTGCCACCCCCCCCCATGTACTGCTGCCACCCATGTACTGCTGCCCCGCCCCCCCCCCATGTACTGCTTCCTCTCCATGTACTGCTGCCCCTCCATGTACTGCTGCCCCCACCCCATGTACTGCTGCCCCACCATGTACTGCTGCTCCTCTCCGTGTACTGCTGCCCCCCATGTACTGCTGCTCCTCCCTGTGTACTGCTGCCCCCCCCCCCATGTACTGCTCCCCCCCCCGTGTACTGCTGCCCCCTCCGATATACTGCTGCCCCCATGTACTGCTGCGTCGCCCCCCCCCCCAAGCACTGCTGCCCCTCCCCATATAATGCTGCCCCCCTCCCATGTACTGCTGCCCCTCCATGTATTGCTGCCCCTCCCATGTACTGCTCCCCCCCCATGTACTGCTGCCAACCATGTACTCCTGCCCCTCCCATGTACTGCTGCCCCTCCCATGTACTGCTGCCCCCCCCCTATGTACCCTTCCCCTCCATGTACTGCTGCCCACCTCCATGTACTGCTGCCCCTCCGTGTACCCCCCACCCATGTACTGCTGCCCCTCCATATACTGCTGCCCCCCCCCCCATATATTGCTACCCCTCCATGTACTGCTGCCTCCCCATGTACTGCTGCCCCTCCATGTACTGCTGCCCCCCATGTACTGCTGCCCTCCCCCATGTACTGCTGCCCCCCCCCCATGTACTGCTGCTCCTCCCCGTGTACTGCTGTCCCACCATGTACTGCTGCTCCTCCCCGTGTACTGCTGCCCCCCCATGTACTGCTGCCCCGCCCCCCATGTACTGCTGCCCCCTCAATTTACTGCTGCCCCATGTACTGCTGCCCCATGTACTGCTGCCCCCCATGTACTGCTGCCCCCCCCCCATGTACTGCTGCCCCCATGTACTGTTGCCCTCCCCGCATGTACTGCTGCCCCTCCATGTACTGCTGCCCCCTCCCATGTACTGCTGCCCCTCCCAATGTACTGCTGCCCCTCCATGTATTGCTGCCCCTCCCATGTACTGCTGCCCCGCCATGTACTGCTACCAACCATGTACTCATGTCCCTCCCATGTACTGCTGCCCCTCCCATGTACTGCCGCCCCCCATGTACTGCTGCCCCTCCATGTACTGCTGCCCCCCATGTACTGCTGCCCCCCTCCATGTACTGCTGCCCCTCCATGTACTGCTGCCCCTCCATGTACTGCTGCCCCCCATGTATTGCTACCCCTCCATGTACTGCTGCCTCCCCATGTACTGCTGCCCCTCCTTGTACTGCTGCCCCTCCATATACTGCTGCCCCTCCATGTACTGCTGCCCCTCCATATACTGCTGCCCCTCCATGTACTGCTGCCCCTCCTTGTACTGCTGCCCCTCCATATACTGCTGCCCCTCCATGTACTGCTGCCCCTCCATATACTGCTGCACTCCATGTACTGCTGCCCCTCCTTGTACTGCTGCCCCTCCATATACTGCTGCCCCCCATGTATTGCTACCCCTCCATGTACTGCTGCCCCCCATGTACTGCTGCCCTCCATGTACTGCTGCCTCCCCATGTACTGCTGCCCCACCATGTACTGCTCCCACATGTACTGCTGCTCCCCCATGTACTGCCGCCCCTCCATGTACTGCCGCCCCCCCCCCATGTACTGCTCCCCCTCCCCCCATGTACTGCTGCCCCTCCTTGTATTGCTGCCCCTCCATGTACTGCTCCCCCATGTACTGCTGCCCCTCCATGTATTGCTGCCCCTCCATGTACTGCTGCCCCTCCATGTACTGCTGCCCCTCCATGTATTGCTGCCCCTCTTTGTACTGCTGCCCCCCCCTTATGTACTGCTCCCCCTCCCCCATATACTGCTGCCCCTCCATGTACTGCTGCCCCGCCATGTACTGCTCCCCCCATGTACTGCTCCCCCTCCCCCATATACTGCTGCCCCTCCATGTACTGCTGCCCCTCCATGTATTGCTGCCCCTCCATGTACTGCTGCCCCTCCATGTACTGCTGCCCCTCCATGTATTGCTGCCCCTCCATGTACTGCTGCCCCTCCATGTACTGCTGCCCCTCCATGTACTGCTGCCCCTCCATGTATTGCTGCCCCTCTTTGTACTGCTGCCCCCCCCCCTTATATACTGCTCCCCCTCCCCCATATACTGCTGCCCCTCCATATACTGCTGCCCCTCCATGTACTGCTGCCCCCCCCATGTACTGCTGCCCGGCAATGTACTGCTCCCCCCATGTACTGCTCCCCCCATGTACTGCTCCCCCCATATACTGCTGCCCCTCCATGTACTGCTCCCCCCATATACTGCTGCCCCTCCATGTACTGCTCCCCCCATATACTGCTGCCCCTCCATGTATTGCTCTCCCTATGTACTGCTGACCCCCACCCCATGTACTGCTCCCCCCATATACTGCTCCCCCCATGTACTGGTCCCCTCCATGTACTGCTGCCCCTCCATGTACTGCTCCCCCCATGTACTGCTGCCCCTCCATGTACTGCTGCCCCTCCATGTACTTGTCCCCTCCATGTACTGCTGCCCCTCCATGTACTGCTGCCCCCATGTACTGCTGCCCCTCCATGTACTGCTCCCCCCATGTACTGCTGCCCCCCCATGTACTGCTCCCCCCATGTACTGGTCCCCTCCATGTACTGCTGCCCCTCCATGTACTGCTGCCCCCCCCCCCCCATGTACTGGTCCCCTCCATGTACTGCTCCCCCCATGTACTGCTGCCCCTCCATGTACTGCTCCCCCTCCATGTACTGCTCCCCCTCCATGTACTGCTGCCCCTCCATGTACTGCTGCCCCTCCATGTACTGCTGCCCCTCCATGTACTGCTGCCCCTCCATGTACTGCTGCCCCTCCATGTACTGCTGCCCCCATGTACTGCTGCCCCTCCATGTACTGCTGCCCCTCCATGTACTGCTGCCCCTCCATGTACTGCTGCCCCTCCATGTACTGCTCCCCCCATATACTGCTGCCCCTCCATGTACTGCTGCCCCTCCATGTACTGCTGCCCCTCCATGTACTGCTCCCCCTCCATGTACTGCTCCCCCTCCATGTACTGCTGCCTCTCCATGTACTGCTGCCCCTCCATGTACTGCTGCCCCTCCATGTACTGCTGCCCCTCCATGTACTGCTGCCCCTCCATGTACTGCTGCCCCCATGTACTGCTGCCCCTCCATGTACTGCTGCCCCTCCATGTACTGCTGCCCCTCCATGTACTGCTGCCCCTCCATGTACTGCTCCCCCCATATACTGCTGCCCCTCCATGTACTGCTGCCCCTCCATGTACTGCTGCCCCTCCATGTACTGCTCCCCCCATGTACTGCTGCCCCTCCATGTATTGCTCCCCCCATGTACTGCTGCCCCCTCCCCCATGTAATGCTCCCCCCATGTACTGCTCCCCCCATGTACTGCTCCCCTCCATGTACTGCTGCCCCTCCATGTACTGCTCCCCCCATATACTGCTGCCCCTCCATGTACTGCTGCCCCTCCATGTACTGCTGCCCCTCCATGTACTGCTCCCCCCCATGTACTGCTGCCCCTCCATGTATTGCTCCCCCCATGTACTGCTGCCCCCTCCCCCATGTAATGCTCCCCCCATGTACTGCTCCCCCCATGTACTGCTCCCCTCCATGTACTGCTGCCCCTCCATGTACTGCTGCCCCCCCATGTACTGCTGCTCCTCCATGTACTGCTGCCCCTCCATGTACTGCTGCCCCTCCATGTACTGCTGCCCCTCCATGTACTGCTGCCCCTCCATGTACTGCTGCCCCTCCATGTACTGCTGCCCCCTCCCCCATGTAATGCTCCCCCCATGTACTGCTCCCCCCATGTACTGCTCCCCTCCATGTACTGCTGCCCCTCCATGTACTGCTGCCCCTCCATGTACTGCTGCCACCCCATGTACTGCTGCCCCGCCATGTACTGCTGCCCTCCATGTACTGCTGCCCCTCCATGTACTGCTGCCCCGCCATGTACTGCTGCCCCTCCATGTACTGCTGCCCCTCCATGTACTGCTGCCCCTCCATGTACTGCTGCCCCTCCATGTACTGCTGCCCCTCCATGTACTGCTGCCCCGCCATGTACTGCTCCCCTCCATGTACTGCTGCCCCGCCATGTACTGCTGCCCCTCCATGTACTGCTGCACTCCATGTACTGCTCCCCTCCATGTACTGCTGCCCCGCCATGTACTGCTCCCCCCATATACTGCTCCCCTCCATGTACTGCTGCCCCTCCATGTACTGCTGCCCCTCCATGTACTGCTGCCCCTCCATGTACTGCTGCCCCCCCCCCCCCCCCCCCATGTACTGCTCATATTATTCATCTTTGTCCCTTCTCCGTATGTTTTTAAGCCTTCCTCTACTCCCTTTTCCCCCTGGCTTCCATAAAACAGAACATTATATTTATACCACGAGCAGGTTCTCGCCATATGTGTCCTGTCTAGCAGGTTGTCTCGTGTATATACTGTCCAGCAGGTTGTCTCATGTATGTAATGTCCAGCAGGTTGTCTCATGTATGTAATGTCCAGCAGGTTGTCTCTTGTATGTACTGTCCAGCAGGTTGTCTCTTGTATGTACTGTCCAGCAGGTTGTCTCATGTATTTACTGTCCATCAGGTTGTCTAATGTATGTACTGTACAGCAGGTTGTCTCATGTATGTACTGTCCAGCAGGTTGTCTCATGTATGTACTGTCCAGCAAGTTGTCTCATGTATGTCCTGTCTAGCAGGTTGTCCCATGTGTCTCCTGTCTAGCAGGTTGTCTCATGCCTCCTGTCCAGCAGGTTGTCTCATGTATTTACTGTCCAGCAGGTTGTCTCATGTATTTACTGTCCAGCAGGTTGTCTCATGTATGTACTATCCAGTAGGTTGTATCATGTATGTACTGTCCAGCAAGTTGTCTCATGTATGTAATGTCCAGCAGATTGTCTTATGTATGTACTGTCCAGCAGATTGTCTCATGTATGTACTGTCCAGCAGGTTGTATCATGTATATACTGTCCAGCAGGTTGTCTCATGTATGTACTGTCTAGCAAGTTGTCTCATGTCTCCTGTCCAGCAAGGTGTCTCATGTATGTACTGTCCAGCAGGTTGTATTATGTATGTACTGTCCAGCAGATTGTCTCATGTCTCCTGTCCAGCAGGTTGTTTCATGTATGTACTGTTCAGCAGATTGTCTCATGTATGTACTGTCCAGCAGGTTGTCTCATGTATGTACTGTTCAGCAGATTGTCTCATGTATGTACTGTTCAGCAGGTTGTATCATGTATGTACTGTCCAGCAAGTTATATCATATGTGTACTGTCCAGCAAGTTGTCTCATGTGTCCTGTCCAGCAGATTGTCTCATGTCTCCTGTCCAGCAGATTGTCTCGGTTTCCTCATTGTTCGTTCGTTCGTTCGTTCGTTCATGTGTGTCCTGTCCAGCAGGTTGTCTCATGTGTGTCCTACTCAGCGCCAATATCTTTTCCTCGCCTCTCGATCTGATGGAATGTGTTTATTTCCATTCATCACTCCCGCAGTAGTGATTCTTCCATACATGTTTTTCCTCCTATTCAACCCAGCAAATCGGTTAATGACTGCTTGTAATTTACCACTGTTTATTTCATTCGTTCTCCGTGCTTGTTTTTTTATACAGCACTATAGATTTGACACTATCCAGTGCCGCCCATCGGGCGCTGGAGCGCAAATTATTCCTCCCCACGACGCTTGACGGCAGAAGTGGAAGATGATGATGATGATGATGAGTATCTATATCTTTTATCCCACCTTTGCCTACTTTGCTACCTACATATGTATGAGCCCAAGTCAAGTATCACGAAGAAAGATCGGGTCATCATTTGCTGAATTTATTACGTTACATTCTAATAGATTAACCTTACATGTAGGAACATTAGCAGTATGCTGGGGTGCAGTAAAACAACATAATAGCTTGTTCAGTGTGCATAATACATTTTTTAACACAACAAATATCAAAACTATTTAAGTGCAAGCGTACGTTCCAGAAACGTCTAGAACCGCAGTCTTCTAGAACCACGAGCATGCACAAACAAATGGGCCAAGAACAGAAGAAAGACATTCCAGCCTTTAACAAGTTGCAGGTGTAGACAGGGGAACGTAACTGGCAAATCTCTGACACAAGTATACATATGGATCCAAATGTGACCCAGGAAAGCCAGAGACAGATAACAGACTACTCGGGCCAGGCCCAATCTGTGCAGGGTGGGTCACCAGCACGTGGATGCGTGCGTCTGTGCAGGCTTGGTCACCAGCACGTGGATGCGTGCGTCTGTGCAGGGTGGGTCACCAGCACGTGGATGCGTGCGTCTGTGCAGGGTCGGTCACCAGCACGTGGATGCGCGCGTACATGTGGTTGTGTCAGTGTAGAAGAGGCACAAGAAAACAGAAAACTAAACTGTTCAGTCTTAGAGTAGAGTTGGAATGTTAAAGCGGTGTCAGCGATTGCACAAAGTGGGTTGTGTGAGTGTGTGTGTGTGTGTGTGTGTGTGTGTGTGTGTGTGTGTGTGTGAGCGAGTGTGTAATCTATTATGTTAGGCAATAAAACAACAGAAATACACAATGAAGGCTATACGTGTGTGTGTGTGGGTGTGTGTGTGTGTGTGTGTGGGTGTGTGTGTACATGCATACACACACCAAATAGAAACATTGGCAGCTATAAGTCCAATAGATATATACGTTCAAAGATATAAATACAATAGATAGATACGTTGAAAGATATAAATACAGTAGATAGATACGTTGAAAGATATAAATACAATAGATAGATACGGTGACAGATATAAATACACTAGACAGATACGTTGAAAGTTATAAATACAATAGATAGATACGTTGAAAGATATAAATACAATAGATAGATACGGTGACAGATATAAATACACTAGACAGATACGTTGAAAGATATAAATACAATAGATAAATACGTTGACAGATATAACTACACTAGACAGATACGTTGAAAGATATAAAAACACTACATAGAACGAACATATTTTCAAAGGGTCACAAACTGGGCGCGCAGGCCTGTCTTACATCCGGCCCTTCCAGTCACTGACCTTTCGTACGTCAGTTATCTATTATGCATATTACATTCACATTGACCATAAATATTCATAGAGATATTGACAGTTATAAATATAACATTTAAGAACATTGACATATATAGATGAAACATTGACAGCTATATTTTTAACAGTTAGAAACATGTGTCATCATTAACATGTGTGTCACACAACATTTGTTACAAAAGAACATGTGTCGTTGCCAATTGTACGGTTATAACGGCATTAGCGTGTTTTATTTTGTATTTCTTTTTTTTAAATGTTGTATATCCCTTGTAGGACGTTGCAGTCAACACCAGCATTTTTCAGTTGCTGTTGATGTATTAGGCATATTTTTACGTTCAGTAGTTTGCCATTGCTTTCTGAACGACCGGCTCCCATACTAGCACATTATAACACAACGCGACAAGGTCTGCTGCACAAATCGGTCGCAGCTGAGTTTCGAACGCCTGTTAAGTGGCTCACGAACTGCGTTCGCTAGCCTTTGGCCACGGAGCGCTGCTTTTATATACATATAAATGAATTCACACACACACACACAAACACACACACACACACATATATATATATATATATATATATATATATATATATATATATATATATATATATATATATGTGTGTGTGTGTGTGTGTGAGTGTGTGTGTGAAGACACAAGGTTGCCATACTATCTCCAGTCAAGTAAAGAAAACTGAAAGGCGAGACGGACATATAATCAGATTGCTACTGGAACTATTAGTGTTGGAACTCTTCGCTGGCTGTTGGGGATGGGGACGGAGCGCTTATGGGAATGTCCCGAATGCTGTGATGTCGGTTCCTAAATCAATGAATCAATCAAAGAAAACTGAAACAAGAAGGATAAGTAGGTCAAGAGCTTCATTCGAAGTCAGGAGGAGTATTGAGTATATAGAGTTATCTCTCCACATTATTGGACCGACAGACGCCCGATGGAGGATGTGATCAGTATTGAGTATATAGAGTTATCTCTCCACATTATTGGACCGACAGACGCCCGATGGAGGATGTGATCAGTATTGAGTATATAGAGTTATCTCTCCACATTATTGGACCGACAGACGCCCGATGGGGGAATTGATCAGTATTTAGTATATAGATTTATCCTCACATTATTAGACCAACAGTTGCCCGATGGAGGATGTGATCAGTATTGAGTATATAGAGTTATTTCCTCCCTTCCTCCCTCCCCCCTCCCCCCACATTATTAGACCCACAGACACCCGATGGGGAACGTGATCAATATCGCGGCCACCGTGTTTACTTCCAGCGAATTTTCTTGGTACCCATTTTAACAAGTTCCACCTTGGAACACAAGTCTATGAATCTGCCGTCTGTGATGAGATTCGGACAGATGCTCACTGGCCGGCAGGCTAGCGGGCTATTGAGTGTCGCGCAGGAAGAATGTTCATAAATAGACACATATGTGTATTGTTTGCCAGTCATGGAAGTAGAAGAAAAAAATAGAGGCTGAGGTACTCACAAGACAACATAAATAAACACACATGAATTGTATGGCGTTCATAGAAGTAGAGAAGGAAGTAAAGACTAGATGACACACTAGACAAGATAAATACACATACATGTATTGCTTGGCTTTCATAGAAGTAGAGAAGGAAGAAGAGACTAGATGACACACTAGACAAGATAAATACACACACATGAATCGCGTGGATCTCACAAAAGTAGGAGAAAGAAACAGAGGCTGGAAGACGCACCAAGCTAATAGACAAGAGTACTACACCTTGCTGTACCACGGCTACCACCAAGACAGTGGTCGGGCGCCTGTGGGACCAAGTGGAGGAAGATGAGAAACAGACTGGGCATCCGTATGTGGACAGAATGATATGGCGGGGATCGGCGTTGGCTCTGGACGAGTCTCAAAATTAAGATGGAAGACCAGGAGAATTTTCAATCAGAAAGCAGTTAGAACTATTAGCAGTATAACTCTTCGCTGGCTGTTGAACGAGGGGACGGGGCGCGTTGTGGGAATGTCCTGAGTGCCGTGATGTCGTTTCTTGGCTCAACTCAGCACAGCTCAACTTTGTGGCTCGGGTTAAATCCGCAGCATTGGCAAGATGCTTGGCTCCCGTCAGAGAGTGTCTGACTCATGAAAGTGTGTGCCAGGTGTTCATGATATTCTGGGAACAGAGTGGGCAGGAAAGACACCGAGGATGGGAACTGGGCACCGCATCTCATTATGCCCTGGTATAGACTGTGTGAAGTTCTATATTTCACAACCCAGTGGTAGGATCTGCATTTAGTTTTGCCACAGACATTAATTGGCATACACATATGGGGATAAGCCTGAGGTGAGTGCATTTGTGGGTATATCTATGGTCCTTTCTTATTTTTGCTATTTGGTGTTATATCTGTGGAGTGGTGTGTGTGTGTGTGTGTGTGTGTGTGTGTGTGTGTGTGTGTGTGTGTATGTGTGTGTTTGTGTAGCTATTTGTCTGAGCAGGGCTGTACAAACAGGCCGGTGTGTAGATGTGTACGCACTTGCATATGTACGTTGAATTTGCAGACACGTAGGTATGTTTATGTGTTTCTTTGTGTGTTTATGCGCTCATATGTTCAAGTGTCTGTGTGGTTTTATAAATACAGATAGACACATAGACTGGTGGGCAGACAGCTAGTTTTGCAGACAGACATGCAGGCAAGACAGACAGACACACAGGCAGGCAATCAGGTAAGACAGACAGACAGAAGGACGGATAGGCAGGCACAAGTTTTACAGACAGATTAGTAAGTAGTAAAGATAGACAGCAATAAGGGCAGGCAGGCAGGCTGGCGAAAGGGCAAACAAGGAGTCTTAGAGACAGGCAGGCAGTCAGACGGACTAACAGACGGACTGACAAAGAGAACGAACGAACGAAGGAACGAACGAACGAACTTTATTTTAAAAGGGCAACAAATTGGGCGCGCAGGCCCGTCTTACATTCGGCCCTTTCACTCATCTTTCCTTCCTCAAATGTGCATGTTACATTTACATAGGGGGGGGGGGGGGAAACATTTTGTAAGCATAAACAATGCATAT
>OY992885.1:10220501-10320501 GCA_963921405.1 Cepaea hortensis | reverse complement strand
AACATTGACGTCAGAGGCTCGCGGGCTGCGCGAGACGTTGTGTGCGGGGAATAAGATAGAACAGTGGTTCTCAACCTTTTTTGGCCCGTGCTCCCCTTCACCATATTTTCAGAACGTCATTCCCCCCCCCCCCTTTCATATTTCCTATCTAAAAATCCCCCACCCCTACACAGTATACGTAAAAATGGAAGGTAAATTTAATAGCATATACTAAAGCAAGTCTAGACATCCACATACAACATGATTTGTGGGTCTACTTACTTTATAAAATGAATTTTAGAAGGATGAGACGTACATAACTGTAAAGTATGAAGGGAAAAACAATATCAAGTAATAGGTTCTTGTATTAACGCGAACTTGAAATGGTCTTCATCCCCCCCCCCCCCTGGAGACCCTAAGATTCCCCCCCCTCGGGGTGGGGGGGGGGAAATTCCCCAACGGTTGATAACCACTGAGATAGAAGAAGCCCCTGGCGCAGCTACGGTCGGTGAGGCTGTACTCAAGCCATGTAGCATGAAATCAACTCAGATCTGATTCTTGTAAAAACGTCACGATCAGATACTTTTCTTTGTGTACAGTACAGCAAGACCAGGTGCTTAACACATATATACCGCCTTAAACTGATTCTATAGCAAACCACTGATAATCGGTTGAAGAATAAGCATCACTATCATCATGTGCCATGCCGATAAGCGTGGACGGTGGTGGTTTGCCATCTCACACGATCGGCAGGCAGCCTTTGATCGTATCTGTGTTGCCCTGATATCGCCATGCCATTCCAGGTATTCATCTGTGTCTTTCCCTTGCTTGTTTTGTATCAAGCTTGCCAGTTGTCACAAAGATTCAAAGTTTAATAGAGTTAGCACAATTACTGCAATTTAAAAAACAAAGCGTCAGTGTGTGTCTTCAATGCTTGGTGTCCAGCCTGGCGCCGATTTACACCTGCTTCTGCTTCCACAAGCCACGCCCACCATCATTCGTCATTGTAAGCCAGAGTGCTGTTAACCTGACTGAGTGTCGATGGATAATACAACGCCAGAATTTGACTTCCCATTTGGACAGAAGGACGATATATCGCCATATTACAATCATCGTGTTATTTGTTTTAAGTCGTGGTATCTTCCATCATTGCAATGTTTAGTGAACGCAAATTTACATTAAAGTACTGGTTCATTTGATTGTGTCCCATGTATGGTCCAAACCGACTTTGTGTTTGGCCTTCAATCAGTTCATATGGCAACTATGTTTCAGTTTATCAGTCATGATACTGTGTGTGTGCCAGATTTCTTCCTTGTTCAGATCTGGTAGAATTTCAGTCTATTTATTCTTCTTGGTCAACGATATTCTAAGAACGTTTCTGTTATATTTCAGCTCTGCAATATCATTTGAGGATCTTTCCAATTTCTATCATTAATTCTTTCCTATGTTTGTTTTTAGCCGTCACACTATGTCATTCGCCTTGCGGTTTCCAGACAGGGAGTGTCCAGTTATACCACCCCCAGGTGTTCTCAATGTGTCCTGTCCATTTATACCATCCCCAGGTGTTCTCATTGTGCCGTGTCCAGTTATACCATCCCAGGTGTTCTCAATGTGTCGTGTCCAGTTATACCATCCCCAGGTGTTCTCAATGTGTCGTGTCCAGTTATACCATCCCCAGGTGTTCTCAATGTGTCGTGTCCAGGGCCAACGTCTTTTCCCCACTTCCTGATTCACTTGACTTTGAATAACGAAGACACAAACAATAGATTGCACGATTTATTGCCTGGCATATTTCGCTGCATCTCGTCAGATACATACTGCAGAAATCACACAACTTACGTGAATTAATTAGATAAATCCTTCAAATTGAAATATACACATGTTCGCACAGTAATGTCGATTGTCTACCACGGTAATTTTAAACTGACTAACATGTCTTTCTGCTTTCACAAGGACGGCTTACGAAGGTTGATTATTATAGCTTCAGCAAACTTTAACAATCGACTACTTTGTGTGTTGAACAACACACGGAAGGCACTGTCTCTTTCAACCACGTGACCGCTCTCGAGCACATGTCTCCCGACCGATGAAGCCGGACTGTTCCGGTGTGTCTAAATAAATAGTCTTAAATTTTGTGCTGGGTGTTATTTCCTTTGATGTCCAAATATGTTCTAGTGCTATCTGTGTCTACACTGCTACCCAAATAGGTTTACGATTCCGCCTGTCAAGGTGAGGTTCCTCCTAGAGATATTGGTTCATTTTTACTTTGTAACGGTACTGGTTGGTTTTGAAAGTAAATTGCAAGTCTGTTTAAAACGCATTGCATTATATGCCAACTGCTTTCCATACTTTGGATATCATAGGGCGAAAGATACGTTGCTGATGCCATCCGTTCCCCCTCTGCAAACTGTGCGCCATGATATACACCAGCGAAACCGGCTTACTCTTGGCCAACAGATTTAGTCATCATTCGATTGTTAATAGTGATGTCCACAAACCGGTGTCTACATATGTCATTGTTGTGTGTCTGATAGCCAGGTCGCAGCCCTTCACGCTTGCATGTCTCACACAAGAGACCACAAGACCTGAAAATACTGCATGTTTCATGCGGGATCACTTTTGCTGAAGTGCCCTGGTTTCCAACACAAAGTTCATTTAACCTGATTTAATCCCCCCCCCCCCCCCCCCCCAAAAAAAAAAAAATCAGACCCTTTCGCCCAGGGGTGGCCATCACGAGGTCCGCGGGCCGCATGCGGCCCACCGGGAGTCATGTTGTGGCCCGTGGAGCTAGGCCAAATGGACATAAATGTTAACTTTATTGTATACTAGCTGACACGGCCCGGCTTCGCCCAGACTCTGGTGGGGAGCATCTCATTTAATTCATATAAGTAGTCATATAAGCTCCCGTTCCCGACTGTCTGTCTGTCTGTCTATCTATCTATCTGTCTGTCTGTCTGTCTGTCTGTCTGACCCGGCCCAGCCCATGGTGGAGAGCATCTCATTTAAATCATATAAGTAGTCATATAAGATCCCGTTCCCGACTATCTGTATGTCTGTCTGTCTTGGGCAAATGGAGGAGGGAGGAGGAAGAGGGAGGTGGAGGAGGGAAGAGGAGGGAGGAGGAGGGAGGAGGAGACAGGAGGAATAGGAGGGAGGAGGAGGGATTAGGAAGAGGAGGGAGGAGTAGGGTGGAGGAGGAGAGGGAGGAGGAGGGAGGAGGAAAAGGGAGAAGGAGGGAGGAGGAGATCGCAGGAGGAGGAGGAGGAGGAGAGGGAGGAGGAGGAGGGAGAGGGAGGAGGAGGGAGGAGGAGGAGAGAGTAGGCGGAGGGAGCAGGAAGAGGGAGGAAGAGGGAGGAGGAGGAGGGAGGAGAAGGAGGAGGGAGGAGAAGGAGGAGGGAGGAGTAGAGAGTGGGAGGAGGGAGGAGGCGGAGGGAGGAAGAGGGAGGAGGAAGAGGGAGAAGGAGGAGGGAGGAGAAGGAGGGAAGAGGATGAGAGGGAGGAGGAGGAAGAGGGAGGAGGAGGAATGTGAAGGGAGGAGGAGGGAGGAGGTAGAGGGAGGAGGAGGAGGAGGGAGGAGGATAGAGGAGGAGGAGGGATGAGGAGGAAGAGGGAGGAGGAGGAATGTGAAGGGAGGAGGAGGGAGGAGGTAGAGAGAGGAGGAGGAGGGAGGAGGAGAATGGAGGAGGAGGGATGAGGAGGAGAGGGAGGAGGAGGGGGAGGAGGAGGGAGGAAGGAGGAGGAGGGAGGAAGACGGATGAGGGGGAGGAGGGAGGGGTAGGAGGGGGAGGAGGAGAAGGGAGGAGAAGGGAGGAGGAGGAGGGAGCAGGAGGAAGGAGGAGGGAGGAGGAGGAGGAAGAGGGAGGAGGAGGGAGGAGGAAGAGAGAGGAGGGAGGAGGAAGAGAGAGGAGGGAGGAGGAGGGAGGAAGAGATAGGCGGAGAGAGGAGGAGGAGGGAGGAGGAGGAGTAGGGATGAATAGGAGGGAGGAGAAGGGAGGAGGAGGGATTAAGAGAAAGGGGGCAAAGGGGAGAAGGAGGAGGGAGGAGGGAGGAGGAGGAGGAAGAGGGAGGAGGAGGGAGGATGAGGAGGAGGGAGGAGGAGGAGGGAGGATGGTGAAGGAGGAGGAGGAGGAGGGAGGAGGGTGAAGGAGGAGGAGGAGGGGGAGGAGGGAGGGGGAGGAGGAGGGAGAAGGAGGAGGAGGGAGGAGGGAGGAGGAGAACGTAGGTGGGGGAGGATGAGAAGGGAGGAGGGAGAGGGAGGAGGAGGGAGGAGGAGGAGAGAGGAGGAGGGAGAAGGAGGAGGGAGGAAGAGGTAGAAGGAGGAGGGAGAAGGAGGGAGGAGGAGACAGGAGGAATAGGAGGGAGGAGGAGGGATTAGGAAGAGGAGGGAGGAGTAGGGTGGAGGAGGAGGGGGAGGAGGAGGGAGGAGGAAGAGGGAGAAGGAGGGAGGAGGAGAGAGGAGGAGGAGGAGGAGGAGAAGGGAGTAGGAGGAGGGAGAGGGAGGAGGAGGGAGGAGGAGGAGAGAGTAGGCGGAGGGAGGAGGCGGAGGGAGCAGGAAGAGGGAGGAAGAGGGAGGAGGAAGAGGGAGAAGGAGGGAGGAGAAGGAGGAGGAAGGAGGAGTAGAGAGTGGGAGGAGGGAGGAGGCGGAGGGAGGAAGAGGGAGGAAGAGGGAGGAGGAAGAGGGAGAAGGGAGGAGGAGGGAGGAGGTAGTAGGATGATTGATTGCCATCCCACCAGGTTAATATGTTATCGCGGACCTCAGAGAGAAGTGTATATGTAGAAGACCATTTCCTGGACGTACGTATTTTGGGAGGGGGAGGAGGGAGGAGGGAGGAGGAGGAGGGAGCAGGAAGAGGGAGGAAGAGGGAGGAGGAAGAGGGAGAAGGAGGGAGGAGAAGGAGGAGGGAGGAGGAAGGAGATGTAGAGAGTGGGAGGAGGGAGGAGGCGGAGGGAGGAAGAGGGAGGAGGAAGAGGGAGAAGGGAGGAGGAGGGAGGAGGTAGTAGGATGATTGATTGCCATCCCACCAGGTTAATATGTTATCGCGGACCTCAGAGAGAAGTGTATATGTAGAAGACCATTTCCTGGACGTACGTATTTTGGGAGGGGGAGGAGGGAGGAGGGAGGAGGAGGAAGAAGAAAAAAAATCTACGACAGTTGGCATCTCTGGAATGAAAGGAAGGCGTGTAGAAAATTTCATCTCAATCGGATGGGCCGTTCGCGAACGCATAAAGGACATACATACATACAGACGCACATCCTAATTTATATATAAGATATGACCAAAAGAACATTATATTATGAGTTGTTCATATCATATATTTTTTTTTTTAAATTACAGCTAAGAGAAAATCGAAATATCTCGCATTTTTGGAAAAATTCATTGGGTTTGGACTATTGTAAATATCCCACATTTTCGGGGAAATTCATAGATTTTAGCTATTTCAAATACCCCGTTATTTGGCACACAAGGTTAATTAGTTTTGTTTGTTTGTTTGTTTGTTTGTTTGTTTTATTGTATGTCCGACTCTAGGTGTTTATAAAATTTAATATGAGACTTCAACTTCTGACATATATGTTCTGTGGTCTTCGGAGTCTTCGGGAAGCTCGCAACGCTGTCGGGCTCATACTCATAATTACTTTCAGTCCATCTTAACAAAGTTCCGTGTTATTCTGTAGTTTAGTTCTATTATCGCCACTGCATCTTGAGAGGTTTTGCGATCGACGTTAAAATACATATTTATCATATTTATAATAAGAGTTCAAACTACACTAACCAAGTATCCTGCCTACCATATCGATTCTATAGGTAAGTAAACCCCGAAACGTTTTATTTATATAATGTTAATTAATTAATTGTTATTAATTAGTATTACCCGTGGTGTTTTATTTAATTTTTTTTTCCAGTTAAAGATGAAGACCTTCCGTGACGTCAACTAGTAAAGACGTTGGACCAAAGAAGAGAATAATCACAGCAGAATTAAGAAGTCTTCAAGACAGGCAAACTATAAACTATTTTATTTTTCGTGGAAATTAAAACAAAGCCCATATGCTTGATATGCAACGAATCTGTTTCTGTTTTGAAAGAGTATAACATCAAACGGCACTACGAGACAAAACATGCAAATAAGATTAATAAGTACAAAGGGCAATTTCGACAAGACCAAGTTAATGACTTTTTGTTTAAATGTCTGCACAACAAAAGATGTTTACTAGAACGGGTTCAGAGTCAACATGCTATGTAAAAGCTAGTTGTGCAGTAGCCATGATACTAGGGAAAGAAAAAAAAACGAAATCGAAGGCATATTCAGATGGTGAAACGGTTAAGGAATGTTTGGAGAGCGTCGTTGAAATTCTGTGTCCAGACGAGAAGAAGAATTTCTCAAAAATAAGTTTGTCTCGTCAGACTATTACTAGGCGTGTGGACGACATTGGAAAACATATTGAAGATAATTTGAAAAGTCGAGCATCCGAGTTTACATTTTATGCTCTAGATCAGGGGTGGGCAAACTTTTCGTGCGGAGGGCCGCATTGACAAATGTAAAGCTATTGGCGGGTCGCAAATATATATATATATATATACCCATCACAATAAGTAATTATTAATTATTTATAGGTTATTAAGCAGTATAAATAACTAATTATTGCAATTTTATTTTACTTATACATTTAAACATTATATTTGACAATATGGACAAAACCTTTTATTAATTGGTTAACACGATTTTACAACTTGTTATTACAACAAATATTCATTATCTATCAATGGCTTTAATTTAGACACATAGCGACTACATTGTCACTACAGTTGTTGATTTCTAATGAGATGTATGTAACTGCTTGCAATTTTTAATATCTTCTTGAAATCTGGAGCAAGTTTACTTGTTGAAATTCGCATGACAGCATGCAAGTTGCAGTCCGACAATAAAGACCTATTATTAGATTTGTTGATCTTCAAGCAAGAGAATGCTTGTTCGCAAATGTATGTTGATTCAAATAATGATAAAAGTTTAGCTGCAAAGATTTCAAGTTGGGAAATGATTCTTGTGATAAAGATCCATAGAAATCCAGCAAACCACCTGTCTTGAATTTCTCTTTCAGGTCATGATCTGCTTGTAAGTCAAGCAGCTCCAACTGTATATCCTCTGTGGCTGTATCAGCTTCTGCACTGAAAGGTGAACTGAGAATATTGAACTATGGCTCTAAGTTCTTGAAATCTTGGAATCTGCATCCAAATTCTTCAATCAATGCATCTAATTGGGCTTTGTATGTTTCAGTCATTTCACCAGAAATGGTTTCTTGTTTCAGCAAAGGGAAGTGACGAAATATTTTTTCACTTGCTTGTCTGAAGAACAATGAGAGTTATGCCTGAAATAATTTTACATATACATACAATTCATGTGCAAACACATCATTGCCCTGAAGTTTGAAATTCAGTTCATTAAACTTTTCCATAATTTCAAAGGTAAACATAAAGTCTAACTGCCACTCTTTATTGACAATGTTAGTATTAAAGTTACATGCAATGCCCTTCATTTCTAGGAACATCACTATTTCTTCTCTTAGTTCCCATACTCGCCTCAACACCTTGCCGAGACTCAGCCATCGAACATTGGTGTATGGTTCAGGACATCGGAATGTTCAGTTTCCAAATCGTCAAGTAATGACTTGAACTGTTTGTGATTACGTCCTCTTGATCTGATGAGGATGATGACACTGACAACTGGGTCAATAACATGCTTGATATTTAAAACAGTTTTACACAGACTTTCTTGATGAATCACACAGTGAAGTGGTAATAATGTGTGATCTGGATATTCTGCTTTAATCTTATCACTTATCAACTTTACCAGACGTACATTTTTTTTCAGTCAAAGCACGAGTTCCATCAGTTGTAACACTTGCCATCTTGTTCCAAACCAACCCAGTTCTTTCAATACATTTAGTAACAGCATTAAATACATCATGGCCTGTGGTTGTGTCTCTGAGTGACTCAACACTCAGTAACTCTTCAGTGAGTTTGAAAGAAGTGTTTATTCCACGTATAAATATCAATAATTGGGCAGTATCATGTACATCGGTACTCTCATCCAATGCAAGAGAGTACCACAAAAATTGTTTAATTGCTTCTTGAAGTTTATGCATCAAATTGTCACTGATCTTGTCAACACGTCTGATCACAGTTTTGATAAAGTAATGTTGTCAAATCTGGTTTCTTGTTCTGGACACATAATGTTTGCTGCATCTAGCAAACATTCCTTGATGAACTCGCCATCAGAAAATGGCTTGTTCTGTTTTACAATTCTGTGTGACAGCACAAGACTAGCTTCAGTTGCAGCATCTTTAATTGAAGACTGTTTAGTGAAAACAGTTTGCTGTTTCTCCAAATTTTTCACCAACTCAAGGCATTTCCTTTCCTTCTCTTTGGTCGTTAAATTGTATCCGAAATCGGAATGTTTTGTTTGATAATGTCTTTTCAAATTGTACTCCTTGAAGACAGCCTCTGACTCACGACACAACAAGCAAACTTATTTGCTACCAACTTTTATAAAACAGTACTTAGTTGTCCATTCATCATTAAAAACACGGTATTCATCTTCAATCTTACGTTTGTTATTGACACTCATCACAACGGTACATGAAATTTTGTAAAATTCAACAAAATAACTTAAAAACGAATTAAATTTTTTTTTATTTCTAAATGCCCTCGCGGGCCGCATAAAATCACTTGGCGGGCCGCATGCAGCCCGCGGGTCGTAGTTTGCCCACCCCTGCTCTAGATGAACGCACAGATGTGGCAGATACTGCCCAACTGGCAATTTTTATCAGGGGTGTTGATGTCCATTTTAAAAAGATAGAAGAATAAGCGTCACTGTATCCACTTAAGGACACTACTATGTCGCGAGATTTGTTAGAGGCAGTTACATCGACATTGAATCGCTTTTCGTTACAACATAACAGCTTATCAGGCTTAACAACGGATGATCTTCCGGCAATAGTTGGGAAACACGAAGGTTTAGTAAACTTTATTGAAAATGAGGCCTCCAAAGTCGGTAGTACTTCAAAGCTATAGTTTCACTGCATTATTCATCAGGAGAATTTATGTTCGAAGTCCCTCAAAATGGACCATGTCATGAAAGTGGTCGTAAAAATAGTGATCTTCATTAAGTCGAACGGGTTGAATCACAGTCAGTTCCAAGAATGTCTAAAGTCTTTGGACTCAGATTATAATGACGTTACATTTTATGCAGAAGTAAGATGGCTGACCCGTGCCAAAATGTTGAAAATAGTGTTTGATTTGCAGCAAGAAATACAATCATTCTTTGCAAGCAAGTCAAAAAATATCCCAGAGTTTGAAGACAAAGAGTGAGTTTGCGACTTTGCATTTCTGGTCGATGTAACTAGCCAATTAAATAACGTTAATACTCGTCTACAAGGGAAAGATCAATTAATTAATAAGATGTATCTTTTTTTTTTTTTACGTTAAATCAGGCAAGCGTTTGACCACGATCTCGCCTACTGGGAAGCGACGATGTGGTCGAAGCTGTAGCACGCTTGCTTGTTTACTTTAATTTAAAAAAAAAAAATAGGTACGTGGCCCGGCAGGAAATGTTATTTCTGAAATTTGGCCCGCCTGCTGAAAAGGTTGGCCACCCCTGCTTTCACCCGTTAGTCTTCTCTCATTCCCACTTCTCTATCTTTGTACTCTACCCTTTCTTGTCTCTGTGCCCACCCGACTCCTGTCTACTCTGCATAGAGAGACTTTCCTTTCCCGCCTATTTCCCTATAGATTATACTTTATATACTACTTCATTTTCGGTCAGCTGATCTCGCGACCCTCAATTGTGACTTTTGTACCCTCGGGTTTAAACGACTCCAATTACGTGAATTTTGTTTTTACAAATGTGTTAATGTATTTGTATCCGTATGTTTTTGTTTTGTGTTTGTTGACAAATTCTTCATATCCGTAACGCCCATTCCGTCATTTGTGATTCTATTCTTACGAAGCTGAATAATTCCACTGTGCGTGTGTATGGAGTTACTAACTGCACACATACTGCAAGACAAGTTAATGATGTGCGTGTGTGTGTGTGGGTGGCGGGGGGGGGGTGGTGTAGAGAAGTCAACTGCCGCAAGGATGTGTTAATTATGGTATTAAAATTGAAAACTAGTAGTCAACGAATAAGTATTACAGGACATCTAGAACACATAACGCAGGGCGTTGCGGCAACATGTCTTCCTCAACGAATAAACCAAAATCACTACAGTCAGGAAAAGGACATCAAGGTAAGGACATTAATGAACAGAAATGTGGGATTTTGTTAATTCGAACCAATCAACCAAACGAACGAACGAACGAACGAACGAATTTTCAAAGGGTTAAGAATTGGGCACGCAGGCCCGTCTGACATTCTGCCCTTCTTCTCTATTCTTTCATTCATCTCTCATGACGCAATTCTTTAACAACAAAAGAACAATAAGCATAACATATATAAACATATAAGCAAACCAACCAATCAACCAGCCAACTAACTAATAATTCAACTAATCAATCACCAAAGCAGCCAACTGTCCAACCAGCCAGCCAGTTAGCCAACCAACCAACCAACCAACTACCTAAACATTCAACTAAACCATCACCTAACAAACTAATTTTCCATCCGGCAAGCCAGCCAACCAGTTAATTAATCACCCAGCCAGCCAACCATCCAAACAATAAACCAACCACGCAAGTTGAACAACCTACCAGCCAATGAATCGACCAACGAACGAAAGAATACACGAACTAACGAACCAACCAACCAGCTAATCAACCAGCCAAACAACCAATCGACTAACGAACCAACGAATGAACAAAGGAATGAACGAACGAACGAACCAACCAACCAACCAACCAACCAACCAACCAATCAACCAACCACCAACCAACCAACCAACCACCTACCAACCAACCAATAAACCAACCAATCAACCAATTAACCAATCAATCAACCAACCAACCAACCAATCAACCAACCAACCATCCAACCAATCAACCAACCACCAACCAACCAATAAACCAACCAATTAACCAATCAATCAACCAACCAACCAACTAACCAACCAGCCAACCAGCCAACCACCACCAACCAACCAACCAACCAACCAACCAACCAGCCAACCAACCAATCAACCAATCAACCAATCAACCAACCAACCGATCACCAACCAACCAACCTATGTTATGAACGACTCCATCTAACTGTCTGACTTGCCTAGCCAGTTCCGGCCAGCACAGTGGGGTCAGTACGATGTTAATGTGACCTGCCAGATTGATACCGTGATCATCCTGAGACCCGGACCGACACCCATGACGGCAGTCTATAAGCGGATCAGACCCAAGTATGGGCTTCCACCTCTCGTGTTGCCAGGCAGAACGGATTACCTAGCGGGCTGACGTCACCGTCCCACAGTCAACTATGTCTATTAATTAACTGGAGCGTTTCTGTTTCCCATTCCAGCACATACAATTTTATCGATAGCGATGGGAGATTGATTACTTAATTGTTGGTTCCGTAGACAGTTTACTTGATTGTCGGTTCCGTAGTCCTGAGTCGAGCTAAGTTGAGTTGCGTCAAGAACCGCCATCACAGCACTAGAGACGTTCTCAGTCGAGCTTCGTCATCATCTTCAACAGCCAGCGAAAAGTCCTAGTACTTATGGTACCAGTTGCAGACTGAATATGTGTCAATCTGGCCTTTCCCCGGAGAACGAAGTGTCGACAAGATCCCCTGGTCGTTCCCCGCAGCACTATTCTCTCTTGACCATGATGATTTATCTGTTCTGCCACTCGATGCGCATGATCCCAAAGAACCTGACCACGTCCGGCTGATGGTACACCAGAACCCCACCCAACCGTGCTGACCCAGCCAATCTGTCGGCATGCTCGTTCCCCGCCACACCAGCATGTCCTGGGCACATATATGAGGCATGAGTTATTAATTATCAGATAAGAAACGACATCACTGCACTCAGGACATTCCCACACCTGCTTCGCCCCCTAGTTCAACAGCCAGCGAAGATCATACTACTAATAGTTTCAACCGCCATCTGATTAAATATTCTTCTGGTCCTTCCTCTCAGTTTTGAGGTTCGTCCAGAACCCCTGCCGATCCCCCGCCATATCATTCTCTAAGCATACGGGTTCTCAGTAAGTTCCACCGCTTTCTCCACCTGGTCCCTCGGACACTCGACCACCTCTTCCTTTTCCATAGGTAATCTACCACTAAGAGATGGATTCTCTGCCCGCCTATCAGCCTGTTCAATCCCCTCACACCCGCGTGGCCAGGGCAGAAAATTCATACAGTTCTCACAATCTTCGACCTCTGAAGCGAGGCAAGCTATTCCACACGAAAGATTCTTTTCTCCGCCTTACTAAGCATACTCCGTGAGTCCGTAATTAATGCAATGTATGTTGCAGCGGTCACCTCCAACCACCGGAAAGCGGCTGTTAATGCTTCTACCTCCATTCTCATGCTGGAGGTCATAGTCCCATATGCCAGACTTTCTTTTTTCAAGCATCGTCCATTGTCCTGGAGACAAAATTAAACAAATACTTCCATATTCATGTGGTGGACCAACGTGTCGAGGACTGAATGACCACGGGTGAGCTGGTTGTAAACGTGGAACGTCTGATATGCAGGCGGGGCGGGGCGGCGACAAGCATATAGACTCCTGAGGGTCGTCCCATGTCCCTTCCCTTGCAGGCAGGCTCTACTAGGGTGACCGGTTAAAATCATCGTCGGGGCAGCGGAGTGCGTGTCCTGTGCTCAATACCTTTTACAACAGTCACATCCATCTCGATGTTGCATTTTCTTTGTGATCACGCGACCCGGGTGTCCCCCCAGTCTCATAAGGTAAGTACCAGAAAGTGTTCTGGAAGGCATCAGTAGTAACGGGCCAATCTTCCTGCCGTGAAGTGCTGGACGCATGATGCTAGCCCCATATTTCTATAGACCAGTCAACACCCTGTGGATGAAGTGGTCAGTCAACATACTGTGGGTGAAGTGGTCAGTCGACATACTGTGGGTGACGTGATCAGTCGACATATTGTGGGTGAAGTGGTCAGTCAACATACTGTGGGTGAAGTGGTCAGTCGACATACTGTGGGTGACGTGATCAGTCGACATATTGTGGGTGAAGTGGTCAGTCAACATACTGTGGGTGAAGTGGTCAGTCGACATACTGTGGGTGACGTGATCAGTCGACATACTGTGAGTGAAGTGGTCAGTCAACATACTGTGGGTGAAGTGGTCAGTCAACATACTGTGGGTGAAGTGGTCAGTCGACATACTGTGGGTGAAGTGGTCAGTCGACATACTGTGGGTGAAGTGGTCAGTCAACATACTGTGGGTGACGTGATCAGTCGACATACTGTGGGTGAAGTGGTCAGTCAACATACTGTGGGTGAAGTGGTCAGTCAACATACTGTGGGTGACGTGATCAGTCGACATACTGTGGGTGAAGTGGTCAGTCGACACCCTGTGGGTGAAGTGGTCAGTCAACATACTGTGGGTGAAGTGGTCAGTCGACATACTGTGGGTGACGTGATCAGTCGACATACTGTGGGTGAAGTGGTCAGTCAACATACTGTGGGTGAAGTGGTCAGTCGACATACTGTGGGTGACGTGATCAGTCGACATACTGTGGGTGAAGTGGCCAGTCGACACCCTGTGGATGAAGTGGTCAGTCAACATACTGTGGGTGAAGTGGTCAGTCGACACCCTGTAGGTGAAGTGGTCAGTCGACATACTGTGGGTGACATGATCAGTCGGCATACTGTGGGTGAAGTGGCCAGTCAAATACTGTGGGTGACGTGATCAGTTGGCATACTGTGGGTGAAGTGGTCAGTCAACACCCTGTGGGTAAAGTGGTCAGTCGACACCTTGTGGATGAAGTGGTCAGTCAACACCCTGTGGATGAAGTGGTCAGTCAACACCCTGTGGATGAAGAGGTCAGTCAACACCCTGTGGATTAAGCGGTCAGTCGACACCCTGTGGGTGAAGTGGTCAGTCGACACCCTGTGGATGAAGTGGTCAGTATAGCTCCGACTTTCTACTTGCCATGACTTGTCCTAGCACAGTGGTTCTCAACCTTTTTTGGCCCATTCCCCCCTTCACCATATTTTCAGTAACGCCATCCCCCCCCCCTCCTATCAAAAATTTGGCCCGTTCCCCCCTTCACCGTATTTTCAGAACGTCATCCCCCCCCCCTTTCATATTTCCTATCTAAAAATCCCCTCACCCCTACACAGTATACGTAAACGTGGAAGGCAAATGTAATAGCATATACTAAAACAAGTCTAGACATCCACATAAAACATGATTTGTGGGTCTACTTACTTTATAAAATGAATTTTAGAAGGACGAGACATACATAACTGTAAAGTATGAAGGGAAAAATTATGTCAAGTAATCGGTTTTTGTATTAACACGATCTTGAAATGGTCTTCATTCCCCCCCCCCCCCCCTGGAAACCCTGAAATTCCCCCCTGGGGGGGAATTCCCCACCGGTTGAGAACCACTGTCCTAGCATATAGTTTAAGCTGTGTCAAACCGGGGCTCCAGATCGATTAAGATTCGAAAACACGACCACCGGACCAGAAGGCAAGCAAGCTAGCGACTGCGCTTCCTCGGCTACCATGGGAGGTTATGCTGTCATATATCATGGGAGTGTCTGGTCACAGTGTGGTCTACTTGATCTGGCCGACAACAAACTGGCCCGTTTGGAAAGGCGATGGACTAGCAATATGCTGATAATACCATACCTCGAGAGCCGTTTGGTCTGGAGCAGTGGTTCTCAACCGGTGGGGAATTCCCCCCAGGGGGGAATTTAGGGTGTCTAGAGGGGGGGGGGGATGAAGACCATGTCAAGATCGCGTTAATACAAGAACCGATTACTTGATATTGTTTTTCCCTTCATACTTTACAGTTATGTATGTCTCATCGTTCTAAAATTCATTTTATAAAGTAAGTAGACCCACAAATCATGTTTTATGTGGATGTCTAGACTTGTTTTAGTATATGCTATTAAATTTACCTTCCAATTTTACGTATACTGTGTAGGGGTGGGGGGATTTTTAGATAGGAAATATGAAAGGTGGGAATGACGTTCTGAAATCACGGTGAAGGGGGCACGGGCCAAATTTTTGATAGGAAGGGATGGGGGGGGGGAGGGGGGGGGAGAATGACGTTCTGAAAATATGGTGAAGGGGGGCACGGACCATAAAAGGTTGAGAACCACTGGTCTAGAGAATATGGGTGCATGACCACACGCACCAAAGCCAAACACTTATGTAATCCTGCGGCTGGAAAAGACGCAAACAGCAAATGGGTGTTTTTCCCTAGGACGCGGGACATCTTGCTTTTGATGGAGAGGTTTTCCAGAAGGTTGTTATGGGAGCGAGGTTCTGCAAAGGACTTGCTACTGAATGAATGTGGTTATGCGAGGAAATTATCAGGATAACAGACTGAATTGCTTCCGCTCCTTTGAGCGGTGAGCTTGATTCTAAAGCCGATGTTGCGATGGCTCCCTGGGATGGAGTAGACTGTGCAGCAACAGACACGAGGAACCCACACCTGGGTATATTTAGATCTGGACGCGATGGGTCATGTGGCCAGCATCATACCGACAGCCATAACTTCATAAGAAAATGGGCGTCCAAGTTAAGTTTTTTTAAAGTGCTCCAATAACATTAGACACTTGGATGATACAGTATTGACTGCAGATAATGGGCAGGATCTGCAACATGTAGTAGATACGGCTGTTGCACACAGTGAACAACTGGGGTTAGAATTAAATTGTGAGAAGACACAGATTATGGTCGTCACTAGGAAGAAAGAAATACCACAATGTAACAACGGAGGTCAAATTCTGGTGTTGACAGCAATGTCATGTAATAGGATAAGCGAAAACAAACAACACACACACACACACACACACACACACACACACACACACACACACACTTTCAGGTAAATAGGAATATTATTAAACAAGTTAACCCGTATACCTATCTTGGAACAGTCATAACATCTGAAAGGAGAATCGCCACGAGGAAGGTAACCTTTTGCAAGATGGAAAACATACAGACTAATAACAAGATGTTAATTGTACCGAGAACCCATACTTGTGTATAGATGTGAAGCGTGGACAATGGACAGACAAGCTGAAAAAAACATCTGATGGCTGTGAAAATGTCGTTTCTGAGGACAATGCGAAGAATACCATGGACAGACAGAAAATCCAATGACATATTTCTACCAGAAACAAATGAAAACCGTAAACTTATTAGAGAAAGACTTTGACAGTCTTCAATTTTTGACACATTATGCGAAGAAACAAGTTGAAGAACACGATGGCAACTGGCAAGATTGAAGGGAACAGAACAAAGGGAAGGCAGAGAAGTAAATACCTGGATGGTTTGGCCACTTGTTATGGTCGAGACAAGAACAGAGAGCCGATCCACGACTCTGGTGATCGTGTGAGATGGCGAAACACGACCGCCCACGCTTATCAGCGTCGCACATAAGAATGATGCTGATGGATAATGTCCAAGTTTGACATTGGTAGCTTTGGATTGATGTGAATATGCTGTTTATTATCTATCGCTCTGCGTATATAGGTATGCTTGTATATTTCTGTAGCAGTGTCAGATGATATATAAGCGCTCTTGCTTTATGACATCTAATTTCTATTTCTCAGTGATTATACATGCTAGATATGTTAATCCCTTAACTTGCTGCGTATGTGTGCTATTTATCTGTACATTTAGTGGACCCAGATGTCTTAAAACTGAATTACGTCTGTTTTGGTTGTATTTTTTTTTAAACACTCACTCACAAACTCTAGTACTCAACCCCAGCATTTATGCGCTGGTTGTGCTTTTCTTGGTAGTTTAATGTTCAGCAGCTTGCCATTAATGTCCAAACAACCGATACTCACACCACAGTGAAAACAGAAGCACAGCCATCTGCTCCTAAATCGGTTACGGCTGACATCGAACCCAATGAGATGGAATTATAAAGCTGCGTTCACGATCTTTAAGTCATAGACGGCTACTCGGGACGGTTTAAACTGTGAAAAGTATAAACTGTGAAAACTATAAACTGAAAATCCACTTCAGACGTCAATATGAATTAATGCACGAAAAGTGGCAGTCAATATATGCGATTCACCTTGACCAGATGTAGACGGTGTGTTGTGAATTCATTGATGTGAACTTCCTTGACATTGACAACAATAACCCATTGCATCGGGTTGAAGGACGAGTTTGGAGTTTGGGGAATCGACCTCAATACAATTAAATCTTCAGTCACGCACCTGTGCTAGTATCGTGACTTGGCAATGTATTTCTTGTCTGTTGGTGACTCCCCGTCGTTTCTTTTATCTGATGTGACCTGATTTGTTCCTGCCTATAGGACTGTTCACATATGTTTACATCTCTCTCTATCTCTCTCTCTCTCTCTCTCTCTCTCTCTCTCTCTCTCTCTCTCTCTCTCTCTCGACTGTTCTTACATCACTCTCTCTCTCCCCCTTCCCAACTCTCTATCTCAATGTGTGTGTGTGTGTGTGTGCACGTGTGTGTGTATCTATCCACGTGTGTGTGTGTGTGTGTGTGTGTGTGTGCGCGTGTGAGTGTTTACATGTGTTATGACCTAAATGTGACTGTCCTGTCCCTTACTGTACATGTGTATTCGCTAATTTCTTCTCAGTTGTTTCAGTCCCAATCGTTATTGTATATATTTCATCATAGTTCTTTTTTGAATGGCTCTGTCCCAGCAGTTACATGAACACCGTCATTCCTGGATTATGAATGCTTTAATTTCCCCCTGATCGATAATGCTATTTTCAAAACAAAGTTAGTTAGCCGCATATCCTTTAAAGTGCGTCGTATTCAACCCAAGCATTTTTGGCTGTTTGTGATTTCTTGTCAAGTTTACATTCAGTAGTTTGCTATTGCTTTATGAACGACCAGCATTAATACCATTGTATGGAAACCAACGCAAGACGGTCTGCTTCCAAATCGCCAACAACTATATTTCAAAAGCGGTATGCGTTTTTATTTTTTTTACGAATTGTATTCATAACCTCTGCGCCACAGCACCGGATTGCAAAGCAAACAAACAAACAACTAAATACAGAAACACAATGACCAAGAACATAGCGAGATTGACCGCTGATCTGTAAACAATGCCACCAGGAGTCCAGCATCAATGTCTTAAAGCATGTGTACTGCTCCGTCAACTCTCCAATGTTCTGCCAGGCTTTGTCGGCTGTAGCGGCCACACACAAATACAAGCGGAATGTATCCAGACCTGGGGAGTAGGAGGAGAGGGGGGAGGGGGAGGGGAGGTTAAGCCTAGCAAGACACATATCGAGCATCGATTTTCTGTAGCACACACAGCGCAGAGTTTGTCAATTTTCTCGTCGAATTCATAAGCTGCAGGAGTGGTTCATAATCCCACATTTTTATGTATGGCCCCAAGCCATGGGGGATAAAAACAATGTACGACTTTATACGCTTTGTGTGTGGTGTGTGTGTGTGTGGTGTGTGTGAGTGTGTGTGTGTATGTGTGTGTGTGTAAGTGCAGTAAGTAGTTAGGTGTTTTGTTCGGTGGGTATATGCGTCTCCCTTTCTCCGTAATCCCGTGTATCCAAGTGGGGGACACAGCTGCGCGAGATTCGGTAGTGGCTCGCATAGCCTTGGTTACTTACAGGGGTATGTGAGCCGGTAGCTCAGAAAGCAATGGCAAACTGCTGAGTGTAATCTTGCCAAGAACATGAACAACAGCTGAAACTGCAACGTCCTGTAAGGGATATGTAACTTTAAATAAACAAATATGCGTGGGTAGATAGCTGGCTTTGTTAATCTTACTCAATCAAGGTAAGAAAAGTCGTGCAACATAGTAGGTATAATTACAAAACTTGCACAGCGATATTTTCAAACACTGCTCAGTCAATTAAAATTACACCCTTTACAAGTATGCCGATGAGAGAATGCATGCGTGACAGGGTAGGTAGCTTGGCAAAATGATTCGTTAGCTAGTAAACAGGTATGTTATATGTTTGGATATGACGACAGTAAGAACTACCTTTCAGTTGTCATCTTGATAACTATGCACCGAATGCAAGCCACTACATTTTGTACATATAGCCATATAGCCAAACGAATACAACTATATACATTCTTACATATAGCCATATAGCCAACAAATACAGCTATTAACGCTCTCTACGTGTAGCCAACAATTGCATCTAAATAGATTCTTTACATATAGCCATACAGCCAACCAATACAAGGCTATACATTCTATACATATAGCCACATAGCCAACGAATGAAAGTCTATACATTCTATACATATAGCCATATAGCCAACGAATGAAATTCTATATATTAAATAGCCAACGAATGCAACTACAGTATATACATTCTATACATATAGCCATGGTGGTAAACATAATCTGTCCTTCCAACTTCTGACGCCATATCCTCTCTGTTAAACAGCTGTCTTCCCTTTCTGCGTGTGCCTGTTATATTTCCTCTTTCCTGTGGGTTTTTCCCACAGAGTGTTAGGTCCTTGTAAGTCCCCATGATACACCAACTGTCGAAACCTGATTACTCAAGAAGGCAGTAGCTTCGGCGTAGATAAGTAAGTAGGTGGGGAGGTAGGCACAGAAATAGGTATAACGTACTGTCTACCTATAATAATACCAGCTTTCTTCCCTAATTCATACCGTAATACTAACTTATCTACCTACCTACCTACTTACATAACTACCTGCCTAGCTACCTACCAACATACCTACTTTCGTGCCTATTTATCAACCTACCAACATACCTACTTTCGTGCCTATTTATCAACCTACCAACATACCTACTTTCGTGCCTACTTATCAACCTACTAACATACCTACTTTCGTGCCTACTTATCAACCTACCAACATACCTACTTTCGTGCCTACTTATCAGCCTACCAACATACCTACTTTCGTGCCTACTTATCAACCTACCAACATACCTACTTTCGTGCCTATTTATCAATCTACCAACATACCTACTTTCGTGCCTACTTATCAACCTACCAATATACCTACTTTCGTGCCTACTTATCAACCTACCAACATACCTACTTTCGTGCCAACTTATCAGCCTACCAACATACCTAATTTCGTGCCTACTTATCAACCTACCAACATGCCTACTTTCGTGTCTACTAATAAACCTACCAACATACCTACTTTCGTGTCTACTAATCAACCTACCAACATACCTACTTTCGTGCCTACTTATCAACCTACCAACATACCTACTTTCGTGCCTACTTATCAACCTACCAACATACCTAATTTCGTGCCTACTTATCAACCTACCAACATACCTACTTTCGTGCCTACTTATCAACCTACCAACATACCTACTTTCGTGCCTACTTATCAACCTACCAACATGCCTACTTTGGTGTCTACTAATAAACCTACCAACATACCTACTTTCGCGTCTACTAATCAACCTACCAACATACCTACTTTCGTGCCTACTTATCAACCTACCAACATACCTACTTTCGTGCCTACTTATCAACCTACCAACATGCCTACTTTCGTGTCTACTAATAAACCTACCAACATACCTACTTTCGTGCCTACTAATCAACCTACCAACATACCTACTTTCGTGCCTACTTATCAACCTACCAACATAAGTCAATACTCTGATTCTGAGCATGAATCGGACGCCATTACAAAACAGTCAGTTCTCGACCTTGAGCTTGTCAAAATTTGACCTCAGCTATTATTCTCTTTTAATTTCTTGTCTGTCGAATATGTTCTTGTTTTAACTCTCCAATACATATATACAATTCCTGCAAACAATACAGGAGGAAGAGCGAGAGACATTGCAGGACAACGACGATAATGCTGAAGATGATGATGATGATAATGAGGAGGAGGAGGGGAGGAGGAGGGGGAGGGGGAGGAGGAGGAAGAAGAAGAAAAATATGAGATAATTTTAATAAGGGTTATTATATAACAGGTATTGTACAGATTTGACATTTTTGGCATACAAAATATATCAGACAGTGCTTTTACTGTGTGCGCTGGCCAGTTACCTTACTCCCCCATGCTGTATTCACCAAAGCATAGCCATATAATATCACTGTGTATTCAACGTGCAAATGTTAGGTCTTAGTCAGATATGACTGAGCTACTGTATGACAGTAGACGGTACTACCTGCCTTTCTGTTAGCGCCCATTGTTGGACGGCGCCTTCATACCCGACAACCAACACTGTGCCAACGATTTCGGGCAGAGGAGTGCAAATTGGAGGGTACATTGAAATGTGAGGTGTGAGGAAATGCAACCTAAAGTCTAAATTTCAAGGCAAGGCAGACCAGGCCCTAAGTCTTTTTCGGCAACTGATCTAGAATCGAGGTTCCGACATGCGGATAGTTAGAACATTGCTTTACTGATCCGGCAGCTTCTGCAGCTTGTCTTGTTCCAGATGTATTGCTGTTACCTTTCCTCTGGAGTAAACTAAGCAGGCTGAGAGAGGAATCATGTTACATGGGCAGGACATGGTCTCTACAATTTAGCCCAGGCTTTGTTCTATGAAGATGTTATTCTGCCCCTTTTGTTTGAAGCACAATAACTATCGTCTGTCAAGACGACCAGGGCCCGGAACAGTACTTCTTTCATTAGCCTCCTTGTGACACTCGATATTATCACTGAAGAGAATGCTAATATTATAGTGATGATGATGATGATGACAACGAACACTAGGATATTGACTACCGTCATGCTGCTAATCATATAAATAATGCTGTGAATGTTTGCTGGGATGATGTTAGCGTCGATAATAATGGTCACGTCAACTGTCATTTACTGTCATTTGCTGCCAATATAGTACCTTGCGGTGTATGGCAGAAGGGTCTTTGAGCCTGAGGAATTGTCTCGAAGTGCCTGTCCTCTAAATCCAACGGGACCATACACTCAAAGCAACTCAAATTGAACTCGTCAAAACAGATCAGAACAACAAAACATGTTCTATCTTACCAACTGGATCATGAACATATGGCAGATTCAAGTCGAGCAAAACGATTTTCAGACGTGCTTTTATTCCGCCGCAGGACAAAGTATATACTCTTGTAGAAACGTGAGCTGATCCCTATACGCAGGATCGGCGCTCACTTAAATAACATCTACCTACGAGCTCTAAGTCCAGCTCGCTGCCCTTGAGGCCTAATTATCCAAATCCTCAGTTCAACTGATTAAATAAAAGTCTAGGTATCCGCACCCGGTCTTTCTACTGTTGTGTTGTCTTTAATACATTCCTCTCCGGACTCCCAGCTGCTTCATCACGAAATTACCGCCTCCAGGTGTCACCTTCACACGGAGCCTTTTATAAACACATCCTTTCGAATCCACGAATTCACAGCGTCCCCCGTTGCCGTCCAATGACGTTGTTTTCCTTTCCTTGGTTTCTCATATTTGTCGTCCAGTTTTGTGACTGTCTGGGAAAATCCAGTAAGGTCTCTTCTTTATACTTGGTGGCGCGTGTTCCGTTATGTGGCATAATGCCCCCTCCCAGATAAAAAAAATTATTTATAATTTTTTTCTTTATATCTGTATATCTGTACGACTATCACAACCATTTTTTTTTTTTAACTACAACTGAATAGCACTTGGTTTTACCCCCTTATCTACCCTTAAAAAAATAAAGCTACATAACGGGCACGCCCACCTCTCCAAACCCTCCTTTGGACGTCGTGTGGCTGATCATGGGCAATCAGACCAACTAATAAACATATTAGTCCCTACCTTGTCATAATAGACAAGTGTGTCCTAACTCTAGGTTTTACTATGAGTTTAGGACGAGGGTAATAATGAGGTTTTCCATGTAACCATTTTTGTTGTAGTTGATCCTTGTTGTCCTTGTTTGGTACCATACATCTATTTCTTTTCCTGAAATTTATCTCCATGGGTAGGGTGACTTATACGCTTTCCGCCTTGAGAATCCATTGATCCTTTTCCTGTGGATATTTTAAGAATGTCGCTTGATTGTATCTATTCTTTTGCTACTTCTGTGCAGCTTAATCCATCTAATATAATATTAATTAATCTAACAACATTGTTAATGCAAGTAAATAATTAATATCATAGAATTAAATATTTATACTAATACCAATTTACAATTACTTCTTAATAATTCTAATTATTTGAATTCAACAATCAATTAATGAATAACTGTTCCAAGTTCGTGTCATAATACAAAACAAAATACTTGGCTTGGCCATTGAATGCACAATGGATGTTCCAATCACGCGTCTCTTGTGAAGTTCTTATTCCGAGTATTGCCTTCACTCACGCTGTCAATGGAAAATCGGTAACATATGTACCTAATTGACTAAATTCTATTTGTAATAATAATCTATTAATATTTAGTTGATTCTTATAGCATTGCTCCCTCAATTCGGCGCTATCTGAATATATCTTTATCGAATTTCTTAATAACTTATGAAAGAACAGAACATTAATATTTATAACTAATTAACTTATAACAAAGATCTGCCCTTCTATTCAACTATAATCGACTGAGAATGTCAGCAAGATTATTATCCTTTCCAGGAATGTGACAGATGTCAAATTCATAGTCTTGTAATAGTAATGACCATATATGTATTCTAGAATTCTTCGGATGACCCGATTTGAAAATTTGCAAAGGTTTGTTATCCGAAAGAACCAGAAATTTCCTACCTAGTAAGTATCTAGAGAATTTCTCAATACTTTCAATTAAAGCTAGAGCCTCTAGTTCAGTAACAGCATAGTTTCTCTGAGTTTCAGATAGCTTCTTACTGAAGTAGAGAATAGGATGTAGTTTCCCTTCATGTAGTTGAAGTAATATAGCTGAAATAGCATGTAGACTAGCATCCGTTTGTAAAACAAAGTCTTTTGAAATGTCAGGTAATTTCAAAATAGGATATGTACTAAATAGAGTTTTTAGTTGTTGTAATAACTTCTCATGATCCTCTGTCCAAACTATCTTTGTTGGTTGACCTTTCTTTAAAAGTTCCGAGAATGTTGCTGTCATATGTGCAAAATTAGGGATAAACTTTTGATAATAATTAATCAACCCTAATACACTCCTAAGCTCCTTCTTGGATGTTGGAGGTTTGATATTGAGAATCTTTGTCACAACTAATGGATCTGTTTTCCTAAATCCGTTAGAGATTCCATGACCTAGAAATTGTATCTCAGTAAACCCTATCTCAATTTTACTTGGTTTAGCTTTCAACCCATGTTCTTGTATTCTCTGGAATACTTGTTTTAGAATTTTAACATGTGTGTCAATATCACAAGTATGAATACAAATATCATCCATATACGTTGCTACGTTGGTAATTCCATGAAGTAATCTTCTCATCATTCTCATGAATGTACTTGGTGCATTTTGTAAACCAAATGGAAGATATGCCCATTCATATAAACCCAACGGCGTGCTAAAAGCTGTAATATGCTTTGAATCTTCCTCCATTGGAATTTGCCAATATCCTTTTGTAAGGTCAATTTTCGAAAATAGTTTCGAGTTTGCCATGGTTTCAATTAACTCATCGATATTTGGCATAGGTTCTGCATCTAGTAAAGTTAATTCATTAACGTTCCTATAATCAACGCATAAACGTAATGACCCATCTTTTTTTCTTAACAATTACAACTGGTGAACAGTAATTTGAAATTGATTTTTTTATAATTCCAGTTTTATCTAGATCTGAAATTTCTGCAGTAACTTTTTCCAAATAATGTATTGGAATAGGATATGGTTTCACTTTAACTGGGATATTTGATAATAAAGTTATCTTATGTTTAATCAGTGATGTCTGCCCCGGTTTATCTGAAAAAATTGAACTATATTCCTTTATTGCAATAATAAGCTTTTCTCTATCTTGTACTGATAAATCTTTACTTATCTGTATCGCTTGCCAATTACTGTCGCTATTCATTATATGTGTTGGAATTTGTTGTTTTGTAGCATCTTCTTGTTGCTCATTAATTACCCAAAAGCTGTTGCTATCCTATGAGGAATTTGTTTTGTCACTTGACCTGAGTTATCCTCATGTGGAATATATGGCTTAAACATATTAATATGAAAAATTTTATGTTTGCCATTGACATCAATACGATAATCTACATCGCTAATTTTCTTAATTACCTTAAATGGACCTTGCCATGAAGTAACAAGACAATCTCGAGGATCAGGTAACAATAACCAAACCTCTTCTTCTTCTTTCAAGACTATTGTCTTGGCGTTCCTATTACCATATTGTCTGTATCTTTCTCCAGCTTTATCTAGTGCAGATTTTGCAATCTGACAAGCTGTGATAATTTTGTCTCTTAATTGTGTCACCATTTCATATGCATCTCTTTTCGGATGATCATATGTTTTCTTTGTGAGTAAGTCATTATATATTAATAATGGACCTCTTGGATTTGCTCCATATACCAATTCGAATGGAGAAAACCCTGTACTAAATTGTTGTACCTCTCGGTATGCAAATAGTACCGCTGGTAATAACATATCCCAATCTTTGGGCCTTTCCGCAGCAACTTTCGCCAGAGTTCGTTTAAGAACTCCGTTGTAGTTCTCATTCACACCATTTGTCATCGAGTGCCAAGGTGAACTAAACACCTGTGGAATCCCAAGTATCTTCATTGCCTCTTGAGTAGCCGTTGATATAAACTGACTACCTCTATCTGATAATATGCAGCTAGGAAATCCTATTCTGCTAAAAATTATCAACAATGAATCTAGAATGGATCTACTCGTGATACACTTTAAAGGAATAGCCTCTGACCAACGAGTACAAAGATCAATCATAGTTAATATGAATCTATTGCCTCGATCAGTAGTTGTATTTAGCGGACCCACAATTTCTATAGCTATTTTCTGAAATGGTCGTGATGCCAAATCAGTTTTCTGAACATGTGCTTTGGGATGTTTGCCTTTTTGTGTGGTCATCTGACATAATGTACATGAACTTACATGTGTGGTAATGTCTTTGTTATATCCAGGCCAATAGAACTGCGTTAGCAATCTATTAGTGGTTTTAGCAATCCCCATATGACCAGCGAATGGAGAATCACGTGCTAATTTTAATGCTTCAGTACGATATTTCGATGGAAGTACAGTCTGAAAATAACGTGATGTACCTCTATCATATCGTCTCGATAAAATATTATTGTCTAGGAAAAATTTCCAATTACCTCTTTTACCTTGTTTTATTGGTTCACTCAGTTTCTTAAAACAAGATTTTAGAGTCGGATCCTGTTTCTGATCTTCTGGTAAATCAGTCACTAGTCTGATATTATTTTCTAATTTGTCACTGTCTTTATCCCTTTTGTCTTGAGCTCTTGTAATTGCGTTAGCTCTTGCATGATCAATCTCCCATTGCTTTGCTTCATCATGCATTACTTGTTTCGCATCTGGTATGTTACCAATCAGTAATCCGGCACAAGGATTTGGTAATACCGCTGCATTTATTGTGCCTTCGTAATATGGTGACATAATCGTAATCGTGGCAATCTTATATCTCTCTATTGTGCCACCGAATGTTCTGCACTCTACAGTCTCGCCTGTATAATCTTCTTCTTTTATGAGCTTTCGATCTACTCCGACAATCGAAGCTCCATAATCACGAATACAAATAGTGGGTTCACCATTTACCCATGCTTGATGAACTTTTAGTTTGCCATTTTCTATGCTAACGGCATTAGCTTCATGAATTGTTTCTATACATTCATTACTAATACTGTCAGTTATACCCTTATCTGACTTATTAGTCTGATCATCATACCGTTGTATGATAGCTGCGTGTGTCTCTTCTAAATCGTCTGAGTCACTACTGGAGTATATGTATGCTGTACTCGCTTCCTTCCAGGAATTTCTCATCGGACACGACCTACTAGTGTGTCCGTACGCCCTACATGAGAAACATTTAATGCTTCTTTTAAAAGAGTCATACTAACTTCTCTTCTTAGAAGTAATGTCTTTCAGATATGCGGTATAACCTGGATGTTTATCACACATTTCTAAGTTTCCATGCGATAATTTACAATACTGACATCTGGTGAATTGGCCTTTCCTTGGTCTATCGCCTTCTCTATTGTAAGGACTATTTCTATTGCCACCACTACTAAACTTTCTAAACTTACCGTTTCCTCTCTGGAATTTTGCACTTGCTCCTATTACTAATTCAGGTTGAGTACAGTTGGCAAACACGTCTCTATGTGCATTAAAGTAAGACTCACCTTTAGCTTCCATCTCACTTAAACTCTTACATTTATTTTCCATAAGAAATACTGCCATAGGTTCTGGTATCGCACATAACAGTCTATCTCTGATAATTAAATCTCTAACTTTTTCATAATTAGATTATATATCAGCAGCCTTACACCACTTGTCAAACCTAGATGACATTTCTGAAGCAAAATCAAGGAACGTTTGGTTCGATTTCGGTGTAAGTGTCTTAAACTTCGTACTTAAACCAGCCTCGTCCAATGAAAAATGTGATAGCACACGATCGCGCATGTATTTGTAATTTGTACGTAAATCTTCAGGAATTAACTCTATCACTTTTAACGGCTCTAACGCGAGGTGACGATGAAATAAAAATCGGTACGTCCTTCTCCGGTACCTTGTAGTACTTTACGAGCACATCGAAATTCGTTATCCATGAACTAACAGAATCACCTTGTTGAAAATTCCTGAATAAACCTTGGTACTTCTTTACAGGATCGTTCTGTTTAGCCATCATTTTCTCTCGTTCGATTTCAGCTCCACGTTCCATCTCAAGAGTGTTGACCCTTAGGTTACCTTCAACCTCCTTGTCTTTCCAAAGTGTTTCTGTAGCAAGTCGCTCTTTATCAAACGCCAATTGTTTCTCTTTCAATTGCATTTCCATAATTAACTTCTCTTTTTCCGCTGCAATCTTTTCGCGTTCCACATTTAATTCTCTTTCTCTAGCCTCCATTCGTTCGCGTTCCAACACCATCTCTTTTTCCTTTAGTTCTCTCTCAAGTTGTTTATCTTGCTTTTATGATGCCAGTCTTTCCTGTCGTTCCTCCTTCTCACGTGTAGCTTGCAGTTGTTTAGCTTCCTTCTCTGCTGCAAGTTGAAGTTGTCGATCCTCATTGTCACGCTTCTGTTGCTCACTTGCCCAATTTCGAAGTTCGGCACCGGTTAAACCAGTCTTCTCACCCAACTCGATGAAATGTTGCAGTGTCGACATCTTGTTCTAATGTCCTACCTGTAAAATGAGCTATCTGGGTGAAATAAATATGGTCGTAGGCAAGAGAATAAAAGAATCGACAAAATTGTAATATTGTCTCAGATCACTATCACTCGGATAGTACAGTAAATGTTGTATCACAATTGAGCAAATACAACTAAAATAAATTTGTAGTGTCAACTCGAACACCACAAAAAAAAATCAATCAAATATCTCTATAATAAACTAAATAAATATACTAGAGAAATAAATATGAAGAAATATATTCAATATACAATATATATGTAACGCAAGGCAACTAACAATCATCAAAGATGAATGACGAGTGACGCGAATACATATTACTGTTTACAAACAATAAAAAATTTTTGTATCCACATTTTTAACGGGTAACGCACATGCTATACTACTACAGTTATGACAAGACAATAGTATTGTGGTGACGCCCGTAAGATAAAAAAAAATAATTGATAAATAGTGCCTTATTACAAGGATCAATGCTATAATACATCAACAATACAATTGCTACTGGCCTTTAGTGCATCTCTCGAACGTAGAGTAATACTTGAAACGCTCGAGAATTGATATAATTTGAGACTCTGAATTACGTGTTGTTAAGTTCCAAACTGTACTGATCCGTAATCGGCAATCGATCAGTTGTATCCTGGTTGCATGAAAATATGTGAGGAGTTGTGTAACGATTGTTGCTCCTGCCTTGAGATGATAGTACAATTAACTTGTACTCGTACCCTGGACCGACGTGGTCCGTCACCGACTCATAAGAACACGTAGTCGGCTGTGGTATATTGACGAAACTTGAGTTTATTTCAGCCTTAGTATTGATACTTTAGGCTGAATGTGCGCTGTAGGTACTTGAGTGAATGATGTCCACAGTGAAGTAAGTACAGTTGAATTACGTGATTCGACTTCTGGTAAGTAAAGTCCAATGTGTGAACAGGCTGTGTGCCCGTTATCACGATGATAAACGATAGTGTAGTCTTGTTATCGATCCGTGTGACAGTGTTCGTATGTCCTGGCGTCAGCGTATTAGAGTACGTTCGTAAATTCAGTTCATAAATGCCGACGTGAGGAGTTCGTGTTCGGTCCCGATTGACCGCGTTGACTTGCTCGATGGTAGAAAAATCCTCGACAATTTCAACAATAATATGTCATAGTGTACGTTTGCGTGTCGTCCTGACGTGTGATGAAGTGTCCGGTATGTGACTAATGTAATGTCCTCAATGACGTAATAAATATGTGTACACTGACCTGGTTGTCATTATGCGTTGATGTATGTAACTTCCAGTTGGAAATATGTTCATATATGTGCAACGTCCAAATAACGCAACATCTTCCTTGTCAATTATGGTGGAGATGAGAGTCCGTGGTGTACGTGCTATCCACCTTGACATATGACGAAGTGTGCATATAAAATGTCGTAATATGTACTAACTCACTTATGCGCCGATAATTCAGACATGAAGTAGTGTCGGCGGCAGATATAATGAACGTATGATGTACATGTCCCACAAATGTAGGTAGTTAAATGCTTTGGCGTTCTGAAGAAACAAGTCAAAGCTTTCTGTGATGTTCACAGAATTAGGGAATGTCTTTCCAACCACGTAACTATAACTGTGCGTCGGCAGTACACCCCATCATGTGTGTATCAGTCCACCGATAAATCTGATAAAATTGTGACAAATGTCTGAGTCTGTAATGAACTTCATAGATTCAGCAAATTGCTCAATTAATGCAACACTTTCGAGCAGTTCCAATCGATCATAGATTCTTGAATACAAATTGTCAATCGTTGTGCTATAGTATAATAGGTTACTGTGGTGTAGAATTGTGGCAGCGCAGTGTTTCTTCAGATCTCACTGCCTACTCACATCGACATAATTCTTTTCAATGTCGACCATGGTGTCGATTGTTTCGTATATCTCTTATGTAACCACCATCTTCTTTTCTCACGTAGACTTATAGTTGTAACTGTATATTCTTTAAATAAATAATGTTCTTAAATAAGTTACACTATTACTCAATGTTCGTTGTTTCTAATATTTCATAGCGCTGTGGTGTGTTCAATAAGGTGGAATGTTTTTGCGCATCTGGTGCAAACTTGATATGATTAATAGATCGCACTTCTTGAACATGATTGAGTTATTATGTATTAATTTTGTACGTACTTACAGTTTTTATGATGTTTTAATTTCACCTGTTGTTATTACTTTATCACAAAATGCTCTTTCACTTCATTTATTTTGGCTGTTCTTCCGGCATTTTGGTGACGCGGGTTTTCATGTGCTCCTTCTTTCTTTCTGTGTAGCACGGTGTGGAATGTGCCGCTGGCGAGTAATTTCTTTTATGTTCAGCTATGGAAACTGGCGGGAAATCCTGGACGAACCCCCATGTGTCTCGAAGTGCCTGTCCTCTAAATCCAACGGGACCGTACACTCAAAGCAACTCAAATTGAACTCGTCAAAACAGATCAGAACAACATAACATGTTCTATCTTACCAACTGGATCATGAACATATGGCAGATTCAAGTCGAGCAAAACGATTTTCAGACGTACTTTTATTCCGCCGCAGGACAAAGTATATACTCTTGTAGAAACGTGAGCTGATCCCTATACGCAGGATCGGCGCTCACTTAAATAACATCTACCTACGAGCTCTAAGTCCAGCTCGCTGCCCTTGAGGCCTAATTATCCAAATCCTCAGTTCAACTGATTAAATAAAATTCTAGGTATCCGCACCCGGTCTTTCTACTGTTGTGTTGTCTTTAATACATTCCTCTCCGGACTCCCAGCTGCTTCATCACGAAATTACCGCCTCCAGGTGTCACCTTCACACGGAGCCTTTTATAAACACATCCTTTCGAATCCACGAATTCACAGCGTCCCCCGTTGCCGTCCAATGACGTTGTTTTCCTTTCCTTGGTTTCTCATATTTGTCGTCCAGTTTTGTGACTGTCTGGGAAAATCCAGTAAGGTCTCTTCTTTATACTTGGTGGCGCGTGTTCCGTTATGTGGCAGGAATTAAGGCCGCCTGGCTAGTGCAGTCGCGAACTGTGCAGGTTAGGATTTTCCCCCGACAGTAAAAAATCCCACACCTTACCGAGGGATTGAACCCGGGTCTCCCGAATGAGAGTCCGGCGTCCTAGCCTCTCGACCAGCCGCTCCTCGTGACGTGGTGATGATAATCAAGACAATTATATGATAATGAAGATGATGATTATCCCAATAACGATTAGCTGATGAGAAAGGTGTTGGTAATGCATGAATGAGAACACATGTTTCAAAAGAAATACACTCTCTGTCAACGAATGTTCTTTAAAAGAAAAATAAAACCATTTCAAAAATAAATAAATAAATACAAATAAAAACATAAAAATAACTGACCACAGAACGACAAAAGCCGGATGACTGCCCTGGTAGTATACACTTCAGAACGTGACCCACCTCATCGCAAAGCAATTAAACGTAATTATGAAACATTGGACATTTGGAACGATTGTGTCCTTTTCTTAAAATGCCTGAACAGAGTTGTTACAGAATCGCAAATAGTGTCCGGGGATTGCCTCTGACAGACAGGTCGAATGTGTGGTATTGATCTGGCTTTGGGTTCAGGGGGACACTACTCTCGACATCATCGGATCTCGACTTTCAGGACCTCTGTGCAAACTACTGGATTCCCTGCCCTGAACACAATTGTCGCCCCTGTCTGCCACTCAAACTGAATTAGAGTAGTCCCGGGTCGCCGTGTTTCCTTACAGCGTACACAGGCAGAGGAGGAGAGGATTTGTAAGAGAAGGGTTGGTGTAAAGGAGGAAAAAGAAGAAGGAAGAAGAGAAGCTGTCGATGAAAAACAGGTAGGGGAAGGATGAGGAAAGAAAGAAGAAGAAGCAAGAGCAGACTAAAGAAGGGAGAAAAAGGAAGAAGAAGAAGAAGAAGAAGAAGAAGAAGAAGAAGAAGAAGAAGAAGAAGAAGAAGAAGAAGAAGAAGAAGAAGAAGAAGAAGAAGAAGAAGAAGAAGAAGAAGAAGAAGAAGAAGAAGAAGAAGAAGAAACTGACGACGAAGAATGAGTTGGGTGAAGGATGAGGGTAGAAAGAGCAAGAAGCAAGAGGAGGCTGAGGCTGAGAGGGAAGGAGGATGAGGAAGAGAAGAAGAAGAGAAAGAAGAAGAGGATGGGCAGGAGAAGAAGAAGAAGAAGAAGAAGAAGAAGAAGAAGAAGAAGAAGAAGAAGAAGAAGAAGAAGAAGAAGAAGAAGAAGAAGAAGAAGAAGAAGAAGAAGAAGAAGAAGAAGAAGAAGAAGAAGCATTAAAGTTATGTTTCAGTATTAATATCGCTATAACAAAACAAATACAAGAACTGCTTCCCGGCTCCACGCGACAAAGACACGAACGAAAACGATCCTCTAGCGCAGTGGTTCTCAACCTTTTTTGGCCCATTCCCCCCTTCACCATATTTTCAGAACGCCATTTCCCCCCCCCCCCCTTCCTATCAAAAATTTGGCCCTTTCCCCCCTTCACCGTATTTTCAGAACGTCATTCCCCCCCCTCCCCTTTCATATTTCCTATCTAAAAATCCCCTCACCCCTACACAGTATACGTAAAAGTGGAAGGCAAATGTAATAGCATATACTAAAACAAGTCTAGACATCCACATAAAACATGATTTGTGGGTCTACTTACTTTATAAAATGAATTTTAGAAGGACGAGACATACATAACTGTAAAGTATGAAGGGAAAAACTATGTCAAGTAATCGGTTCTTGTATTAACACGATCTTGAAATGGTCTTCATCCCCCCCCCCCACCCTGGAAACCCTGAAATTCCCCCCTGGGGGGGGGGGGGGAAAATTCCCCACCGGTTGAGAACCACTGCTCTAGCGGTATTCGTGTACATTTCCCCCAAGTCCTATTTAGCATTAATTTCTGGGCATTAACAGGCGCTCGCAGATGACTGATTGACTGATTCATCAATTGATTGACTTAATTCAAGAACCACTTTCAGTCTAATGCATGTATCGACCAGGCCTCGGACCTCCTCTTTCAGACACCTGCATGCTCTCAACTCGGTAGAGCAGTGTCGAGGAGCATCCCAACATATCAGATAAGGTGACAGAAACAGCATTGCCAGGAGACACTAGACACCGTGCAGATTCAAAGCTGTAGGCTCATGAAACTTAGGTCGAACTAACGGCCTCGCTACAGGATCATATCTATTTCATAGATGGCGTCGGCATCCCCCCAGTGAGACTGAATATTTGCATCAGCAATAGATCATCTATATTCTTTGGACACGACAAGGGAGAGGGATCATTGAATATGGAAATATTGAATTGTCAAGAATATGAGAACATTTGGTGTTTCGTGAATATGGGAACATTGAATTGTAAAGCATATGGGAACATTGAATTGTAAAAGCATATGGGACCATTGAATTGTAAAGAACATGGCAACATCAAATTGTTAACAAAAATATGGAAACGCTGAATTGTAAACTATATGGGATCATTGAATACGTACAGAATATGGGAAAACTGAATATTTCTTTAAAATACAAACTCTGAATATCTCATGAATATGGGAACGATGGGTGTGTTAAAAATATGGGAACAATGAGTATGTTATAAATATGGGAACAATGGGTGTGTTATAAATATGGGAACATTGGGTGTGTTATAAATATGGGACCAATGGGTGTGTTATAAATATGGGAACATTGGGTATGTTATAAATATGAGAACATTGGGTGTGTCATAAATATGGGAACATTTGGTGTGTTATAAATATGGGAACATTGGGTGTCTTTTAAATATGGGATTGGGTGTGTTATAACTATGGGAACATTGGGTGCGTTATAAATAAGGGACCACTGGGTGCGTTATAAATATGGGAACATTGGGTGTGTTATACATATGGGAACGTTTGGTGTGTTATAAATATGGAAACGTTGGGTGTGTTATAAATATGGGAACATCGGGTGTGTTATAATATTGGAAATTTGGGTGTGTTGTAAATATGGGAATATTGGGTGTGTTATAAATATGGTAACGTTGGGTGTGTTTTTAATATAGAAACGTTGAGTGTGTTATAAATATGAGGACATTGAGTGTGTTATACATATGGGAACATTGGGCGTTTTATAAATATTGGAACATTGGGTGTGTTATAAATATGGGAACAATGGGTGTGTTATAAATATGAGAAAGTTGGAAGCGTCGAGAAAATTGGAGCGTTGGATGTATTAGTGAAATTGCAACATTCGATATGTCAAAGCGATGGAAAACCGGTTGCTTCAGGAGAGTTGGAAGGAAAGCGATGAATGAAAAATGTAGATACTACACTGCTGGCCATGATGGCGTTGAGAAACGGTTATCAAAAGACCCTGATAAAGATGAGACAAGAAGCTGTGGACAAGCTGAACGACCAACGCCACACGTCTATGATTGACTGTTAACAGCATGATAACAGCTCTTCGTCTTCTTCTATATCTTCCTCTTCTACTACTACTACCACTACTACTACTACTACTACTACTACTACTACTACTACTACTACTACTACTACTACTACTACTACTACTACTACTACTACTACTACTACTACTACTACTACTACTACTACATCTACTTATGCTACTACTGCTGCTTCTACTACTTCTACTTTCCACCAACATCCCGAAATTCATAAACACGCACTGTAAGTGAGCAAATGAGTGAGTAAAACACATGAATAACCTTATCAGAAGATTACGAACAGGAACACACGCCATGACGTTTGGGCGTAACCAATAGTTCATCAAAACAAATAAAGCTCATTACTGCGCAGTCCACCGCCGTGGGGTCGCTGTACTGTATGTATCATTACTTCTCTACAATAACAGCTGATTACTTTTAATGCAGCCACCGTCCCTTTCTCCCTGTTCTTATAACGCCTCGCCCTGTCCTTATGTCTGTCCAACAATGAACATGTGTTACCACTGTGTTGATAATAGGGGGTTTTGATGCTGCCGAACGTGTAATGGAATGCGAATAAAAACCACACAGAATATGACTTAGATGTTCTACGGATGAATAAAAACCACACAGAATATGACTTAGATGTTCTACGGATGAATAAAAACCACACAGAATATGACTTAGATGTTCTACGGATGAATAAAACCCACACAGAATATGACTTAGATGTTCTACGGATGAATAAAAACCACACAGAATATGACTTAGATGTTCTACGGATGAATAAAAACCACACAGAATATGACTTAGATGTTCTACGGATGAATAAAAACCACACAGAATATGACTTAGATGTTCTACGGATGAATAAAAACCACACAGATATAAACGAACGTTTTGGACCGAAGTCTTTGGACAATAGGACAACAAGAATCATCATCATCATTGGCACCTTGCCGTCTTGACAGACGATAGTTTGTGCTTCAAAAAGGCATAATAACTACTACCCATGGCGATAGCGAATGAGACTGATAAGGCCAAATCGCGCTGTAAATGTTCGTTCACAGTGGGTGCATGTGAACACGTGGTCATTTCCACCATCATGCATCATCTTACGTCTCACACTCTCCGTGTGTGACTTATCTGCAATAATTTTCTCCTTTGTCTTTATTCCATTTCTGATGTTTGCCCTCCATGCATCACGTTCAGCGGCGACTTACTCCCAATGTGCATTATCAATGCCTGTATCAATCATGTCCCGCTTACACACATCTTTGTATCGTAGTAGAGGCCGACCCTGAGATATCTTACCCATCTATAATTCACCAGTAAAGATGTCCTTTGGTATTCTACCGTCATCCATCCTCCTAAGATGTCCTATCCATCTAAGTCTACGAAGACTGAGCATGGAATAAACCTTCACAAAACCTGATTTTTCCAATACTTCAGTACTTGTGATTTAAACAACAAGAATTAACGAGAAAAGAAAAAAAAAAGAAAAGAATTAAGACATTTTAACAACAAGAATATAACGATCATAAATATACAAACGAACAACATAAATGCGTACTTCCCTATTGCTTTTAGGATCCAGAAATATTGCAACTGAAGACTGCAAACACTAAACACTCGTTCGGTATTTCCGTTGCAGTTTTCAGTTTTAAAATGGACATGCGACTAGGGAAGTGCCCATGTGTGTTCGTGTATATGTTTATACCCGTTTTGTTCTTGTTGTCCCGTGGACACAGACTGGTGTCGAAGCATTCGCTTGTGTTTGTGTTCTGTATTTTCCGTCCAGCTTCAAAGTCACATTTAGTGTTTCTTTCGCATTTGCTCTGTCACTGGTTACGCTAAGGTAGTCAGAGATAAGGACACACATGCTATTAATGAGCATGAGACGACGACAATCTTTTCTTCCACCGAATCAAGAAAGGTTCAAAGTCTTGTCAGGTATCGAGCGGGCACAGCGGGGGGTTTGTCAAAGAGTTCGTGTAGTCGAGTTGGGAATCGATTTATTGATACAATGACCTTTTCGTCGGCTAGTAGATAGCGCTGCCAGCAAGCTAACAGCGGAGCTAGTTCTAGGCGTAGGTAAACATTGGGATTGATTGATACATACAGAACACAAGAGGGTGGAAATGGTTATCAGAATGTACACTAACATTAAGATTGCCTCTTACCAGATACCTTCGTTGGAGTGTGGAGTGTTAGGTCTTCACACATTCTAGGCTATGATAGGGTGACCAATGTTAGGTCTTCACACATTCTAGGCTATGATAGGGTGTGGAGTGTTAGGTCTTCACACATTCTAAGCTATGATAGGGTGACCAGTGTTAGGTCTTCACACATTCTAGGCTATGATAGGGTGACCAGTGTTAGGTCTTCACACATTCTAGGCTATGATAGGGTTGACCACTGTTAGGTCTTCACACATTCTAGGCTATGATAGGGTGTGGAGTGTTAGGTCTTCACACATTCTAGGCTATGATAGGGTGTGGAGTGTTAGGTCTTCACACATTATAGGCTATGATAGGGTGACCAGTGTTAGGTCTTCACATATTCTAGGCTATGATAGGGTGTGTTGTGTTAGGTCTTCACACATTCTAGGCTATGATAGGGTGACCAGTGATAGGTCTTCACACAATCTAGGCTATGATAGGGTGTGGTGTGTTAGGTCTTAACACATTCTAGGCTATGATAGGGTGTGGAGTGTTAGGTCTTCACACATTCTAGGCTATGATAGGGTGTGGAGTGTTAGGTCTTCACACATTCTAGGCTATGATAGGGTGTGGAGTGTTAGGTCTTCACACATTCTAGGCTATAATAGGGTGTGGAGTGTTAGGTCTTCACACATTCTAGGCTATAATAGGGTGTGGAGTGTTAGGTCTTCACACATTCTAGGCTATGATAGGGTGTGGAGTGTTAGGTCTTCACACATTCTAGGCTATGATAGGGTGTGGAGTGTTAGGTCTTCACACATTCTAGGCTATGATAGGGTGTGGAGTGTTAGGTCTTCACATATTCTAGGCTATGATAGGGTGACCAGTGTTAGGTCTTCACACATTCTAGGCTATGATAGGGTGACCAGTGTTAGGTCTTCACACATTCTAGGCTATGATAGGGTGTGGAGTGTTAGGTCTTCACATATTCTAGGCTATGATAGGGTGACCAGTGTTAGGTCTTCACACATTCTAGGCTATGATAGGGTGACCAGTGTTAGGTCTTCACACATTCTAGGCTATGATAGGGTGTGGAGTGTTAGGTCTTCACACATTCTAGGCTATGATAGGGTGACCAGTGTTAGGTCTTCACACATTCTAGGCTATGATAGGGTGTGGATTGTTAGGTCTTTACACATTCTAGGCTATGATAGGGTGACCAATGTTAGGTCTTTACACATTCTAGGCCAAGATAGGGTGATCGGTTTTCTTTCCAGAAAATTTTGAAAATTATCTGGTATCCATGTTGTCACTGAAGATAATAAGACATGAATGTTTTGAATTTCTTGGACTGCCAGATTAACTAAGTATGCTTGCATTGAAGAGTCTAATGAAACTAGGACATTATATATAACTATAAGAAACAGACAAACAACATTATGTGCTCACGTGGTGAGAAGAGAGGTGGATTGGAGAATATTGTGGCAATTAGAAATATTAGTGGAAACTGAACGAACGAACGAACTTTATTTTCAAAGGGTCACATATTGGGCGCGAAGGCCATTCTTACATTCAGCTCTTCTAATCACTCATCTTTCGTACATCAATTATCTATTGCGCCTGTTACATGTACACGGGGACAACAACAACAACATAAATCGTCAAATAAAAGTTGTGAGCATAAACATGCTACCATATGTTAGAACAGGCAAGCAGTCAGACACACATACACTCGCACATGATTAAATGCATACATACTTACCTACATACATACTTACATACTCATTTATACAAATGTTCACAGTTATGCACCCACCAAATAACACACAAATACACACTCCCTCGCATACACATATACTCACACACATTCACAAGCTCATTGCATTTTCAAGCGTTTATATAAACTGTTGGATGTTTTATATAAATTGTATAAAATGTTGCATGTTTGAATAAACTTTATAAAATGTTGGATGTTTTATATAAATTGTATAAAATATTGGATGTTTTATATAAACTGAATAACATGCTGCATGTTTTGTATAAACTGTTTCCAATGTATGAGACGTTACATTTTAAATCCAACTGGCTGGTGTCAGGAATGGACCCACTACACCACCGTCAGCGCACAGGAAGTATAGGAGGTGTCACTTGTAACTATGTCAGCCCGCACAGAACGTGCAACATCATATTTTAAACAAGTCAGCCTTCACAGAACGTGCATCATCATCTTTAACCATGTCAGCCTGCACAGAACGTGCAACATCATCTTTTAACCATTTTCAGCCTGCACAGGATGTGCATCATCATCTTTAAACCAAGTCAGTCTGCACAGAACGTGCATCATCATCTTTAGACCAAGTCAGTCTGCACAGAACATACATCATCATCGTTTAACCATTTCAGCCTGCACAGGACGTGCATCATCATCTTTCACTTCTGCCGTCAAACGTCGTGGGGGGGGGGGGGGGGGGAATACTTGGCGCACCGGCACCCGATGGGTGGCACTGGATAGTGTCATTTCTTGTGATTTTACAATGTCTTTGATGTTGTCAATCCAGTTTCTTCTCGGATGTACTCTTGCTCTCGTAGCAGATGGTTCTTTGATGTAGCGCCAGTGCTAGTAGCTGATGGTGTTACATTCTAAAGAGATGGCCAAACCATTTGATCTTCTCTATTTTTATTTGTGTGGCACAACATGTTGATCCCACCTTCTGTCTGATAACATCATTTCTTACTCGGTCTCGGATATTTAGGTTGGCAGCTCTCCTGAAACATCTCATCACACGGATGTTAATTTTGCGTAAGTTTGACATTGGCAGCGCAGGATTGTTATGAATATGAAATTTATTATTTGTCGTTTTGAGAACATGGGTATATTTGCATGGTTCTGTATAAGTGATAGCTGATATATAAGCGCAGTTGCTTGTTGTCATCTGATTTGGATTTCTCTGTCTATTCTGCCATCTTCTGTGTTCATACTTCCAAGATACTTGAATTATTTTACTTGTTTCAAAGATGTAATATTTATCAGTATATTTAGTGGACCAGAAGATCTGCTAACCAACATTAAGTTAATTTAGGTTGTATTCATATTCATATTGTATTTGCATGGGGGGGGGGGGGGGGGAATGGGGGCTAAGGGGTCTAGAGGTATGGTGTCCGCCTCGAGTGCTGGAGGTCCCGTGTTCAAGCCCCGGTGAGGGCAGGGACCTTTTTCACGTGGACTTCTAGTAACAAAATTGCCCCCGGTCTCTGGGTAATGAGATAGGACGCTCGTGTGTATTGTTGCGCACGTACAAAATCCCTTGGCAGTTGGAAATCGAAAAAGAGTAGCCTAACGGCGCAGCCCGGGCAAAAATACGAGTTAAAGATTTACCCAAAGTATTTCAGGATCCGATCGGAGTGAGTTCCCTTGAAGCAAGATGGTGGGACATTTTTTTTGTCCCGTAAAATGGAACGTGTTTTTTCCGAAATGTGTATGGATTAAGTGTTTTTTTCGTGGTGAAATGGAGTTCGGACCGTGCAACGGAGTTCCTGCACGCGCGTCCGGTCTTCTTTCGGCGTATCATCGGCGCCCGGTGGCGATAGTTATGCCTAACATGACGACCAGACGACCAGCTAGGACACAACGTGGTAAGAGGGCGGGCGCGCGCAGAAGGCGCTTAAAATGTGACAGATTGGGTATCGGAAATGTTCGAGTACTGTACTGGAACTGTGCATCATTTAGTCAACGCCGACCCATTCTTGAAAAACTACTCTACGGAAACGATATTGTAGTCTTGCAAGAAACACAGCTCACCGACGGAACAGTCAATGTTGCGGGATTTCAGGGTTTCTTTAACAGGCGGCACCTCGGACAGGCCATTCTGGTCCGCGACAATATACTAGTGTCTGAGATCGATATGTCCGCCTGGAACAGCGATGCCCTGCAAGTGCAGGCATTAAGAATAATGACACCAGTGCAGCTTGCAATCGTTAACGTCTATGCGCGGAATGGGAAGGTCGACGTGCGACAATAGCAGAGTTTGTTCGATATGGATGAAAGGCATATAATCTACTGCGGGGACTTCAATGCCAGAGGCAGTCAATGGGGGAATTGCATCACCAAAGGAAGGGAGAAGATTTGGAGGACGCCCTGGCATCTGATGCCCTAATCTGTCTGAATGATGGGAAGGTCACTAGAATGGCCACTCGACCAGGCGACTCTGACAGCATCATTGACTTGGCTCTGGTGTCGCCCACCATCGCACCAAGGTGCCGGTGGGGCACACTGGGATACCACGATAGTGACCACTACCCTTGTGTCATCCTGATCAAGAAAGACGGGGCCATGAGTCAAAGAAACAAGACCAATGCCTTCCCGTACGACACCACTGGTCAAGACGCCATAAGCAAGATCAGAAGAAGGAAACTAACTTCCTCCCGTAGGTGACAAGAAAGATGGCTGCAGCCACCATGGTGGAATGGAGAGGTCGAGAAGGTGTGGCTGGGAAAGAGGCAGGCTGTCAAAGACTGGCAAAAGGCCAGAAAGGCTAACATGCCACAGGTTTAGTTGGCGAACCTGAAGACTGAGGTCGTTAGGACGACGACTTTATTCAAATCCTGCGCCAAACAGGCCAAGGCCGACAAATGGGACGAGTTCTGCAGGAAGGTGTGCTCCGAGCAATCTCTTACGACATTTTGGCGCCTCCACAAGAGCATGAGCGGTGCTGCACAACGTAGGGGTATTCCAGACTTTCAAGGCACAGACCTCGCATGGAAAAAGTCGGATGCGGATAAAGGTAAGGCCCTTCTTGCAAGCTACATAGAACAGACTGACCAGAAAGACGAGCCCGCCAGACAGAGGACCACAACAACACTCTCTCAGTTGTGCGAGGGGGTCGGGACAGACGAAGAATGGACAATCACAGTTGAGATATGGCGTGCGATGCTCAAGAAATCACCTAACACCGCCCCAGGCCCAGACGGCATCCGATATGGTGACCTAATGGTGATATCAGATGATGACATGGAAGAACTGGCCAGAGAATTCAACACCAGTATCCAGAGGGGTCAGTGTCACTTGTATTCCCGAGAGGAAGTTGGAATCAACAAGCACATCTTCAAACTTATTATCTGTTGGGATTATTGACTGACTTTGGTCTACACTCCTCTCTTCGGTCTTCCCTTCCATATATCTATTTCTTTCACTCTCTCTGTTATTCCCTCAATACATACTCCGACAACAGTTCCTTTCAACGATAAACAAAAGATTTATTAATAAAAAAAACTATGTCTGGTGTATGTATGGATAGTGTCTATGTAGTTGGTATGTTCTTCTAGTGTGGATGCAAGATAAGATGTTGATAGATAGTCTCCGTAATCTTCTCCGGCAGATTCAACAGGCCAAAACATCAGATATCAAACACAGAATTAGAACGTTCTCACCCGGTATGATCCGTTCAGCTTGAGTCTTGACTTAATCCAATTCTTGAAAAAACAAACAATGGTTCACCACAGTAACACCGTACAGTAATGTGATCACGGTAAGTCCTTTCCGTAGACAGAGTTTTCCGTTTTATGTTGTTATAATCCATCAGTGAAAACACCTCACACCTGTCCACAGTTATTTAACCGTTCTCTGAATATTGGTACACTGGTCTAGGGTTCTTCCCTGTTTCGTTTAGGTGAGTACTCCATGACAATGTTTTATCCTATTTTCTATGCTTGAATAAAGTTCCTTCTCTAAGGATCACCAAAACCTGTTTTTTTTATATTCGTTAAGTCACCCACTTTGCATTTGCTATAGTGACATACTTTCACTGCACCTGTGAAGTGCCTGATTAAATTAAAATGTCTTTCCTGTATAATCAACACTGCTTTCTCTGTACAAGAGATGTACTGGTTGATCTTCTTTGATAGGTCAGGCTGTGTAGTAGAACCTGGGTAATAAACATTAAATCAGGTGATTTAAGTCTGCCTCATATCCCTGTCTATGTGATTATCTTTCCTCCAGCCGTAATGAAACAGCCTCCGAAAGAATACTCTGACATAAACAGCAGAATTCACTAAAGTATAAACTATTCACTAAATAGAAAGTAATAGTAAACCCTACGCACAACCACATATTTATATTCCTATGCTAAAACTATACTCTAATATATTAATACCTTATATATGCATCTATGTTCCTGGAATCGAAATACACTAAGCGAATAACACACTAATATCCCCTCTTTCCATCATTAGGGACGTGTATTTCTATTCCCACTCAGGAGGCATAGATCATTCAGCCCAGTTTGGAACACACACTAAACCGAAACTCCATGTTCAGCTACTTATATTGCGTGTCCCATCCTCCGTTGATTGTTTGATCTACAATCAAATTTGTCGCACCCGTAACATCAAAAGTTTCAGTGAAATCACGTATACGTCCGTATACGTCCGGCCGCTCCGCGCTCCGGTCTCCTTCGTCTCTACGATGTTTCCCTGTATTCTCCGACGTTTGTACCTCAAAGTGTCCAACCTCTTTGATCACCGTCTCCGCTGTTTCGCTGGTCCTCTGTCCATCGCTCGTTTGCACTTCAAAGCATTCTCCGTTCATTTTCCCGTCGGCCGATACTAGCGGGAGTCACTGCCCTCGGCGCGTACCTGTATCCTATTTTTATATTCGTAGGTCAATGATCGTGAATTTTATTCCTCCTAGCAGAATGAAGTACACAATTGTTAACCCTTCTCCTTCCTTGCATTTTGATATGTAAATTATCAAGGAATCACTAAACTGCAGTTTTTTTTCCGTGACATAGGCCCCCTCTTAAGAGATTTGACCGCGTCGACTTTTCATCCCTGTAGTTTTGATTCCTCTGATCCTCCAACTTATTCCTCTTCCTCTGGAGTTGGATGTCTAGATAAGAAATCCGCTCCTACATTCTCCTTACCATTGATCTATTCCACTGTGAAGTCCTCTTGCAGCAACAACGTCCATCACATCCACAGTGCGTTGAGCTTCTGCGAAGTAGCTATTAACATCACGTGTTGATGATATGATTGGATCCTCACATGGATCAACACCTCATCCAGTAGGCGACCTCATATGCACCCTACCATACTACTCATGACTGAAATTAGTGTTGGCTCATCGCTCCGGTACGTTCAGTCGGCCTCCTTTCCACTGGCGTAAGCGATGGCTCACAATACAGACGGATCATCCCATCCTGATTGTAACACTGCTTCCATGTCCTCTTGGTTTCCCCCGGCTTTTCCTCTGGGGATGTTCCGCCTCGTCCTCGTTGGACCGAGTCGTCTTTCCCAAATCTCCTGGACTTTTGCTTCCAGGACCATCTTGGGCGATATTGTATCTGGTCAGCCAATCTTCGGTTGGGGTCCTGGGTATTTCTCGCCTTTCCCGACGTTACCCACCCCTTTTGAACTTGGTTACCGGTGAAACTTTCACTCTTGTCCTTTCCCTGACTTGTGATTTCCCTCCTCCTGTCGTTGGGTAAATCTGACCTATCACGTACTTTCCCATAGGCTCTCCTATGTTGTACTGGCGATCTCTGGTCTTCGTCTGGACTGGTAACTTTTGTCCCAATGGCTGCCATCACCATAAAGTGCGAAGCTTTGCTCCCGGATCTCTCCTCATATTTCCTAATGAGATGTCTAGGGAGATTTTTCGGCTCTTCCCCGATCCGTATTTTGTAGATGTTCTTGGACACAACCTTTTCCACAGGATAAGGTCCTTTCCATCCTACTTGGAGTATATTGGTCTCTGCTGGACCCCACACTTCCACTTTGTCTTCCACTTTAAGAGCTAGTTTCCTCTTAATTCGCTTGTTGGGTGGTGCGTTCTGGCACTCCGAACAAGACTTCAACCACCGGCGTACATCTCCGGTCATTCCTGGCCAGCAATAATGGCCGGAAATTTGCTGCAAGGTCTCTCTGACACCCATATGTCGATTCTCGCCAATGATGTGTCCACTCTGAAGAATGTGAGGACGGTGGGTCTCTGGAACCACCCACTGCTCGTGCAGGTTATCTCCCCTCCCAGCTCTCCGATAGAGTAGTCGATTCTTCAGAAAGTACTGTCCCCGTTCTGGTGGCTCAGCACTTCTTTGCAGCTTCCTGTAGCAAGCATGCAACGTAGTATCCTTCCTCTGGGCAGTATGCAATTCTCCTATCCCTGAGTTGTCGCATAGTGTCTCTGCCTCTTTTTCCTTCCCTTGAGATCCACTGACTACTGTTCCCTGGTGGGCTGGCTGTTTGGGCATCCCCAAAAAGACATATTTCGTGCCAATGATCATGGGAAATAAGGAGTCAGATAATACAGCAGCTGGAATAATGCCCGTGACGTACCTGGATTTAATCTCCACCTTGGCGATTGGCAGCGTCATGGTAACAGCACTCCTCATTGCCGGCTGTATCTCTATGGTCTCCCCTGTAAGTTGGTCTGGGCTTACCAAGCTGGCGTCCACCACCGCTTCCCCATCCAAACCGGTATCGTAGAGACAAGCCACCTGTTGGCCATTTACTTCAATCAGTTCAACCACAGGTGGTCTCTCTTGGTCCTGAGTGCCTTTCATCTCCTTGACCGTTTCCTTGCCTTCCTCTTTTAATTTCTCGAGGTTGGTTATGCAATTGGCGTCTTCTGCCTTGCATTTGCAGTCCACAGTATTATGTGTTTTCGACCGGCAGTGTGTGCACCATGTTCCCTTCCTAGGTTTCCGTGTGTCCTTTTTGTTCCTTTCTCCTTCGCCGACCTCAGCCTTGTCTGTGATCACCGATCTAGGAATCACTTTGCATGCTGCGAAGTAAGAACTTTTAGGTTTCGATCTGCAGTCCTTCGTGTTATGAGATGGTACCTTGCAGAATGAACACCACCTCTCAGACCAATGTCGTTTCGCTGGAGAATTCGAGGTGTTCTGGTTTCCTTCCTTCACCTTCTCTGAACTCTCCATTGACGCCTTTATATAAGGTTCCATTTTTTCTCCTTCCCAATTCTTAGGTTTCTTTTTCTCTTGTTTCTCCTGACCTTTTGTTTGAATACTGAGTTCCGCAGCCTCCCCATGTACCTCTATGAATCGTTCCGCCAGCTTATTCACAACATCAATCCGTTCCGCCCCTTGTTCTCCCAAGAAGGTTCTGAGAGGTTTCGACATTTGCTTACGCATCTGGTCGACCACCATCATCTCTTCGAGATTCTCATAATCCCTCTTGAATTCTGCCAAGTCCATCCATTTCTGGGGATAGGATTTCAGCCTCAGACTGTAGGCGGCGAATAGCTCTCCCGGCTCTCGTCTAGACGATCTAAACTTCTTCCTATACGTTTGTGCTGTGACTTCATAATGTTTCATCAAAGCGGCTTTCAATTCCTCGTACTGATTTTCATGTCCTGGTGGTAGGCGTGTGTAGACCTCGTACCCTGAACCACGTAAAGCCTGGGATAATTTAAGAGCCCATCGGGTTCTATCCAGTCCCATAGCGACTGCCATAGCCTCGAACCGATCCAAAAACTGGTATATCTTCTCTTTACTTTCATCAAAGACCGCCAAGGGAAACTTCATGGCATGGTAATCCTGCCCAATCATGTGGGTTGCCCCAGGTGAAGATGAACTTCCTTCTGCTGCATCTATTTCACCCTTAGTTTGTGTCTTGAGTTCTAACTCTTTCAAGCGGTATTCATGTTCCATTTCTTGTCTCCTGGCATTCTGTTCCATTTCCAGTTTCTTGGTCTCCTGTTCCAGTTTCTTGGCCTCTTGTTCCATGTCCAGTCGCTTGGTCTCCTGTTCCATTTCCAGTTGCTTGGTCTCCTGGTCCCTTTCTAGTCGCTTGGCCTCCTGGTCCATTTCCATTCGTTTGGTCTCCTGGTCCCTTTCTAGTCGCTTGGCCTCCTGGTCCATTTCCATTCGTTTGGTCTCCACCTCTATTCTTCTCAATTCCAACTCAGCCTTTCGATTTTCTCGTTCTTCTTGTCGAATTTCTCGCTCTCTTTCCTGGATGTAATCCGTTAGGGTCGAGCCAGATAACCCAATTTCTTCTCCGTTGGCCCTAAGTTCTGCTGTTGTTAGTTTAGGAGTGGCCATATTCAAGAAGGTACGTCAGCAAATAGATTACACCCTTCAAGGCAGTAAAGCAATACTCACTATAGAATTTTATTCTACCTAAAACCTATATCATTTATCTATGTTTATTTAATATATTTAATCTACAACACCACACAGTACATCACAACCACTCTCTCATCCACAAGAGGAGATATAGGATAAAGACTTATGTAGACGTGTGACCGTGTGACTAGGTATGTAATGTGTCTTACCACCTATCTACATTCACTCTGTCTGGAACTTTCTCACTGTAAAGTCACCAGCATTAATGAAATGGTTCTACCATAAATGTAATGGCACCATATATCCAATGGACGTCCTTCCATTAAAAGTCATCAATATATACTTATATTTATTCCAATCAGTATGTCCCAACATGCAGGTACTCCGCTATGCCAGTGCCAGTATGCAGGTACCCCTCTATGTATATGCCCTGTTATGCCCAGGTCATATGGGTATTATTTTCTCTACCCCGCTCGCTCCACCAATTATGTCACTTGTTTTTCCGAGAGGAAGTTGGAATCAACAAGCACATCTTCAAACTTATTATCTGTTGGGATTATTGACTGACTTTGGTCTACACTCCTCTCTTCGGTCTTCCCTTCCATATATCTATTTCTTTCACTCTCTCTGTTATTCCCTCAATACATACTCCGACAACAGTTCCTTTCAACGATAAACAAAAGATTTATTGATAAAAAACTATGTCTGGTGTATGTATGGATAGTGTCTATGTAGTTGGTATGTTCTTCTAGTGTGGATGCAAGATAAGATGTTGATAGATAGTCTCCGTAATCTTCTCCGGCAGATTCAACAGGCCAAAACATCAGATATCAAACACAGAATTAGAACGTTCTCACCCGGTATGATCCGTTCAGCTTGAGTCTTGACTTAATCCAATTCTTGAAAAAACAAACAATGGTTCACCACAGTAACACCGTACAATAATGTGATCACGGTAAGTCCTTTCCGTAGACAGTGTTTTCCGTTTTATGTTATTATAATCCATCAGTGAAAACACCTCACACCTGTCCACAGTTATTTAACCGTTCTCTGAATATTGGTACACTGGTCTAGGGTTCTTCCCTTTTTCGTTTAGGTGAGTACTCCATGACAATGTTTTATCCTATTTTCTATGCTTGAATAAAGTTCCTTCTCTAAGGATCACCAAAACCTGTTTTTTTTTTTTATATTCGTTAAGTCACCCACTTTGCATTTGCTATAGTGACATACTTTCACTGCACCTGTGAAGTGCCTGATTAAATTAAAATGTCTTTCCTGTATTATCAACACTGCTTTCTCTGTACAAGAGATGTACTGGTTGATCTTCTTTGATAGGTCAGGCTGTGTAGTAGAACCTGGGTAATAAACATTAAATCAGGTGATTTAAGTCTGCCTCATATCCCTGTCTATGTGATTATCTTTTCTCCAGCCGTAATGAAACAGCCTCCGAAAGAATACTCTGACATAAACAGCAGAATTCACTAAAGTATAAACTATTCACTAAATAGAAAGTAATAGTAAACCCTACGCACAACCACATATTTATATTCCTATGCTAAAACTATACTCTAATATATTAATACCTTATATATGCATCTATGTTCCTGGAATCGAAATACACTAAGCGAATAACACACTAATATCCCCTCTTTCCATCATTAGGGACGTGTATTTCTATTCCCACTCAGGAGGCATAGATCATTCAGCCCAGTTTGGAACACACACTAAACCGAAACTCCATGTTCAGCTACTTATATTGCGTGTCCCATCCTCCGTTGATTGTTTGATCTACAATCAAATTTGTCGCACCCGTAACATCAAAAGTTCAGTGAAATCACGTATACGTCCGTATACGTCCGGCCGCTCCGCGCTCCGGTCTCCTTCGTCTCTACGATGTTTCCCTGTATTCTCCGACGTTTGTACCTCAAAGTGTCCAACCTCTTTGATCACCGTCTCCGCTGTTTCGCTGGTCCTCTGTCCATCGCTCGTTTGCACTTCAAAGCATTCTCCGTTCATTTTCCCGTCGGCCGATACTAGCGGGAGTCACTGCCCTCGGCGCGTACCTGTATCCTATTTTTATATTCGTAGGTCAATGATCGTGAATTTTATTCCTCCTAGCAGAATGAAGTACACAATTGTTAACCCTTCTCCTTCCTTGCATTTTGATATGTAAATTATCAAGGAATCACTAAACTGCAGTTTTTTTCCGTGACAGTCAGGTCAAAGAAGAATGGCTACACAGCTACTTGCTGCCGCTGCCAAAACCGAACAAAGACCACTCCAAGATAAGCGGCTACAGAATCATTACGATGCAGAATACTGTTGGCAAGCTACTGGAGAAAATTGTAGCACACAGATTTGCTTGGGACTTGGAACAGCTCGGCTGCTTCCCGCCCACACTTGGAGGATATAGACGCAACAAAGAGTCATGGCTGAATGCGGCGGTCTTTGCTCAAGATGTTTACGAAGGATTTCAGGTCAGAGAAGAGACATGTGCGGCCGCCATAGACTTAGAGGACGCGTATAACAGAGTATCTTTCGAGCACTTGATGCAAACCCTCCTAAGACTGAAAGTGCGCCCTCACCTTGTACGATGGATAGCTGCAGTTCTACTCCAAAGGAAGGTGGTGCTAAGATGCGGGAGTTGGTCTTCTGAGCCGATAACGATATGTCCAGGATTGCCGCAGGGTTCACCACTGTCACCAGTACTATTCAACGTGTATACGGTGCCGATCACTGAACAACAGTTGGATGGGAGGGGTAGGACTCTATCATTCGTTGACGACATCCTCGTGTATCGACAGGGTCGAGATAGACAGGCGGTTGCCAACTATATGCAGGGCGAACTAGATCGAATTTCCTCATGGTTTGCTGATGCCGTTGCCCTTGTCAACCCTGCAAAGGCAACGGTTACATGGTTCTCACTAAACAACCATATTGTGAAAACAGACCTGCCGGCAGTAAGAATGGATGGGAGCATTCTGAGTAGAACCCAGTCAATGACATATCTTGGCGTGAGGCTTGATCGTAGCCTGTCCTTCAGAGATCATGTCGATTATGTCATAACGAAGGCTCGAAAAGGTTTGGCAGCAATGAGAGTCATGGCGACTGCCAATATCGAGCAAAGACTGCTATTACTTCTGTTCCAAGGACTGGTGTTTTCACGCATCGAGTATGCCCTGGCCATCCTCACTGTCAGCCCTACACAGATTGGAAGACTTGAAAAGGTACAAAACGAAGCCATGCGCATCATTTTGGGCTGCACGAGAGACACCAGCTGTGTAGCAATGAGATACCTCCTTGACTTCCCGACAATGGAACACAGGATCAAAATCTGGAGAGCTTGTGCATACTTAAAAATAAGTGCAGATGAGCAGCACCCTCTGCATGACGCTGTATTCAGAGAAAAGGGTGACAGGCTAAAGAGGGGCAAATCATGGATGGGTCGGGCGGAAGATGTCGTCGGACAGGTCTGCAGTCTTACCAGTATCAACCCCGGCAAGGAATGGGTGCCGGTGCCTCCAGCTTTTAAGTGTACCTTCTCCTGCATTATCACACTCGACAGACGGTGCAGAGAGCAGAACCCTGCCGCTGTCAATGCAGAGGTTAACGCGCTCATCTATGATCACTCAGATAGCCCCGAAGTGCTCATCTATACAGATGGATCTGTTGTAAAGCAGCAGAGAAGTGCGTGGGCATTTACAGCCCGTTCAGCGGGCCGAACCGTTCAAGAATCCAGTGGTGCCCACTCTATGACCACGAGCAGAATGACAATGGACGTGATGGCAGTTACACAGGCTTTCATATGGCTGGAATCACAGCATTATACCAACGTGTGTGTACTAAGTGATTCAATGAGCATGATTCAGAAGGTCGAAGCTGGATATGTACGTAGACAGTGGACTGAGTCCCTGCGGAAGTCCGTTGTCCGCAAAGTCACCTTCATCTTCGTCCCGGGACATGCGGGAGTCGAGGGAAATGAACGAGCTGATAAATTGGCTGGCTCTGCACCCCCTGTAGATGGCCAGCCCATGGATCGTGCCGATGTTATTAACGCCCTTAAAGATATGGCGAGAACAGAGGATTTTGACGCCAGTGATTCCACATCGCTTTCCAGGATGAAAGACCTGGGAGTAAGAATCGGCACAGCCAGACGCGAGAGGTACATCGGGAAAACCAAGCGCCTCGTCAACCAACACAGAACTGGCACTATTAGCCACCGGACGCTGATGCATATGCTGGGGGGAGGATCTGAGCACCTATGGACATGTCCGGAGTGCAACGAAGATACCCCAACTGATAACTAACTAACTAACTAACTAACTAACATTTCAGGATCCTCGCCGGTGCTACGGAGTTCGTGCACTGAGCAGAGATTCTCCGGACTCAGGCTTTAGTTATGAGTAGAACGGAGTACTTATGAGTTACACCCGCGTGCCGTGATCTTGATCCGTCGACAAAACTAAACTATTGTATCTGATGCATATTATATATATATATATATATATATATATATATATATATATATATATATATATATATATATATATATATATATATATATATATATAATTTTGTATACTGTATCAGCTTATTAATATGATTCTGTAAGTCTACCCGTGTCGCTATAAAACAGGCACTAATCGTCTGTAAATATGAGCTCATTTACTGCGGGTAAATCTAGTTATAGGTCACATTCTACAGAAAGATTGCCATTGCTTTCTGAAGGAGAAGTCCGCGCTTTACATTAAATTGACAGCTGCGCAACGTAAACCCGCTGCACCCTGAAAGCAGCGAAAGCTGTATATGTGTGTGTTTGTTTGTATGTATGTATGTATGTGTCTGTGTGAGCGAGCGAGTGTGTGTGTATGTGTTGGTGGTGTGGTTTCATTATAAATAAAGTTACAGTTAGCTGCATATCCTTTACGGACGTAGCAGTCAACCTCAGTATTTTTTTGCTGTTCGTGATTCCTGCGCAAGTTTTTTGTTAAGTAGCTTGCCATTGTCAGTCTCCGTGGCCAAAGGCTTGCGAACGCGGTTCGTGAACCGCTTTCCAGGCGTTCGAAACGCAACCGCGACCGATTTGTGCAGCAGACCGTGTTGTGTTGTGTTATGACGTGTTGGTATGGGAGTCGGTCGTTCAATTTTTCGCATATCCTTTACATGACATCGCTGTCAACACCAGCATTTTACCGCTGTCGTTGATTTCTTGGCAACATTACGCTCAGTAGTTTGCCATTGCTTTCTGAGCGGCCGGCTCACCTATCCCGTAAGTCACCAACGCGGCGCGAACCGCCTACAACTCTCGCGCGCTGCGCCATCCCATGTGGGCAACCGGGACCACGGAGAAAGTCGCCCAACCTCTAGGGCCAGGGAGAACGGCAATGGCAAACTACTGAACGTAAAAAACAACCTTGCCTAGTACATCAACAGCAGCTGAAAAATGCTGGTGTTGAATGCAACGTCCTGCAAGGGATATGCAACATTTAAAAAAAAAGCTAGCCATTGCCCGACTCCGTGGCAAAGGGCTTACGGACATGGTTCGTAATACCGTATACCCGCGTTCGAAACACAGCTGCGCGCGATCTAGCAGTAGACTGCGTTGCGTTGGTTTCGGGGTGGTATCGGTGCCGGTCGTTCAGAAACAATGGCAAACTACTGAGCGTAAAATTGCCAAGAGGTCACAGCGGCAGAAATGCTGGTGTTGACTGCGATGTCCTGTAAAAGGATTTGCAAAATAAAGTAGTTTGCCTTTGCTTTCTGAACGACAGTACCCATACCATTTCATAAAAACCAACGCAGCTGTGTTTCGAACGCGGTATGCGGGATTACGGACTGCGTCAGTAACCCCTAAGCCAAGGATCCGGCTCATTACAAATAGACAATTTAAATATAGTAAAGCACTGTTGTTATTATATAACATAAACAAACAGCACAATATTAACATAAGGTTATTTCAGTAATTAATTAATAATGCGACATGGCGAGTCACCCGTAAGTATGGGACTCCGATGTCCCACATTGTCTGTTTTGGCTTTTTTGGTAGCCAAGTTTAGGGATTCTGTAATAATCAATGCGCTGGCAGAGAGGGCGACTAGGCTATGTTGAAACAACTATCATGACAAACAGTGGGGAGGGGAGGAGGGGGAGGGAAGCGAGACTAATAGGTCGATAGCAGTGAATTGTGCTATGTGGAACATCTCTGGGGGCGCCACCCACTGCCATCTTGGTGCAGTCACAAACGAGGTATTGTGTGTGGGGTGTATTGTTTATCCAAACGAAGTCACGACATTTAGAGTTTTTACAGCAAGGCATTCATTGACGGTCTGAAATCTTGTACCCGGGGTCTGAAGTTAACGTGTTTTGTGTTATCAGGATTTAATGCACTGCCGAGCAGAGATCAAAGAGGCGAGTTACGGGGGTGAGAACCTACGCCATCTGCAGAGTTAGGGCGGTGTTCAGTTATTAGTGACCCTGGCTGAAAGGGTAGGGTGTCCGCCCTTGACTGAGAGGTTAGGATGTCCACCTCTATCTGAGAGGGTAGGATGTCCACCTCTGGCTGAGAGGTTGGGATGTCCAGCTCTGGCTGAGAGGTTAGGATATCCGGCTCTGGGTGAGAGGGTAGGTTGTCCATCTCTGGCTGAGAGGGTAGGATGTGCAGCTCTGGGTGAGAGGGTAATATGTCCAGCGCTGGGTTAGAGGGTAAGATGCCCAGCTCTGGGTGAGAGGGTAGGATGTTCAGCTCTGGCTGAGAGGTTAGGATGTCCGCCTCTAGCTGAGATGGTAATATGTCCAGCTCTGTTTGAGAGGGTAGGTTGTCCACCTCTGGCTGAGAAGCTGGGTTGTCTACCACTGGCTGAGAAGGTAGGATGTCCAGCTCTAGCTGAGAGGGTAGGTTGTCCACCTCTGGCTGAGAGGCAAGCCGAAGTGGCTAGACACTGGCCTGCCGTATAAGTAGTCAGTGGTTATATCTTCATCCAGGAAAGAAAGGGGGTGGGGAGGGTTCGAGTTGTTTAAAATGGACTTGACCTCCCAGTAAAATGGACACCAGGACATATCTTGAGAAGTAAAGCGGCCGGTGTGACACTGACCAATGTACCCACTTGTGTCCACTGGTCCATAAGAGACAACATGCGTCAACCACCATATTCCCAATGCACATTAGGGGACTTTGACCTCAAGTTCACGAGGTACAGCTTTGATTTCAACTCTGGGCCATGAGATTTTCTAAGAATGAAAAACTGGAAACTAATGATATCGCACGTCGCCCTGATCTCCTGGGGCGTGAAATCATACCTGATATCTTTGAAAGTGATAACATACGTCCCCCTGATCTATTGGGGAGTGAAATCACATCTGGTATGTTGGAAAGTGATAACATACGCCCCCCCCCCCCACCCTGATCTCTAGGGGAAAGAAATCACGTCTGATATCTTGGAAAGTGATAATACACTTCAAACTGATCTTTTTTGTTATTATTTTTACTTCCGGTTTCAAGATGGCGACGGACGGTCGAGTTTTGTGAACGTTAACTTTTTCGTGTAGGAGATGGATTTATTCATCTCTTGCGTGTAATTTGTGTGCCAGGATGTGCTTGCTTGCTTGCTTGTGTTCGTTGGCTTGAGCTCCAACGCAAAGTCCTGTATGTCGGATGAAGACATCCTGTTGTCCAACATCAGTGTGATGTCATACAGGACCTGAGTATTGCGTGAGTATCCGTTGACCCATGTCTGGCTTATTGGTGTGCAGACTGGTGGTTCCTCGCCATACAGGCAGACACTCTCCGACTTCGGAGGAATCGGCGATCCTATTGACTTCAGCCAGGACCCCAAAGGGACCTGTTGCCCAGGACGCTCGGCGAGGACGCGTCAATAGGTCTTGGCCAGTATATAGCCCGGCCCTGGTGCCTTGGAAACACCTCTGCGTCCCTGCCAGGATGTAAAACCAGGAGTTTCTATTCAAGATCTGCGCGGATGCTACGGAGTTCGTGCATCGAGCGAAGCAATCCTTGAGTGAATTTTTGGCAGCTTGTGTGGTTCTGTGTATTCGGTTTTTCAACATGGCGGAACAACGTGTGTTCTCCGAGCGGTCAGCAGTCAACATAACGAGACAGCGTGGATACCGCGCAGGCATAAAGAAGCAAGGTAAGCGTGGTGGTTTAAGACGTTTTAGACTCAAGTGTCACCGTCTAGGGCTGAGGAATATCCGTATTCTGTATTGGAACTGCGCCAGCGTAAAACAACGGGGCTCTATTTTAGAAACCCTGGTTTACAGGAACGATATTGTAGCACTCCAGGAGACGAGACTGGGCGATCAGCTACTCCGAATTGCCGGCTTCAAATGTTTCTACAACAGACGACATCTGGGAATGGCGATTCTCGTTCGCGACAGCATGGTGGCGTCAGAGCTAGACATGTCCAGTTGGGACAGTAACGATATACAAATACAGGCAATAAATCTGTTCGCTATGAGATCGAATATTTATTGTGTATACATATACAGTATGCGTTGGCGCATATTACATATCACAGCTGGTTAACATCAAACACATAGTTATCATTCAACAGTCTAGCAAACTATCTAGCCTATGTCTATATATCTATTGATATCTATAGAGTCCCTCAAAGGCAGGCCCTGTTGCCTCTCTCAAGTCCGTCTGTCCTCTGCCGGTCCACACGTGTCCCATTCCGACACGGGTGGTAACTCTGTCCGAGTTCCTCGTGGACCCCGCAATAGGCGGGCCACATCAGTGTCCACGGAACCCTGGACTCATTGACCAGTCCTTCTAGAAGGCTCTAGATTACTCGGGCTCTGAGTGACTGTTCTCTCCCTTGGGCTGGAGTTGAAGCCCTCTAAATAATATATCTAACGGTGAGGCGGTGACAAGTTCATTCCAGTATACCATTCGTGTTGGTTAATGTTTATGCCCGCAATGCGAGTATGGACGCCCAGAAGTGGCAGTGCTTAAGTGGCATATTAGGTCACGAGAGAAATGTTATTTTCTGTGGCGACTTCAACGCTAAAGGCAGACCATGGGGAAACATTTCCTCCAATACACAGGGGGAGGAGCTCGAGACTGCACTTGAAACCATTGACCTGGTTTGTATCAACAGTGGCTGTGTCACCAGGACAGCAAGCCGTCCAGGCGATGAGGACAGTGCTATTGATCTGGCGCTGGTTTCACCTTCACTCACTACAGTGTGTAGATGGGGTATCCTAGGACACCACGGCAGCGACCACCACCCTTGCAGCATATTGGTGGAGAAAGGCAGAACCAGGCAGCACAAGCTAAAGGTAAAGACTTTCCAGTATGGCAGTACAGGGCAAGATGTGGTGAGTAAAATAAGACGTGACAAGCGCAGAAAGCTTCCGGGCAGGAAAAAAAGCTGGGAGCAGCCACCTTGGTGGAATTTCAAGGTAGAGAAGGCTTGGGTGGATAAGCGTAGTGCTGTAAGGAGATGGCAAAATGTCAAGAAGAACAGAGCTGGTCATCCTAGTCCCTGCATGCACTTAGAAAGAAAGAGAGATGCACACAAAAGTAAGTCATTTCAAAAAACTGGTCAAGGTGTTTAAAAGCGAAAAATGGGCAGAAGTGTGTCAAAGAGTAAGCACAGACAAGTCACTGAAATTGTTCTGGCGACTACATAAAAGCATGAGTGGTGTAGTCAAGAATAAAGGCATTTCTGACTTCCAAGGTGCTGACCTCATCTGGCAGAGGACTGACGAGGACAAGGGCAAAGCCCTCTTTGAACGCTATCTACAGCAGAGCAACCAGACAGACATGGGAGGCCGAAATCTAGCCAAGGAGGTCACCTCAGACAGGTGCAAGGCCCAGAACACTTCGGATGAAGACACAGTGACAGTGAAAGAAATCAAGGCTGTACTTCGACGATCAAAAAACAGCGCTCCAGGGCCTGATGGCATAAGATACGACGACATCAATAGGTGTACCGACAATGAGCTAGAGAAACTAGCAGACATGTACAACAACAGTATAGAGAGTGCTAGCATCAAGGAGGAATGGTTACACAGCTATCTGATTCCCTTGCCGAAGCCTGACAAAGACCACACAAAAATTCAGGGATATCGAATTATAACCATGCAGAATACAATAGGCAAGCTGCTGGAGAAGGTAATTGCCAGGAAAATATCAAGCCAGCTAGAGAAGCAAGGTGTTTTCCCACCTACCCTGGGTGAACTAAAAGTAAGTCCATTCCTCCTTAGTTGGATCGCTGCAGCCCTCTTCCAACGGAAAGTAGTTTTTAGATGTGGCAGTTGGACTTCGGAACCAACAACAATATATCCTGGCCTACCACAGGGATCACCATTATCTCCGGTACTGTTCAACGCCTACACAGTGAGAATCACCAGTGAGCAGATCACTGGACCTGGCAGGACATTGTCATATGCCGATGATGTTTTAGTGTATCGTCAGGGTAAGGATAGAGAGCAGGTTGCTGTGGAACTACAAACCGAACTCAAACGCATAAGTACTTGGTGTGATGAAGCTGGGGCAATGGTCAACCCAACAAAGGCAACAGTGACTTGGTTCTCGTTGAATAATCATATTGTCAACACTCCAACACCAACTGTAATGCTGTGTTCAGAGACGGTGGAAAGAACGCAGGCAATGAATTACCTGGGGATACGGTTTGATCGAAGCCTTGCTTATAATGAGCACATAGACCAGGTGATAACAAAGGCCAAGCGGGGTTTGGCTGCGATGCGGGTGATGGCGGCAGCAAACTGTGAGCAGCGCCATCTATGTCTTCTGTACGAGGGGCTGGTCATGTCTGTTTTGGAGTATGCAATGGCAATCCTGACTCTCAGCCGTAAGCAGATAGAAAGGATACAGAATGAAGTTATGCGCATTATTCTTGGATGTACAAGAGATACAGCATGCAGGGCGATGCGCTACCTTCTTGATTTTCCAACCATTGAAGAGAGAATACAAGTTTGCAGGGCACGCGCCTACCTCAGAGTTAACGCAAACACACAACATCCACTGCATAGTGAAATTATGAAGGTGAAGGGCAGCAGGTTAAAAAGAGGACGGTCGTGGATGGGTCAAGCCGAAGACATTCTTCAACAGGTGTGTTCACTTGAGGACTTAGAACCTGGCGAGGAGTGGGTGCAAGTGCCAACAGATTTATGCACATCCTTTTCAGTTTGCATCCAACTAGATAGAAAATGCAGACAAGAAAATCCGGCTGCTGTGGAGGCTGAAGTATAAGCGTTGATTTTCGAGAATTCGCTAGACGGTGATGCGGTCATCTACACAGATGGGTCGGTCGTCCGACATGTGAGAAGCTCGTGGGCCTTTACAGCTCGGGCCGGAGGGAGAATTGTGAAGGAGGACTCTGGTGCTTTCACTGAAACCACAAGTAGCCTGACTATGGAAGTCTTGGCAGTAAGTAAAGCAATAACTTGGCTCGAGACACAGACATTCACTAGGGCATGTTTCCTTAGCGACTCAATGAACATGATTAAGAGGATAGAGGAGAGGTCGATCCGAAGAGAATGGTTGCTGCCTCTGGAGCGGTCTCGGCTGACAAAGATTAGTTTCATCTTCGTGCCAGGGCATGCGGGAGTACAAGGAAATGAGCGGGCTGACAAGCTCGCAGGTGAGGCTACTGTGGAGGGCGGACGCGCCATGGACCAGGCTGACATTCTGAATGCTCTACGAGAAGTAAGACTCTTGCGAGAACCAAGTGATGACTGTGAATCTACAACCATGGCCAGACTGCGAGAACAGCAAATTAAAAGAGAGGTGGCCAAACAAGAACACTACGCAGGAAGCCAAAGAAGATTGATAAACCAACACAGAACTGGCGTCGTTAGCCGCTACACGCTGCGGGATTTGCTGAGGAGGAGATCCGAGCACTTATGGACTGAATGGTTCGATGTGCAATGAGGATGATCTGTCGACTAACTAACTAACTAATCTGATCTTTTGGAAGGTGCTATCACACCTTATATTTTGGAAAGTGATAATACACATCCCCTTGATATACTGGGGAGTGAGATGGGATTCCTAGCCTCCATTCTCAGGGTGTGATATGGGACACCCAGCCTTATCTCTCGGGGAGTGAAATGGGACACCCAGCCTCCCGTCTTTGGGAATGATATGGGGCAGCCAGCCTCCCTTCTCTGGGCGTGAGATTGGACACCCAGCCTTCCTTCTCTGGGAGTGAGATGGGACACCCAGGCTCCCTTCTCGGGGAGTGAGATGGGACACCCAGTCTCACTTCTCGGGGAGTGAGATGGGACATCCAGCCTCCCTTCTCGGGTAAGGGCCAACATCTGGAATTCTTATGTGCAGGTTGTCCACGTTAAAACGTCACCAGGCAGTTTGACATCGAGAATAGTAGGTCGTGAGACCGCCGTCCTGGAAACATTGTTAGCAAAACCTGTCCACTTGCAGACAGAGTCGGTGACCCTGGAGGGGATCTGTCTGGAGGAAGTCAACCCACCCAGAGACAGAAGCCGTGACCCTGGAGGGGATCTGTCTGGAGGAAGCAGGCCTGGTATAAACGCATGCCCACGTCGGACATACTGACCTTTTATGTGCACAACAAGATGTGACGCGCTCCCCTGGAAACAAGAAGTCAAAGAAGAGAAATATGTTTGAAAAGATATGACAGGAGGTCAACTACTTGGGCAGGGTAATAGGTGGGCGTAACCATCAGCCCAGATGGGGCGCAGTAAGCATCATGTAGAAATGCCTGATCGTCTGTCGCATTTGAGTTCATTTCCGGTTATCATGATTCGTTTTGCTTTTGGCTCCAACAGATTCTAGATAGAACCAGGTGGATCTAGATGGAACCAGACGAGACAGTGGCATCAGCAAACTACTCTATCACGCTGAAGAAAATAACTGCAGTGTTTAGTTCGTCTGCATCAACATACATTTGGTCCGTCAGCTTGGCGCTGTCGTCATCTGGACACGACCGGTTCGAATCCCGGTGCTCCTTTAGCTGTCAATGTCTGTATTTTTTTGTGTGTATTCTGATCTTTACTTCCTTAATTCCCTCACCATGCGCGTTGATCAACACCTGTTAATGAAATTTTCATCCCATTTATATTGCCTCGAGGTTTTCCCAGAACTAACGCATTAATTAATTAATTAATTAATTAACTCATTCATTCATTCATTCATTCATTCATTCATTCAGTAGCATGTTCTTTGCAGAACCTCGCTCCCATAACAACCTTCAGGAAAACTTCTCGATCATTAGCAAGATGCCCTATGTCCGATACACCCATCTGGAGATCATCCGCCACATCCTGCACCCATCTTCTCTTTGGCCTTCCTCTTCCTCTCTTCCCAGGCATATACCCCTCCATTATTGTTCTCTCCAAACTTTTATGACATTTCAAGTGACCAATATATTTAAATTTTCTTCGTTTTATCGTCTTTATTACAGCCAACCTTCTTCAGTATTCAACTCTTGAAGTATGGATGCATTTGTTCTTTTCTTTATCCAAGATGGTCTTAGAACCCGTCTATAAAAGTTATATGCAAAGGCATTTATGCGCTGTTCCGCTTGTTTAGTAAGTGTCCAGGACTCACAGGCGTATATTGCAATGAGAAAGATGCATACTCTTTAAAGATATAATTTTTTTAGAACTACTGTCCCATAATTTATTCAGTTGTTTTAGTCTTTGAAGAGCAATAGATTCTCGTCTTTTAATGTCTTTCACTGTGTCACCATTGTTGATAATCAATGACCCAAGATATTGGAAATTTTCCACCACATCTAATTTTTCATATATTTCTTTCTCCGTAGTAATTTTATCTGTATGCATTATCTTTCTTTTTGCTATGTTGAGATATAAGTTGTGATTTTCACTATTCTTTTGGGTTGAGGTTAGGTTGTCTATACCATTCCGTGATGTGGATAGTGATACATATAACTTAATAAACACTCTAACACTTAAACTACTAGGAGTTAAACTCCACCCGAACAGTTGACAATCAATCGCGCTAACCACTTCGCCGCCATGTAAAATCAGATAAACATACATCGTCTTGGTTTGTCAGACCAAGGCCAAAATGTCAAATGTTGCTCAATCTGGACATTTGGTTTGATTCCAGAAGTTGATCCTGGCAGCTCAGTCCAGTTACAGAGAACATTCGGCTGCTGCGGCTGTGGTTTTGACATTAGCCGCGTGCACGCATTGACTGCTGGGAAACAGGTGCGGTCCATGTCGATCGCCGAGATGTAAGTAAACATGCGACATATGTAAACAAGGCGGAGCGCCAGCACCAGTCAGATATTGTAAATATGTAAGATTTCGGGACGAAAGTGTTGCTTTAACGGCGTTAATACGCGGAAGGTTAGTGCGGTACCATGCGCACTTCGGGGGGTGTTTTTGGTATCGTTTTGGATTGTATGGACAGGGAAACACAAGGGTCCCCTACACGTGCCCGATGCGTAGTACGTACATAGTAAGACGCATATTTGTTTAGACCAATCTGGCCTGGCTGGGTGATGTCCATGTCATATATTGCGAATGGACTGGGGATCACTGGTGTGCATAACCCATAATCTGGTCAAAGAAGCTGGGCCCCATCCTCTTCTAATTTTTAATAAACAAGAATATGACCCTTGAATATTTCAGACTCGGTTTTGTTTTGTCTAGGTGATTATGGTCCCTTGATACAGGATAAGACTCTGCCCCTTCACTAAGAAATCCTATAGCTCTTGAGCCCCCTTTTATAGTCTGTGAAAGGTCTGAAAAGATTTCATCAACATGAATCAGGATCAAGTAAAGAATAGCATGGGTCTTGAGCAGCTATGGGAATATAGAGATCATCTTCTGTTCAATAGATGTCTTCCCTCTCCCCTCTGTTCTTATTTTTGAGTTTTGTAATTTTGTTAATTATTACTTAAATTACACACACACAGAACAACTTGTTTCACAAACAATCTGTAAACAACCATTTTGAACTGAAATAAATCTTGAGAAACAGCTACTGGTTGTGTGTATTTATTGGCTGTGCCTGTCTTTTTTTGGCCTTAGAAAAAGCACATCACATTGCATGTTTGATACATGATTGTTCATATATAAATCAATATATATATATATATATATATATATATATATATATATATATATATATATATATATATATATATATATATATATATATATATATATATATATATATATGCGCTTAATGCCAATGCATACAAGACAATCAATATTATAGGGATGTTTATGTGTGGCTATCAATTTCTTTTCCTGTGGAAAGAAAATAACTAGTTTATGGACCCTATAAGTTTTGGGCCGTTACTGCCTTCTCTTTTCCTTCTGTGGTATCTGGTTTTTGGTAGAAGAAATGGTTACCTCTGAGTGGTAGACTGGGTTGAGCCTGGGTCCATAGGTTGATGGATCCTTATCAGTACCTGCCAGTGGAGCTAAGCTGACGGCTGCAATTGCTCTGGTCGATGCCTGAGGTGTCTTGCCTTTTCAAGTTTGGGGATCATCTTTCTCTACTTCTCTTTTCTGGTTGCCACCAAGATCATCACTGTGTTAACATTCATATGAATTTGAAACAAATAGGTATATTAAACTCCTGCGAGAAGAAACGTACTAAACATCAACAACGTTGCACATACCTTACAAGGAGATCCATCGTATCGCGAAATACAGGTGAAAATCCGAACTCAATAAATATATAAAATAAATAATAAAATAAAATAAAATAAAATAAAATAAACTACACACAAACGCGTACAATACGACACACAGGACTACCGACGTTTCGATTCTCAGAATCTTTGTCAAGGACACAACGAAATACAGCAAACAAAGAGAAAAGGAAAAAAACAACACACACACGAACTGTCCCTATGCCATGTGGGGGTAACATTCATATAGGTCTGTATAATCCAACCAATGTGATGTTTTACTAACATACATAGACGATATCTGCATACACAGCAACAGTATGACACAGCACATGGCGACATTACGACAAACTTTTGAACGTATCAGGCAATACGGCATGAGTGTAAAACCAGCAAAAGTTGAAATTGCTTTTCATGGAATATGTCTTTTAGGCTATAGCATTTGTGATGGTAGTATCACTACTGATGATAAGATTGTATCTAGAATTTTGAAACTATCGCTTCCTACAACGAAGAAAGAAGTAAGAAGCATGTTAGGATTGGTGGACTATTATAGAAAGTTCATACCAAACTGTTCAGACCTAATAGAACTTTTCACGAATCTGTTGACAAAGCGCCAGCCAACAAAAATTGTACACAGTGAGGGTCTGAAAGAAGCTCTTACAAAAATACAAAGGCATTTTTCATCTCACCCTATATTAAAATTACCCAACGTTAGTCTTTGTTTTACAGTTAGAACAGATGCGAGCAGTGTGGGCGTAGCTGGGGTCCTCCTACAGACCTACGAGAACGTTTTGCATCCAGTGGCATACGTCAGTCGCAGCAAGGTAACACCAAGGGAATGGAGATACAGCGCACCAGAATTGGAATGTTTATCTCTGATATACTCATTATCTAGGCTATCAAGGTATTTGTTGGGCAAACACTTCATTGTTGAATCTGACAATAGCCCACATAAGATAGTAATGCAAGGAACACCATCAAATCATAGAATTGCCAGATGGGCGTTACTGCTACAAAACCACAGCTTTTTTTTTATTGTGATCTGTAAATTTCGTGTGAAATGCTTTTACATCTGTCCGCGGTTGTTTGTAGCGTGAACTGCATGTTCGGAAAAATAACGGCGGATTTTGTTGCAGAACTGACTGGTTTGCCTTATGCAGCAATGTGTGGCTGCTGGTTTTCTTGTGACTGCCGCTTCCATCGACAATGAACTTTATTTTTCGTGGAGGACTTTTGTGTCGGCATTCTGGCGGCTGAAATATGCAGTGTACCTGTGCGGGATGTTGGTTTGTCGAGACACATTCAACATTTCACATAGGTCAATGAGGAGCATTTTGTGTGATAGTCACTGGCACAGGAACGGAGCATAATGGTGACGACCCGTTGCCGGGAAGTTGGAACCGCGACTAATGACTAAAGACACGTGAAGGTAGAGTGTCTGAGTCTTGTGGTGAGTGCGGTGGTTTTAAACCCCGACGCTTTCATGGCTTTCATGACTATGGCGGTCGACACAGGTTACAGGGAAATCAGCCCACCAGTAAAAATCAGTCCACTTCATTACCTAGTTATAGAAATTACTAGTAATAATAGTAGTGCGGGTTTGTATTACGCTCGAGTTCAAAGCGAGCTAATGAAAACACAATTGACGATAGTTATATAGTTGAGAACTTATTTGTTAGGTAGTAACACAGTGTCTGTTCATTGGTTGATTCGAACACTGTTCAGCTCAGAAGACCCAAATCTTAGCTCGCCTGGACCAGCCGTGTGGGTAGCATGCCAGGTAGACGGTTTGCAGGAGACTATGGCGAGTCGACTCTAGAAAATGTTGGGACTGTAATACGACGCTCCGTGTTTACATTCCTGCTGATCTCTCTTGTTGACCTGACCGGTTGTATGCTGACACGGTCACCTTGGAACCGCTAGGGTCAGGGAGGCTGCGCAGTGCAAGGAGGAGGTCAAGGAATGAAATAACCTGTGGGGGGAGGGGGGCTGCGTGGTCTCGAGGTATGGTGTCCGCCTCGAGTGCTGGAGGTCCCGGAGTCAAGCCCCGGTGAGGACCGGGATTTTTTTAACGTGGACTTTTATTAATAAACATTTCCCCTGGTCTCTGGGTAGTGAGATCGGACGCCCGTGTGCATTGCTGCGCACGTAAAAACTTCCTTGGCAGTTGGAAATCGAAAAAGAGTAGCCTAAAGGCGCTGCCCGGGCAAAATTTCGAGTTAAAAATCTATCCAAAGAATTTCAGGATCCTCGCCGGTGCTACGGAGTGGGTGCACTGAGCTGAGTTTCTCCAAACTGAGGTTTGAGTTAGGAGGAGAACATAGCACTTATGGGTTACACCCGTGTGCCGTGATGTTGATCCATCGAGTAAACTAAACTAAACTAAACTAAACCAGTGGGCACACCCCCACCCTCGTTGTGGCAGATGTTTTCTGACTCCACAATAGTCTTCGCAGACAGCAACACGTTTAACGTTCTACTTTGGAACTGGGAATGTTAGATAGAAAAATCTCCTTCATCTTCGCTCTTTTTTCGAGGGAAGTGAGGTCCATCATGCACATCAAAGGTCATAATGTCCAACTTCTGCATGTAATTGTGCCAAGTTCGCTTACTCTAGACCAGAGGTTCCCAAACCACGGCCCGTGGGCCACTTGTGGCCCGCCAGCTGTCAGAATGTGGCACGCGAGGCTTCGTTATTTAATATAATATATTTTAATAATTTCAAAAATACACTCGGAGCGCCCCGTCAGTGTGCGATAATTTACTCTGCTCGTGGTTGTTATGCTAAGATATTATTGAATGCGTCTGTTCAGTTCGCAACGAAAAGTTATGAAGTTCCCATATCCTAGCTAGTTAGTTAGTTAGTCGACAGTTAATCCCCACTGCACATTGAACCATTCAGTCCATAAGTGCTCAGAACCCCTCCTCAGCTAATCCCACAGCGTGTAGCAGCTCACAACACCAGTTCTGTGTTGGTTTATAACTCTTCCTTGGCTTCCTGCGTAGTGTTCTTGTTTGGCCACACCTCTTTCAACTTGCTGTTCTCGCAGCCTGGCCTGACCCCTTCTTGATACTAGCGCTCCCTATACTGATGTTGTACATATCTGCTAATTTCTCTAGCTCGTTGTCGGTACACATATAGCAGTCTCATACCTTATGCCATTTGACCCTGGAGCGCTGTTTATTTATCGTCGAAGTACCGCTTGATCTCTTTCACTGTCATTGTGTCTTCATCCGAAATGTTCTAGGCTCTAACTATCTGAAGTGACCTCCTTGGCCAGATTTCGGCCTCTCATGTCTGTCTGGTTGGTCTGCTCTATATAGCGTTCGAAGAGGGCATTGCCCTTGTTCTCGTCAGTCCTCTGCCAGATGAGGTCAGCACCTTGGAAGTCAGACAGACTCTTATTCTTGACTACTCCGCTCATGCTTTAATGTAGTCGCCAGAACAGTTTCAGTGACTTGTCTGTGCTTACTCGTTGGCATACCTCTGCCCATTTTTTCACTTTTAACCACCTTAACAAGTTTTTTTGTTTGTTTTAATAGCTTGCTTTTGTCTGCATCTCTCTTTCTAAGTGCATGGCTAGGATGGGCAACTCTGTTCTTCTTGGCGTTTTGCTATATCCTTACAGAACTATTCTTATCATACTCCCAACCTTGACAAATCAGAGTAAGCTAGGCGCCATGTTGTCGTCTGTTACATCTGTTTAGCAGAGTCGGTAGTATTGTGTTGAAATTAGATTGTTTTCACATAAAAAATTTACCGTTAAAGCCTATAAACATGAGTGTGGAGAATGTAAAATCAAATAATGGTAAAAAGCGAAAATGTGAAGACGTTGCTTGTCGTGAATTCAACGAAGATTGGAGGGAGAAATTTGTGTTTATGCCTAGCCGTATTGGTAAGTCAGTTTGCTTAATCTGCGGATTTTGTGTTTCTGTTACAAAAAAAAATTTAATCTGGAACGACACTTCACGACCACCCATTCAGACATAAATGCTTAATATCCGGTCAATTCGGAGTTAAGAAAAGATTTCATAGCTAAAAAACAAAGTTCTCTGATCAGGCAGCAGTCATATTTCACCAAGACTAACGAACAGAGCAAGAGTGCTGTTGTTGCGTCGTACGAAGTCGCCCTTCTGTTGGCTCGCAAAAAGAAGCCGTTCACCGATGCAGAAGAAATAATCAAGCATTCCTTTAAAATTTCTGTTAGAATGCTTGGCGATAAAATGTGTAAAACAAAATTTGATCAGATTACTTTGTCTAATAATACCATGGACAGGCGAGTTGAAGAATTAGACAACGATGTTAATCGTCAAGTAGCAGTACATATCAAAAATTGTACATATTTTTCATTGGCAATTGATGAATCCACTGAAATTTCTGACACACCTGAGGTCGCAGTTTTTGTTCGAGCAATAAACGATAATTTTTAAGTCATTGAAAAACTTCTAGGACTGGAATCGATACATGCAACTACAAAAGGGACTGATCTGTTTGAAACTCTAAAGTTGTGAGTAGAGAAAAACAACATAGAATGGACCAAATTGGACAGTGTATGCACCGACGGTGCTCTGGCTTTGACGCGTAAAATGTCTGAATGTCTAACATTATTGGAACAGTTTCTTGGCAGCACAATATTAAAATATCATTGTATCATTCACCAAGAAGCTCTGTGTGGAAAGACATTAAATCTGAAACATGTCATGGATGTTGTTCTGAGATGTGTGAACAAAGTTCGAAGTAAGGCGCTGAACAGACGTGAGTTCAGACAGTTTCTATCAGACCTAAACGAGGAATACCGTCAGCTACTGTTACACTGTGATGTCAGATGGCTATCTAAAGGGAAAGTCCTGTTACGTTTCTGGGCACATAAAGATAGTGCCTGTCTGTTTCTGTCTGAAATAAATTAATTGCCTACAGAATGGGAATGTCTGCTGAACGATGACTGGCTTAATGACCTGGTATTTTTGGTGGACATCATGTCTCATTTAAACTCTATAAATGCGAGGATCCAGGACGGGGTGGGGGGTGGGGTGGGGGTGGGAACAAACTATTCACAAATTGTGCGATGACATTTCTTCATTTAAAATGAGACTACGGCTGTGTATCGGACAACTGAGTGAAGGGACTTTAGAGGCGTTTCTAACCCTGAAGACGCTTGTGGTGGAAAATACATGTGACTTGTTACAGTACAAAGTAAAAGTTTAAAGACTTCTGGATATCTTTCAGTCGCGATTTCAAGAGTTCAAAATAGAGGAGGGTAATGTTGCCCTCTTCATAAATCCGTTCGTATTCCCTGACGCCAAGCTCTGTCAATTACAGCAAAACCTTCAGCACGAATTAATTGATCTGAAATGCAATTCTGCACTGAGATGTAAATTTCTGGAGCTGCCTGTTTCACCTTCAGCTAATCATATGATTTCATTCTGACGACTATTTCCTGTTGAACAATTTGAACACTTACGTTCATTCGCCCATAGATACATTTTTCGTTTTAGTTCGACTTACAGATGCGAGCAGTCATTTTCCGCAATGATCGTTATAAAAAACAAGCAACGTTCCAGACTCACAGACAGCAACCTAGCTGCGCTTATGACTTTGGGCACGACAGATTTGTGCCGAGACATTGATAACCTGGCATCTGAACTTAAGTAACTGGTTATGAAGAAAAGTTACAATTGTAAATTAATTACATTAATAGCGATTTTCGAAACTGATTGTTGAACGAGGGGACTGAGCACGTATGGGAATGTCCTGAGTGCAGTGATGTCGGTTCTTAACTCAACTCAACTCAGCTGTTAAATTAACTTTTGATTTTAAATTAAAAAAATTACCGCAGTGTAGTAATGACACTGACTGCCTATAAAGTTTTAGAACTTTGTTGACGAAAGTTAAGAAAGGTAACAATGATATTGCACGACTTTTATAATTTTATAACGTCGTGGCCCGCTTAACTACCGAAAATAGTAGATATGGCCCTCTGCTTGAAAAGCGTGGGAACCACTGCTCTAGAAAGATCCTATCCCAGGTAGTCAGTCAGCTATATCTAAACGTGGAATAGCCATCCAAACCGAATCAATCCCCGAGATGCGAGGCTTGCGAACGCGGTTCGTGAGCCGCTTACCAGGCGTTCGAAACGCAGTCGCGACCGATTTGTGCAGCAGACCGTGTCGCTTTGTGTTATAACGTGTTGGTATAGGAAAGAAAGCTATATAGGTTCAGAAAGCGATGGCAAACTACTGAACGTAAAAACTTGCCTAGTACATCAACAGCAGCTGAAAAATGCTGGTGTTGACTGCAACGTTCTGCAAGGGATATGCAACATTTAAAAAAATAAGAATTAAAACCATGGACCGATTCTCTTCAAGTACCCCGTACCTTCAAGCGCCAAGAAGAAGAAAGACGTAACCCGGAATCGAACCCACAACCAAAAGGGAGCGAGGCAAACGGTTTGACCACTTCGCCCCGTAGACTCCGAGAAGAAGAAGAAGAAGAAGAAGAAGAAGAAGAAGAAGAAGAAGAAGAAGAAGAAGAAGAAGAAGAAGAAGAAGAAGAAGAAGAAGAAGAAGAAGAAGAAGAAGAAGAAGAACACAAGCAACAATATCACTAACAACAACATGACCAAGAAAACACCCAACTGGACAACTACCAACAAGCATGTAGACTTAGACAACAAACTAAACATCTATTAAAAGACGGTGGCCAGTGAATCAATGTCTTCATTATGTTACACCAGAACCGAATGCTGGTGTCCCGCCAAAAACGATTAGACATGGCAGTAGCAAACATCGTTCTTACTCTAAAATAGATGTGTGGCTCAGTAAATTCGACGTTAACCAGCATTTGTTCGGTGTTGCTTTCCATAACCTTTGACGGTCCCTAGTCTACCCACAAGGCAGCAGATTTGTGTATCTCTTCGTCTTGTCCCTATATTTGACCTGCTCCTATATGGGAGACCCTATCAGTAAGTACGCTACCGAGGCTTGGCTCTTGGGGTCATTGAAACACACACGCCCGTCTCCGCTACAAGGCGGGTATACTGCAGTGTGTATGCTCTGATTGAAAACAAAATATCAACACACGCACATCATAAATAGCGCTCAAGAAAACCGATCAACGATCCAAATTGCACTGGGGAAAAAACAGGTAATTGAAACATGTAGCGAGATCATTATGGGCAGAATACAAAACATAAAAAGAGCAACCTTCAATGGACAACATTGAGTGTATGATGTCCCCAAATGGCCGTTCTATTCGCGTCATAAACACAACTATTAAGCTTTTTATAGTGAGGATGTATCCGTGGAACAATTACGTAAAACGAAATGTGTGGTATACCCCCATTTACGATGTTGTGGAAATGTGTGCATAGGGACGAAACATCTGAAATAACAGCGGCAGGGACGACACATCTCACACAACAGTGATGATATAGTGTAGTCTTTTATTTTATTTTCAACGGAGGAAAGATTTTAAAGACCAGTAGTCTTAAGGTCAGGTGAATGTGCTCACAATCACACATCCACACAACCGCGCATTCACACAATCACACACTCATACAACCACACACACACAACCACACACTTAAACAGCCAGACACTTACACAACTATACACTCACATCTCTCAACTATCCAAATATATCAAATGTCCATGTATCTCAACTATCCATATCCACCAACAGACAATATCCACCAACCGTCCATTCCATCAACTTTTAATTCTACCAACCATCCATATCTACCAACTGACAATATCTACCAACCGTCCATTCTATCAACCGTCCATATCTACCTAAATATTTTTGCATTAGAGCAGGAAAAGATAATCTTCAATGCCTAGAAAGGATCACTTATTGCCGATCATTCATGACATTCCTCTCTTTCGACTCACTTCTCAGAGAAACTCATGCTCCTTATGTTATTATCTCTTGACCAGATGCTTAAGCATTTCATATCCATCTTTCTCTGTTGTCCTCTGCCGCCCTTGCCCAGATTTCCCCTTATCTAAGGCAACGTCTCCCTTGCATCTCTTCTGTTGGCCGGCTCCCTGGCCGAGGGGTTAGCAGCTTTCTCCGTTAACCCCGAATACTCTCGTGGTTGACGTGACCGCACGAGAATTAGAAGTGGTTCGAGTCGCGCCAGTGACTTATGAGAGTATGGAGCCGGTCGCTCAGAAAGTCGTGGCGTGCTGATGAGCGTAATCTAGCCTAGGAATCAACATACAGCTGAAAAATGATGGTGTTGACCGCAATATCCTGAAACAGGATGGAAACGCGGAAAAAAAAAATCTCTTCTGTTGACACACCCCATACAATGTATTGTCCTTATATTTATGGTTGTGACACGTGATCTTGTCACACTTTCAGCTCACGGTTATCTCGCCGTTTGTTGCCTTCTCTGTCCACTACAAAGAGTCTCGGTGGCCAAGTAGTTATCACATCTGTCTCTCGCTCCGAAGGTTGTGGGTTGTTTCCGGGCCGCGTCGTTAGGTTCACTAGTGCAATTTTCTCTGAGACACCGGGGGGGGGGGGGGGGGAGGGGGTGGGGGTGGGGTCGTTGCTAGAGTAGGTAAGATAATTGAATGTGTACACCTGGCCGAGTGTTATACCTGCACATTATAGAATAGCTCCACAACTCCTCGACATGTGTAGGTAAGATAATTGACTGTGTACACCTGGCCGAGTGTTATACCTGTACAATATAGAGCAGCCCTCTCTTCCCCCCCCCCCCCCACAGGTGTAGGTAAAATTATTGGCTTGTGACACCTGGACGAGTGTTATACCTGTACAATATAGAGTAGCTCCACAACTCTCCCCGCATGTGTAGATAAGATTATTGGCTGGGTACACCTGACCGAGTGTTACACCTGTACAATATAGAGTAGTTAGTTAGTTATTCGACAGATCATCCTTTTTACACATCAAACCATTCGGTCCATAAGTGCTCGGATCCCCTCCTTAGCAAATCCCGGAACGTGTAGCGGCTAACAACACCAGTTCTGTGTTGGTTTATTAAAATTCTTTGGCTTCCTGCGTAGTGCTCTTGTTAGGCCACACCGCTTTTAATTTGCTGTTCTCGCATCATGACCATGGTTGTAGATCTACAGTCATCACTTGGTTCTTGCAAAGGATTTACTTCTCGCTCGTAAAGCATTCATAATGTCAGCCTGGCCCATGGCTTACCGTCTTCCACAGTACCTGCGAGCTTGTCAGCCCGCTCATTTCCTTGTACACCCGCATGCTCTGGCACGAAAATGAAACTAATCTTACCCAGCCGAGACCGCTCCAGAGACAGCAACCATTCTCTTCGCCCCCCCCCCCCCCCCATCTCTATCCTCTTGAGCATGCTCATTGAGTCGCTAAGTGAACATGCCCTAGTGAATGTTTGTCTGTCGAGCCATGTTATTACCTTACTTACTGCCATGACTTCCATAGTCAGGCTACTTGTGGTCAAAGCAAAGGCACCAGAATCCTCCTTCACAATTCTCCCTCCGGCCTGAGCTGTAAAGGCTCATGAACTTCTCACTCGTCGAACGACGGACCCATCTGTATAAATGACAGCACCGTCGACTAACGAATTCTCGAAGATCAACACTTGTACTTCCGCCTCAACAGCAGTGGAGTATATAGAGTAGCCCCATAACTCTCCGAAATGTTTAGGTAAGATCATTGTCTGTGTACACCTGGCCGAGTGTTATACCTGTACAATATAGAGTAGCCCCACAACTCCCCGACGTACAGGGTCGAAGGTTCGAAATCAGCCGCGGGAGATTCGACAGCAGATCGCCTTGCGTTGATATCTTTTTTATGAGACGTCAACCGCTGAGAAAGCAATGGCAAACCACTGAACTCAATGGTGTTAGTACACCACAAATAGCAAATACATAATGTGGTTGATTGCTCTGTCCAGCACAGAACGCGAACTAACTGTATAACTATATAGACTGCATCCTGGCCTTTGTAATTATCCGAAGGACCCCCTCTACACGTCTCGACCCCCTCTACACGTCTCGACCCCCTCTACATGTCTCGACCCCATCTACACGCCTCGACCCCCTCTACACGTCTCGGCCCCCTCTACACGTCTCGGGCCGCCTTGGGCATATGGTGCTAGGATCCACATGTTTATAGACTAATGGGTCCTCCGTGGGTTATACATATATCAGGTTAGTATAATGCCCGAAGCCTTTGCTTCTCAAAACAATTCCTGGTACCAGTTTTAGGGTGGGTCGACACGGGAGACCAGGTCCATTTTAAAAATCAGATCCAGATTCGAACCCAGGAGACAGTGCGGCAGGCCACTACTCTATCGGCGAATCCATTGGCATATGTGCCTTATTTGAAACAGTCATAAATTCAGTTTTGGTGACAATGAATGATGGTTCCATTTTATCACTCCTCCTTCTCCTGCTCCAACCACTTCCTCAGTTCACCTCCTCCAACCACTTCCTCCAGGTACCTCTTCCAACCACTTCCTCCAGGTACCTCTTCCAACCACCAGATATTACTGTTTGTGTCCCCGAATACAACACACCATCTATGTCAATGGACGTGATGAAAAGTATTCTTAAGACCTATATTGGTATATGAAAGCTGATCATGGACAATTAACACACAAATAGGTAATTATGTAGGGACTGTGGAGATGTGGTTTTATAAAATAATAATAAGATAACTATGGATTAATACAAAGAGCAATGGAGATATCTTGAAAGAAGTTCACTCACAAAGAGATCTGGTTACTGGCATTAGAATGAGCTATTCCACATTCTTTGGACGTGTCATGAGAAGATGAAAGCTGTAGTAAGATGTCACATCGTTAATCTTGGAGAGGATGAGAGGTAGAGAGAGACCAAGAGAAAATGTGCTAGAAAGTATGACATCATTCTATGGAGGAACATCAGTATGAAAAATTATTGGCAGCACAAGAAACAGACGGATGTGGACAGACATGATCATAAACAACACGTGACATTGACTACAAGAAGATAAACAGACCAACAGACATCCATCCCTACCATCAATGCAACAGTTAGCACGCAATGGAAACAAAGACATGCTGATTGTATTACAGATAATTGTGTGGCTATATAGAGACCCGACCAAAATGAACTCACTTGGGTGAGATAAATGCCTTTCACACATTGCACATTGTTCCAATAATAGACATGTCGATAGTTCTAATTGTAGGCCAAACTCGTGACGCCATGGATACTGCGGGCAAAATTACCTGGCATTCTGACGTCAACATCCGCTAACTGGCACCAGAACTTAATGCATGTCGATTATTCCGCCCATTTCCTGCTAGCTTCGGTGTGTTGTAGTGGGTATGAAAGTATAAATAGAAGACACATGTAGATAGCATTTCAGCATATTATAAATACTCGTTGAAAAGGTCAGGTGTTATTTCTTTCTTCTTCTTGTCCCTTGGTTGTTGAACAGAGAACAAATGTGTTTGTGACGTATATATGACATGATGTCACGGGCGTGTACATACTAGGGTGTTCACGAACCCATCCACAACCGACTATACCGTGGGTGCATGACTGTCTGAGAATTTCATAGGTGAAAGTTAAGTTCATTTGTTTTCAAACAACGCGATGTGCGATGATTAGGTTCGTTTGTTTTCGAACTTAGCTGTATCAAGTTGAACGTAGGTTAGGTTCATTTGATTTTTGACCTCATTGATCCGATTTGTAATAAACTTAGGTTTATTTGTTTTGGATCCGAGTTGTAAGAAGAATAGCTTCATGTTTATGTGGACCTCGTCGATTAGAGTTGTACGAAGATTATGTTCGTTTCGTTTCGAACGTTGTAGATTCGAATTGTAAGGTTAGAGTCATTTGCTTTCGAACCTCGAGTTGTAGAAAGGTTAGGCTCGTTTGTATTCAAGTCTTCCGAGCCGAGTTGGATGAGGTTTAGGCTTGTTAGTTTTAGAACCTCGTCGATTCAAGCATCCACTCGTAAACGATTTGAAGATTTGGAACAAAAGAACAAAGATTTGGAGATTTGCAAAGCATTTGTCCTACTAATTAAAGCAAGTGACAGACTGTATAGTAGTAGTAGTAGTAGTAGTAGTAGTAGTAGTAGTAGTAGTAGTAGTAGTAGTAGTAGTAGTAGTCGTAGTAGTAGTAGTAGTAGTAGTAGTAGTAGTAGTAGTAGTAGTAGTAGTAGGTAGTAGTAGTAGTAGTAGTAGTAGTAGTAGTAGTAGTAGTATTAGTAGTAGTAGTAGTAGTAGTAGTAGTAGTAGTAGTAGTAGTAGTAGTAGTAGTAGTAGTAGTAGTAGTAGTAGTAGTAGTAGTAGTAGTAGTAACACTAATAATTTATTTGATAAAATGACCTTCAAGAAGTTTCCTGCTTTGTGAAGTGGTATCGCCATCACGTGGTGTAGGGCTGCGTGCACAGAGAGCCATGTGGTTAATATTTCCTCCACATTCGCAGGCGATGAGCGGTGGCGTCAAACCCGCGCTCGACCGTGCCCACAAGATCAGCGCAGCTCGCTATCAACTTCGCCAACTTGACAGCTCAATAATAAGTATCAAAAGTTATTTGCATACCCATTACGTGAAGTTGCAGTTAAAGGCAAAGTTACGTTCAGTAGTTTGCTGTTGCTTTCTGAAGGCCCGGCACTAATACCATTGTATGGGAAACCAACGCAAGGCGGTCTGTTTCTAAATCACCCGCAGCTGTGTTTAGAACGAGGTATGCGGGATTACGAATTGCGTCCGTAAACTCTTTGTCACTGAGCCGGCAAATGATAAATATACCTTAGACAAATTGTGATTGTCTCTAGCAAGCACTGAAACGTGTGATAGAGTGTATACTAGAGTCATGCAATGTTGCCTTTGTTTCCATTGATATACGGTATTTTAACGTTTCTATTTTAATTATCCTCATTATCTGTGATTCTCTGACAGGTGACACTTTCTAGGGAGATCATAAACCACAAAAAGGTACTCAGCCTCTACGTGATGGCTCTCTGTAGCTTCTGCCAGCGATGAGCAGACTGCAAAATATTAGACATAACGCAGACAGACATGGACAGGCAGTTATGATCGCTTGAGAGATTGAGAAGGTTCCAGAAGGGTCCAGATGAAGTTAGGACAATAGTAGCTAGTTGGCGAAAGTAGTAGAAGTGGTTGTCTTGTCCATCAGCCAGGCGCTGTCGTTATTTGGAAGCGACGGGTTTTAATCCTGGTGTGCATAGAGGTTTCGATTTGTATATCGTTGAATGTTCACTTGAACTAGCTTTCTAACTTTGGTATCTGTGTAAAATGACATTTGTATGTTTTGACATATGTGTACACTGACATTTATGTATAGGGACATGTGTGTACTGCAACATTCGTGTACTTTGGCATCTGTTTACACTGAAATTTGTGTACTTTGACATCCATGTAGAATTATATGTGTCCCGTGACATCTGTATACAATGACATTTGTGTACTGTAATATTTGTGTACTGTGAATTTGTGTACTGTGGCATTTGTGTACACTGACATATGTGTACTGTGACATCCATGCACACATACATTCGAGTGATAATTATTATCAGTTTGCCAAAGCTCACGCTATAGGAGTTCTCTCCATGTGAAGGAGAGACGAGAGAAGATGTGCAGTAAACATGGTCGCCTACGCCAATCGACAAGGCACTTACAGCTGATGATGATGATGTGGAATCCTCTGGAATCAAAGTCGACCGAGAAGGAATAATTCCAGCCTTACATGGACTGCTAATGCCACTTCTAAAAGAACGTGTTTATAATCGATGCCAGACTATTACAGCACCATGTAGTTTGGCTATTTACGGACGAAATCCTGGCTTAATCACTACAGTTACATGATTCCAAGTTTGCCAGGATGCAAATATCAACAACATAGAGAGATTTGGCCATTGTAATCTCGGCGTGACAATGTAGACACAGATTTATACTTGTGCGCTGTACCGGAGTGGGTGGAGAGGGGGAGGGCTAGATAAGTTGATAGCGGACTGCGGCTGGTAATGTCATGAGCACGGTCTGGTTTCGAGGTCTGGGCTCGTCGATTGCCAAAGTGAGGAACAGACTGGACACCTTCTCCTTCATGCTCTGGGCCAATAAAATGTGACTGAACTACCACAACACAGACCAGTGTAAATTGCTGTACCGGGAGCTATGGCTAATATAATAGCCGGGCAATATCTTGACCTGTTCTGCCGCCGTGGTCAGGGGTTTTATGACGTGGGGTGGGCGGTTTCCTTCCTCTTTGGCATTATTTAAATCTACTCATTTAAGTGGTATTCAGCAATCCATCCTGGAATTTACCTTCATTATCGAGCACGCTGCCAACTAGCATAAGCTTTCATGCCTCTCCATATACGAGCCGTTCTCCAACATGGAGGATACGCAGTTGACTTGTTAAGGGTTTCGCATTTTCCTCATGTTTGCCTTGTAGTACATGATTCCGTCGCCTTGTTAATGAGTTGAGTGCCTGGAGCGACACTGTGAGTTGTGAATTTCGTGTGGAGTGCTTTTACATCTGTCCGCGGTTGCTTGTTATCGTGAACTGTATGTTCAGAAAAAAGCCGGCCGGCCGGTGGGTTGCTTTATGCAGTAATGTGTGACTGCTGGTTTTCTGCGCTGCAACATCCTCCATTCCACCTATTCCTCTATGCCACAACGGTTGCTTGGCGCTCTGAAGACCGTGGGCTCGTTATGGCTCTGTTGCCTTGCATACTACAAGCACAGTGTTGTTTCCAGAGACTCCTGGTAGGGGAGGAGGGAGTTGGAGCCACGGAGTTCGTGTCTTGTGCAATGCTCTCTCCAGGTGGCATGCTGTTCTGTGAAGAAAAACCGAGCCAAATGAGGTAGAGCTCGATGCAGTGAAGTCGGCCTGTCACCCGAGTTATATTGATACAATGTTGACAATTACTGTTCTTCTCTGTAGTTTACAGCAGAACATGCTACAGACAGAGAGACAGACAATTAGACAGACAGACCGACAGGCAGAGATCTGACAAGCAAATAAGTAGACATGCAGGCAGAAATGCTCTCACACAAACAGACAGGCTGACGGACAGACAAACCAGAACACAACAAAAGAAAACTGATGACTCGAGCACGTAGATTCGCAACGAAATGAACAATGAATAGGCTGTGTCTGCTTCCAGACTCGCATTTCAAGGTTGACTAACTTAGAATTCCTCACATCTCGCAGACTCTGGGATACGGGGGGCGAGGGATTGGGTGAGAGGGAAAGATGGGTGCACAGGCAGCGTATCTGGGATATCATGGATAAAGAGGGAAGATAATGGTAGAAATCAGAGTTTCCTCAGATGTGTCCGTCAGTCTGTTCGCCGATCATTCTTCAGGCAACAAAGTAAGCATAATACAAAGTAGGAAAGGAATATATTATCTTTCTCGCTCATTCTCTCACTCCCCGTCCCCCTCTCTCTCCCTCTCTCTATCTCTCCTCACTCTCTCTCTCTCTCTCTCTCTCTCATTCTTGTACCTCGTTTCTCTTAGACAATACTGCATCATCCCACCAGCCTATCTGTATGACTGGCTGTCGGTACGCCCTCGTCTGTATGTCCTTCTCTTTGTCTGTTGTGTATTTTAATCAACTGTATGTCTTTCTGTTTGTCTGTTGTGTATTTTAATCAACTGTATGTCTTTCTGTTTGTCTGTTTTGTATTGTAATCTGTCTGTATGTCCTTCTCTTTGTCTGTTTTGTATTGTAATCTAACTATATGTATGTCCCTATGTTTGTCTGTTTTATATTGTAATCTGTCTGTATGTCCTTATGTTTGTCTGTTTTATATTGTAATCTGTCTGTATGTTGGATCCCAGTCACAGGACATGCTGGTGGCTTGGCAAATTAGCAGGCGCACAAATTGGCTGGGACCGCATCGCTGGGAGGTGTACTGTTGCACTATACGGCAGATTTGATCACAGCCCTTCGGTATGGTGTCTATTGTATGGAAGAACACATACACCATCGCCTGGTGAGAATGGTGAGGCTGGCAGTGATCTGAGGATCTGGCCGACACTCAAGACCCCGAGGAAAGGTCAGACGGACACATAATCAGACTGCAACTGGTGTCATTAGTGCTGCCACTCTTCGCTGGTTGTTGAAGATGAGGACGAAGCGCGTTAGGGAATATCTCCAGTGATGTGATGTTGTATCTTGACTTAACACAACATAACTTAAAAGATGTAAGGGAATATGGAATGCACAGGGGACGGACTAGTTAACCGACAATCAAAGAGAACAAATGGGTGTGACAACAAGCAAGAACAGAGTTTGATACACGCTCGACAACAGGAAGGACTAGACGTGGGTGGAGATGAAACAGACAAAGAAACCCATACAGGCGGCTGTATGCTATCGGTGCACCAGAAGAATGCTAGTTGGAAGATGAGGGCGAAGCCGACAATGGAATGCTCGAGTGCTTTGATGTTGGTTATTAACTTAACTCAGTTGTCTGTCTACCACAGGCACCTTGCCGTCTTGACAGACGATAGTTTGTTACATCGTGCTGCAAAAAAAGCCATGGCGGTAGAATACCAGGGATGGAGTTATACCTCTCCATAGCACAAAGTCTGGCTGAATTGTAGAGACCATGTGTTGCCCATGCAACATGATCCCTCTCTTAACCTGTCTAGTTTACTCCAGGGGAAAGGTAACACCAATACATCTGGAACAAGACCAGCTGCAGAAGCTGTCGGATAATAAAGCACTGCTCTAACTGTCTGCCTATCGGAGTTCCCTCCTAGACCAGTTGCCGACGAAGGCTTAGGGCCTGGTCTACCATGTCATGACATGTAGTCCGTAGGTTGCATTTCTGTCTGTCTACATGTTTGTAAAACCATGAGCGGTGGAAAGTCCAGGGCGATCAATAAAGTCAGTTACTTATCATCTAATATCAAATCGCATTTGCTGACAGGCGGCTAGGTCTGGTTGGATCTTATGATAAAGTTATTCTTGTGCCGGCAATGTCGGAGACAGCCATTGTGGGAACAGGATTTGTGATAAATGTGTCAGGCAGTTATTACGAGCCAGATACAATTAGCAAGATGAGACTGCGGGGTGTGGCGTGTGGGGGTGTGCTCGCTGTCACGCCAGGGAGACGGATGTTTGTGACTGGACTGTCGGAGTGCGGTGTGTGCTTCCACAGAAAGAAAGTGAGGGCGAGAGGGTGGGGGAGGGAGAGAGAGAGAAAAAGAGGGGAGAGACTGAGAGTGAGTGAGTGAGTGAGTTAGTGGGTGAGTGGGTGAGTGGGTGATTGAGTGAGTGAGTGAGTGAGTGAGTGAGTGAGTGAGTGAGGGAATGAGTGAGTGAGTGAGAGGGAGAGGGAGGGAGGGAGAGAAGAGAGAGAGCGAGAGAGAGTTTAATGATACCTGAATTAAGCGATCAAACAACAAATGTATTCTATGTAAAAGGCAATAATTGAATAGGTAGAAATCAGGAAGATGGGACACAAAGACTGAAACGGTGATAAACAGAGAAACAGACAGATGGGCTAGCGAGGGGGTGGTGGTTAAAGGGTGAGGGAGGAGGGAGAGAGAGAGAGAAAAGAGGGGAGAGACTGCGAGTGAGTGAGTGAGTGAGTGAGTGAGTGAGTGAGTGAGTGAGTGAGTGAGTGAGTGGGTGGGTGGGTGAGTGAGTGAATGAGTGAGTGAGTGAGTGATAGTGAATGTGTCTGAACAAGAATGAGTGAGAGTGAGAGGGAGGTAGAGAAGAGAGAGAGAGAAAGAAAGAGAGAGAGAGATTGAGAGAGAGAGAGAGAGAGAGAGAGAGAGAGAGAGAGAGAGAGAGAGTTAGCTTAATTTTACCTGTATTAAGCGAGCCAAACATGTGTTCTATGTAAAAGGCAATAATTGAATCGGTAGAAACCAGGAAGATGGGACACAAAGACTGAAACAGTGATAAACAGAGAAACAGACAGTTGGGCTAGCAGACAGTCAGTCAGACGGACTGACGATCAACTTGTTGGCCGCACATCCGGTTAATTTTAACAACAGGTAAACGGGCAATTGCAACGATAAAAAGAGTATTGAGGTGTTACATAGAACCTATACTTTTGTATGGATATGAAGCGTGGACAATGAGCAGACATGCTGAAAAAACATCTGATGGCTGTGGAAATGTGAAACTACAAAGAATTCCATGGACAGACAGAAAAACTAGTGACCATGTCATGCAAGACAAAATGAGAATCGTACACTGATTAGAGAAATTCGACGCAGATAGTCAAAAATGTTTGGGCATGTTATGAGAAGAAATAATTTGGAGAACTTAAGGACAATTGGCAAGATCGAGGCGAAGAGAACAATGAGAAGACAGAGAAGTAAATACCTGGATGTGTTGGCCACCTGTTATGATCGAGACAAAAACACTGAGCTGATCCACGACTCTGATGATCGAGTAAAAAGGCGAATAATGACAGCCCATGCTTATCAGCATGGACAATGATGGGTGGAAACAGACAGAAACAGAGAAAGGCGGATAGGTAGGTAGATAGATACGTAGATTAGGTAGGTAGGTAGGTAGGTAGCTAGGTAGGTAGGTAGTTAGGTAGGTAGGTACGTAGGTACTAAGTATGTACGTACGTACGTAGGTAGTTTAAAATAAAAGTAGGTAGATAGATAAATGCATGAATAGGTGGGCAGGTAGGAAGATAGGTAGGCTGGTTGGTAGGCACGTAGGAGAGATGCTTCTTGTGGATAGACAGGGTAAGATCTATCAGGATTGAACGAGGTAGGCGGGTAGTTTTGCTTGGTTTTCTTTGATTTGGTTTGGTTTGATTTTGCTTCACTTTGTTTGACTTGGTTTGGCTTATATGGTTTGAAAGCAATGTTTTCCCGTGATGAATTTGAATAACGAAGACACAAACAATAGATTGCACGATGTATTGCCTGGCATATTTCGCTGCATCTCGTCAGTTATATACTGCAGAAATCACACAACTTACGTGAATTAATTAGATAAATCCTTCAAACTGAAATATACACATGTTCGCACAGTAATGTCATTTGTCTACCACGGTAATTTTAAACTGACTAACATGTCTTTCTGCTTACACAAGGACGGCTTACGGAGGTTGATTAGTATAGCTTCAGCAAACTTTAACAATCGACTACTTTGTGTGTTGAACAACACACGGAAGGCACTGTCTCTTTCAACCACGTGACCACTCTCGAGCACGTGTCTCCCGACCGATGAAGCCAGACTTTTCCGGTGTGTCGGCCTGCCTAGGCTACCATCTTCTGTGTGTAGTATCTTGTCCAACCAATTCAGAATATGTTCCGAAACCCTGCAATGTAACTGTCGCTCAGTTCTGCCTATGTAGATGGCCTCGCATCTGCATGTAAATTGGTAAATACAATTTGATTTGGCGTACAAAGCTACAGGTTCTTTTACTGCAGGGACTGGGATCGGTGTGTTTCGGTACCTGATGACTAGAGCTGCAGCACAGAATGTTCGCTCGACTGCTGTGGTGAGCCGGTCCCGCAGACGTTGCATTACGTCATCTCCTCGGAAGGTTAGCTGGGTGAATACCTTGAGTTTAGGGACTGTAGTTACTTCTGATTTCGGTTTGGGCTGTTGGCAGTGGCGCTTTATAAATCCTGTGGAGTACCCATTCAGGTTTAAGGCATTCTTCAGAGTTTTAAATTCCTCTGTCAGTGTGTCCTGGGTGCATGCATATCTTCCTAGCACGGTCAAACAGGGTCCGTACTAAGCCCCGTTTGTACTGGACAGGTGCGAAGCTCTGAAAATTTAAGTATTGGCCAGTCCATGTTTCTTTGCGGTACACCGATCTTTGAATTGTGCCATCTGCTCTACGTCTCATTAGGATATCTAGAAACGGCAACGCTTCGTTGTGTTCGTATTCCATAGATAAAGAGATGTTTGTATGTGTCTCGTTCATTGTGGCCTGGAACGACGTTACTTGTAGCTCGTCTGTGGTGATAATTAGTATATCATCCACGTAACGACGGTAAAAGGCCAAGTTATTGATTTCTGAGGATCTCTTTTCTTCTAAGTGTGCCATGAAGATGTCCGCTAGAATAGGTCCAAGTGGGCTCCCCATGGCCACTCCGTCAATTTGGCGATATGACTTGTATATGGTTTGGTTTGACTTGGTTTGACTAGGCTGATATACTGAATGCTCCATGAGAAGTAAGTCGTTTGCGAGAACCAAGTGATGACTGTGAATCTACAGCCATGGTCAGGCTGCGAGAACAGCAAGTTAAAAGAGGTGTGTCTGAAAGAACACTATGCAGGAAGCCAAAGAATATTAATAAACAAACATGGAACTGTTGTCGTGAGCACACGTTGCGAGAATCACTGAGGAAAAGATCCGAGCACAATTGGACGAAATGGATCGAGGTGCAGTGAGGATGATCTATCGACTAACTAACTGACTTGGTTTGGTTCGGTGTGGTTTCACTTTGCTTGCCTAGATTTTCTTTGATTTAATTGTGCTTGACTTTGTTTGGCTTGTTTTGGTTAGGCTTGGCTTGGTTTAGTTTGATTTGGTCTGGTGTGGCTTGGTTTGATTTGGTTTGGTCTGGTTTGATTTGATTTGGTTTGCTTTGGCGTGATTTGATTTGGTCTGGTTCGGTTTTGATTTGGTTAGGTCTGATTTGGTTTGGTTTGGCGAGATTTGGCGCGGTTTGGCTTGGTTTGCAAAGCTTCATTATCATTACACAAAGATGTCCCCAAAAATGTCTCAGTCTCCTTCCACGGCCTACACAGGGAGAATCCTAGCACAGTGCACGAACACAGTTTACCAGTAAGGATCCAAATATCCGTATGCTAGAATCAGACGTCATGTCGATATTCTTTTGTGGGCAAGTTTTATCATTTCATATTTAGCCTAGGCCCACTCCTGTCGACTTCCAACTGTCAAATCATTATTTTCCAAGCCTGTGCCCAAGGATTATTTTCTTATGTTGCCAACTCCGCACTGTCCAGACAGCGAATGGTGCCACGACTGATCGAGTCAGAGCTGGACGTAGTACATTCCAGCCATTTCGTCTCCTGGAACATTTGTTTCTACTGCAGCAAGTAGCCAAAGTTAGTTGCGTACCCTTTACAGGACGTAGCTGTCAACCCATAATTTTTGGCTGTTCGTGATTCCTGGGCAAGTTTAGATTCAGTAGTTTAAGTGGCCAAAGGAGATAGAATATTGGCTTCTGAAGTGGTGAAGCGTTGTAAAGTACGGTTATGATATGTTCTGTTTTGTTCTGTTACCTTATATTATGTTATGTCCTGTTATGTTATGTTATATGTTATGTTATGTTATGTTATGTGTGGCAAGAACACCAGGCTTTCCATTCGGGAAACCCTGGTTTGAATCAACTGTAAGATGATGTGTTTTTATTTGTCGGGGAAAAAAGAAAACCCTAACCTTCTCAGTCAGCAGTGACTACACTAGCCAGACAGCCTTACTTCCTCAGATTCAGGACCCACCCCTCTTCCCCTACCGTGGCCTACAGGGCAAATTACTATCAGCAGTAATGGTAGTGTTTTAAATGTTATCATACTGGCACGGTGATTTATATTGTTCTTCAAGACAGGTATAATAACTGGAAACAGGCCTTGGATCGACTTGTACCTCTTCCTAGCACAAAGCCTGGGCTGAATTATCGAGACCATGTGTTGCCTATGCAACATGATATCGCTCTCCTCTCTTTCTCTCTCTCTCTCTCTCTCTCTCTCTCTCTCTCTCTCTCTCTCTCTCTTTCCTACTCTCCTCTACTGCGTTCGGGCCAAAGAAGAATAAGAGGAAAATGAGAGAAAACCTCTCACCTCCCCCAACTTACAGGAATAAGGGAAGGAAAAATAAACGATTTTCCAAGGTTTCAGTAACAGGGGAAGTAACTATCATTTACGTTCAAGCAAAGATAATGGATTAAATTATTAGGCTGTAACAGCAACAGTGATTGTACAAATTAAACTTACACAGACTAAACAAACAAGTCAGTGACACAAAAAGCTCTTTATTGATCAAATTCTACAACTTCAGGGACAACTAATATTCATTGAATCATAAAAACAAACTACAGACAAATGCAGTCCAAAACCAAACATTAACAATATATGGTCCCTATCCAATAACCAGACCTCTGCCCTCTAGGTCAACTATATAGGGTACACCAAGTGCCACAACTGAATGTTTAAACACCTACACTGGGTATAATATGACACTTACCAAAAGCGAGACACCTTAAGAAAAGATGTGACATTTTCACAGGAAGAAATCTGACGCTGACAAAAATAAAATACTTTACAAGGGGGACTTTGCAACAATTGAGACAACCACAAAATCCCGGAAGAGCCCAGATGTTACAGTCATCGGCCACTCGGTTTAGTGCATCGCAGGCTGCGCACATATCAGCTATTTTGTTTTTCAATGTTGCATATCCCTTGCAGGACGTTGCAGTCAACACCAGCATTTTTCAGCTGCTGTTGATGTACTAGGCAAGTTTTTACGTTCAGTAGTTTGCCATTGCTTTCTGAACGACCGGCTCCCATACTAGCACGTTATAACACTACGCGGCACGGTCTGCTGTACAAATCGGTAGCAGATGAGTTTCGAACGCCTGGTACCCGGCTCACGAACCGCGTTCGCAAACCTTTGGCCGGAGACTGGTAACACAGGGCAAATTTCAACAGCTTTTTTCTCCGCGATCAGGCTGTGCCGACAACATACAAAGAACTGACAGATCGCCATTGTTTTAGCTTTGTTACTTGGTGGTGGTCAGGTTTTTCTGCATTAACAAGCCAAATGTGATGTGTCAATTTGGCGCTGTTTCATATATACATTTGTTTTCTATGTACAAAAGCACAAAAACCAATTGATGTTAAGATGAGTGATTGGAAAGGCCGAATGTAAGACGAGCCCTGTGTGCTCAATTTTTTTTTACCCTTTCCGTTCCTTCGCTCGTTCTCGGCCTGCATAATATACTCCAGAGGAAAGATAATACCAATTCATCTGGGACAAGACAAGTTGCAGAAGCTGCTGGATCAGCAAAGCATTGCTGTAATTTTCCGCCTGTTGGAGCTTCGATCCTAGTTCAGTTGCCGACAAAACCTTAGGTCCTGGTTTGCCCTGTTATGACATTTAGTTTTATGTTGTATTTCTGCGCAGCAGAATAAGTCTGGTACGCTTCTAATTGCGCTCCTTCTCCCCATGCCGTTGGTACAATGTGGGGTGTCAGGTTTGGTGAGCGCTGCCCAATATTCGGCGCTAAGAGACAGCTGGTATTGCCTGTTATGATGTCACTGTATATTGGACATTCCCGTGCGGCTCAGTCATCCGATGCAGCAGACAGCCCAAAGAATGTGATGTAATGTCAGGAGTGTGTATTAAGATACCATTACCAAACTTGTCTGCAGGTTGTGTGACCTTGTAAATAGTCCCTGACTCTCAAACTCCTCCGCCAATCACCAGCAGGGTTACACAAAGAGCCGCAATGAACTTTTGTTTACATATACATTACCTTAACTTTTCCCCATCAAATTACAATAATAATTTATTTATTCAGTAACACAACTTCAGATTACAACCTACAACATACAGCAATTCAACAATACAACAACAAGCCATTGTTAACGACTGTACAAATTCAATGTTTCATTCTTGCTGATTCCACTTTTACCAAATGGGTAAGAGAAAATGAGGGCATTGGTTATTTATATACTGTACATAATATATCAGAACTATTGCTTCGTCTTTTACCCTTTCCACTTCCATTCTGGCATTAACAATGACATAATAGCTTATTGTTTTCTATATTGGGTATAATGACACTTTAAAACAATGCTGTTTATGTCTTCCACTTATGTTGTTGGGCGTTGTGGGGTAGCGCCTAACCTACAATTACCTCCAAGATTCATGAGCAGTGGTTTGCTAGCATCAAGTAAAGTCCCTACCAGTTTCTTGAACTGTTATGAGTTACCTACTTAATCCTAAAATTACTTAATCCTAATCATCAGATTGCTACTGGTACTATTGGGTTTGGAACTCTTCGCTAGCTTCTGAGGATGGGGGAGGAGTGCTTATGGGAATGCCCCGAATGCTGTGATGTCGGTTCCTAAATCAATCAATCAATCAATCAATCAATCAATCCTAACCAAAACAAAAGTTACTGAATGAAAAGATCGAAGGCAGGCGAGCAACGGGTAGACAACGATATACGTGGAATGATATTATCAAGGGATGGATGAACAGAAGTTTGTCAGAGTGTACAATCACTTCAGCCCACCTCTGTTTCGAGATGGCACTCGATTAGCTGCTTGATTCTGCATGAACAAGTTCGCACATAAATACACACACGCAAGCATAAATGCACATTCACAATAAACTCCGGACACGCACACACACACAACAGACTCATACACACACATAGAGACACACAGAAGCAAAGACACAACAGAATCACACACACATACATGCAAGTTCAGACGCAGACACACTTATACAAACACTCACGCCTACCATTGTGGTTTCTGGGACTACGGTTATGACGCAATTCCTTCTCTCTCAAGTGGAAAGCAATCAAGACTTCAACGGTGATGTCGCTTAAAGGAAAGTGAGACACGCAGTTTCATAATCTCCTGTCACACGGAGTCGAGGGTTTGAAATCAGATGCTGGTGATTTAGAAGCGGACCCCTGTGCGTTGATTTCAATAGCATGAGGCGTCGACCGTTCAGAAAGCAATGGCAAGCTACTGAACTAACATTGCCTAGTATACGAAAACCAGCCAATATATACTGGGGCTTACTGCAACGTCCTGTTCAGAACATGCAAATAACTTTTCTCATCACGACTACAACCTTACACTACTTTAATATTTATAATGTTGAAAGTGTCCTCTGTTGCCTACTTTGTTTTCTTTATCTTCTATGAGTGCGAATCAACACAGGCGTGTGTGTATGTGATGCTGTTTCAACAACAAAAACAACAAAACTTTATTTTCTAAGGGTTAAGAACTGGGCACGCAGGCCCGCCTTACATTCTGCCCTGCTATCACTCTCTTTCATACATTATATCATTCACCCATCATTCAAGGCTAACTGCAATATAATTCAAGCTTTCCCTGCAACTGACATGTCATTGCATTCTTATCCCTTTGAGATCGTGTGTATAGTGACGAAGAATGACGCTGCAGGGAGGGACCAGAGAATCTGACCGAACCTCAGAACTCAGAGGAAAAGCCAGATGGACTTATATTCAGACTGATACTGGTACCATTAGTACTGGGACTCTTCGCTGGCTGTTGAAGGCTAGGACGTAATACATACCTGAGTACTGGCCCTTGACTCAACACTTATGAATAAATAAATATGGATCCAAGGCAGGTGGTCAATCTTTACCTCACATAGCGAGACGACGAACCTAGGGATCGAACCCTCGTCCTTCCGTGCTTATGACATTATCAGCTAGGATCCCGGCATTCTTATAGGCTTGACTCACACCCGCACTGGAATGGGTTACTACAGTCCGGGGGTTATATTCTGTTTTGTCGACCCACTTCTAGGCTGGTATGTAGAATACAACATCTGATAAAACTACACACAAGAAGCGAAACATCCTCGTCTCCAAGCCATCGTTGTATGTTGGAGCCATGACGCTGAACTCATACTTTTATGGCCGGTGGGCCATGACGGCGAAGGTGAAGGTGAGGACAGAGGCAATGGCCGGGGAAAGAAGCTGGTTTTCTCGCGGCCAGTTAAGGTGCAATGATAACTTTAGCAGATGCACCTGGAGCACAATGTTCGCCTCCCTGAGGGCGGGATGGCGTGTGGGCAGACACAGATAGCGATGTCATGTGGGATAAATGCTGTATACGAAACGACTCAAAGATGAAAGGCAGGAGACAAACGGTAGAGAATAATGACTCAGCCGGACCCGCTCCCAGCGAAAGCAAAGAAGGCAATGGCCGGAGAAAGAAGCTGGTTTTCTCGCGGTCAGTTACGCGACCGCGGTTACTTTCATATCCTTTACAGGGAGTTGCAGTCAACCTCATCATTTTTGCTGTTTGTGATTTCTTGGCAAACTTGCGTTAAGTAGTTTGCCATGGCTTTCTGAACAACCGACACTCATACCTGTATGAAACCAGCGCAAGGAGACATGTTTCCAAATCGCCCGCAGCTGTGTTCGGAACGCGGTATGCGGGAGTACGGGAGCCTGCTGCTCCTTCGCCACAGCGCCAGCAAAGACGGTAAAGAGACCGACTTGTTCTCCGAGGGGGGACACTTCTGATCATCGGATTCCTCCTGCAGTGTTTGCTTCGGGACGGAGTTGTTATCACAAATCCAAACATAGAATCTTAGCCAACAGGAAGTTCGCTGGCTCTGGTGGTAGTTTGAAGGCGTGAAAGGACGGATCAGAACACAATAGACGTGATCAGGAGAACATCAAATAATAATAACGGCTTGCCCAGGTAATGCAATCAACCCTGCTTCCTGTTTCAGGAATTGTGGGTTGTCGCTGTAGTTTGCTAGAATTAGCGCGGGCCCTGACTTGTCAGCCAATCAAATCAATGTTTGGGCCGTTATTACAAGATGGCTGGAGTCAATAAGGAAAGTGGCTGATTGGCAGAAATGTTGTGAATGACGCAAGAGTTGGTTAGGGCGACATTTTGGCTACACATAAACTGGTGTCTATTTTGGTGGAAGGAGAAAATGAACTGGCAAACTGGCTAGCCAAACACGCGGGTGAACACCTAGTGTAATAAATTATGCAGAAGTGGAGCCGGGAACAAAAGTAATTTACATCCCAGAAAAATTAGTCCAAGAACATTACGTTCATTCTGTGTGACAACTTAAAACACACAGTGAGGTGACAGTCGAGGAGACAATGAGAATATAATAGTACAAATTAACAATGAGAAGATAATAGTGCACACTAACAATGAGAATAGTATTGTAAAACTTATAATGAGAAGATAATAGTAAAACTAATTATGAGAAATTAATCGTAAAACTTACAATGAGAAGATAATATTAAAACTAACAATGAAAAGGTCATCGTACACTTATAATGAGAAGATAATATTAAAACTAACAATGAGAAAATAATCGTAAAACTTACAATGAGAAGATAATATTAAAACTAACAATGAAAAGGTCATCGCACACTTATAATGAGAAGATAATCTTAAAGCCAACAATGAGAAGATAATCGTAAAACTTACAATGAGAGGATAATATTAAAGCTAACAATTAGAGGATAATCGTAAAACCAACACTGAGAATATAATAGTAAAACTAACAATGAGAAATTAATCGTAAAAATAACAATGAGAAAATCATTGAAGTGGTCAGGCCGTTTAACTCGGGCTCCGAAGGTTGTGGGTTCGATTCCGGGCCGCGTTCTTCGGTTCACGAGTTAAATCTTTCGGAGACTCCTGTGGGTCGTCGCTAGAGCTACGGAGTTCGTGCTTTGTGCGACGCTTTCCGCGCTGCGGAAAGAGACCGAGCCATATGAGATAAACCCCGGTGCAATGAAGTCGAGCCTGTCGACTTTTAAGCGACTTTTTAAGATAACAGTAAAAGTAACAATGGGAAGATAATCGTAAAACGAACAGTGAGAAGATAATCGTAAAATTGCCAATGAGAAGATAATCGCAAAATACCAATCAGAAGCTAATCGTAAAACAGCTAGTCAGAAGAGAAAAGTAAAAAAAAAAAGGTCAATTAGAAGATAAATTTAAAACAGCCAATAAGAAGATAATCGATACACGGCCAATCAGAAGATAAACATAGGTCACCCAATCAGAGGATAATAGTAAACGATCCAGCGAGAAGATAAAACTGCGAATCAGAAAATAATCGCAAAACACGCAATGAGAAGTAAACAAGTAAGTAATCGAACTGACACTGAGGGAATAACAAATTGACACAGGGGGAATAACAAATTGACACTGAAGAACTGTGACTGTAAGCTTAAAGTGCCCCTGAACTTTAAACTTAAAACTGAAGCCAGTCACGAGTTTAAACATCGAAGTTGTCAATGAAGAATGCACTTCAGGAATATCATTATTCGGTTCGTCATTCTGAAGTCTAGTGTTGAGATCGTTTTGTCTTGTCATTCAGCAGTACTTGCTTCACCTCAGCACACGTGTAAACAACGGTATCCTTGACCGCTTGTCCGGTGTAATTGATTCTTTGTCGTCGTAATTTTACTTCACCTCTAGGTTTTGAATTTTGGCCTCCTGTATTTTCAGCAGTAGAGACTTGACTCGTGTTGTGGCCAAGCCGAGACAAAGTGTTTTGTATTTGTTGCTTTATTAAAGTATTTAAATGTGTTATTCATACACGTTTCCCCAATGCCTTTATGAAATGTATTTTTGTCCAGCGCAATCTTGCATTCAGCTACAACATCAAACCTCATAAACCTCCATGTTCTCTTCACCTGTTTTCGCTGTTTCACAGCCGTTTAGTGCTATAGACCAGATATTATAGTGGCTATTCTTGTATGTGGGGAACATTGATGTCACGTGATATCAGAAATGTTTGATTCGTGTGTATGTTTGATTCGTGTGTATGTTTGTGTGTGTGTGTGTGTGAGTTTGTGAGTGTGTGTGTGTGTGTGTGTGTGTGTGTGTGTGTGTGTGTGTGTTTGTGTGTGTGTGTGTTAGTCGCGGTTCCAACTTCACGGCAACGGGTGGTCCCCATTATGCTCCGCTTCTGTGCTAGTGAATATCACTAAAAGTGCTCATCACTACCCAATTTGAAAAGTGGAACAGATAGGAGTCTCGGCAAGTCAACATCTAGGGCAAGTGTGGGTGGGTGGAGGATGTATGTGTAGGTGGTGGAGTGTGTGTGAGTGGCTTGGGGATGTATAGGTGGTTACCGAGATGTGTGTGTGTGTGTGTGTGTGTGTGTGTGTGTGGGGGGGAGGGAGATGTCAGTTGGTGGGGATGTGTGTGTGTATGGTTTGGGGATGTTGTGAGTGGATGTGCGATGTGTGGGTTGGTGGGGGATGTGTGGTCGTTGGAGGTGTGGTTGGGGGATGGGTGGGGAGAGCATGTGTAGGTGGGGAGAGCATGTGTTGGTGGGGGTGGGTGTGTGGGTTAGGATGTGTATGTGGGCGGGCGCGGGATGTGTGGGTTGGTGGAGGATGTTTGTGTAGGTGGCGAGTGTGTTTGGGTTGGGGGAACAGGTGAGGGCAGTGTGTGTGCGATGTGTGGAGGGGGTGGGTCGGTTGGTGGGGTATGTATGTGTCCCTGGGTGTGTGTATGGGTGGGTGGGGGTGTGTGTGGTTGGAGTGATGTGTGGGTGGGGTGATGTGTGGATAGGTGGGAGACGGGCCTCATAACATGGTAATTTGCCTTGTTTATGTTTACAACATTCATTTCACAATGTTTTTTTTTTCTTCCTATGTGAATGTATAATGCTCCTGATAGACGAAAGATGAGTGATTGGAAGGGTCTAATTAAGACGGGCCTACGTGCCCAATTTGTGACCCTTTTAAAATAAATTTGATTTGATTTGATTCGATTTGATGTGAACATCCCCCACAGGTACACCGTGCAATATGCCGCCGCCAGAATGCCAACATAAAAGTCCTCCACGAAAAATACAGTTCATCGTCGATGGAATCCGCAGTCACTAGAAAGACTTCATTGCCCCGGGTTGTATCCCACATGGCTCAGTCTCTTTCCGCAGAGCGATCCACTGAAAGCGTCGCACAAAGCACGAACTCCGTAGCGACGACTCTCAGAAAAAATGCACTCATGCACAATTCAACGACAGCCCGTCGATATTGTTCCGAACATGCAGTTGTGTGTGTGTGTGGTCGTCACAAGGTGTGAAATCTTGTGAAATCTACAGGAGAATGAAGGTTCAGTATCGAGACAGTTGTTTGAGTCAGGGGAGGGTGTATGAAAGGAAAGAAAGATTTCAAAATGGAAGTCTTAGGAATGCGTTCAGAAAGTTATGATGACCATCTGTAAGGATATCAAGGGTCCTATATTGGTCGACTTCCGGGAAAGGGGTGAAACTGTGACTAGTGCTCGATACAGTGACATGCTAGGGAACAAATTGACAAACTGAAAGACGATAGAACGCCGGGGATTTGTACAAAAGGAGTATTGTTGCTGCACGACAACGCCCGCATTCATGAAATTTGAGTTTTTGCGCCATCCAACGGACTTTCACTTGTTTGGACCCTTGAAAGAACACTTGCGGTGTCAGAGACTTGCCACAGACTAAAACTGTTTCCTAAAAGGTATCAACAAGCTAGTGGACAGATGGACCAAGTGTGTTGCCGGGAAAATAACACACATACAATTTCTGGTTAGAACTATCGTAAAAATGTTATTGCTAAAATTCCTGTGACTTGATGACTTCCTATGGTGCATGTCTGGAGATGAATTAGCAGAGTGGACAGTGCTATTGCTCACCACGACAGTACTTACTTGACGTCACAGCAGGCAGGTGATGGATTAATGTGATGCGTGGCTGAAACGTTACTCGGGTCTAGTCTTACCTCTAGCTGTCCTAGGCAGAGACACAGGCACAGTGGCTAGGACAACCTGTCCTGTATAGGACCTGCTCTCACAGTAAATGCAACCTGTCCTATATGGGAGCTGCTCTCACAAGTGCAGCCCGCTGTGAGTCATACTAGACAGTACCTGGTGACTCCAGGATCAATATCGTGAGCAGAGAAGAAAAGCAACACTGGGGTATTGACAGCTGCAGGCCTTGTAAGATTACTCATTATAAACTGGGGGGGGGGGGAGAGATATACATGACATGAAGCAACAGATGAGGTGGCATACACCGATTAGACTTGCGTGTGGGGAAATATAAGTCTAGAGTTGCAGGGAAAGGTGAGACAGATGTGTGGGGAAATGTGAGTCTGGGTTGCAAAGAAAGGTGAGACAGATGTGTGGGGAAATGTGAGTCTGGGTTGCAAAGAAAGGTGAGACAGATATGTGGGGAAATGTGAGTCTGGGTTGCAAAGAAAGGTGAGACAGATATGTGGGGAAATGTGAGTCAGGGTTGCAAAGAAAGGTGAGACAGATGTGTGGGGAAATATTTGTCGCGAGTTACAGGGAAAAGTGAGACAGATGTGTGGGGAAATATTTGTCGCGAGTTACAGGGAAAAGTGAGACAGATGTGTGGGGAAATATGAGTCGGGAGTTACAGGGAAAAGTGAGACAGATATGTGGGGAAATATGAGTCGGGGTTGCAAAGAAAGATGAGACAGATGTGTGAGGAAATATGATTCGGGGTTGCAAAGAGGAAAATGCAAAGAATACCATGGACAGACAGAAAAACCAATGACCAAGTACTACAGGAGACAAATGAACATCGTAAACTGATTAGAGAAATTAGACGTAGACAGTCAACATTTTTGGGACATGTTATGAGAAGAAATGGATTGGAGAACTTAGTGACAACTGGCAAGATCGAAGGGAACAGACCAAGAGGCAGACCGAGAGGAATATACCTGGATGGCTTGGCCACATGGCATGGACGAGACAGGAACACTGAACTGATCCACGACTCTGGTGATCGAGTGAAATGGCGAGTCATGACCGCCCACGCTTTCCGGCATGGCACATGATTGATTGATTGATTGTTGCAAAGAAAGGTGAGACAGATGTGTGAGGAAATATGAGTCGGGGATGCAGAGAAAGGTTGAACTAGATGGTTCCCTTGACACGTGGGAACCTTCGTAGATCCCTGAACACATGGGAGACATACACAGATCCTTGAACACATGGGAGACATACTCAGATCCTTGAACACATGATGGGAGACATACGCAGATCCCTGAACACATGGGATATCCGCGCGCTTCCCTGAACACATGGAAGACATACACAGATCCCTGAACACATGGGAGACATACGCAGATCCCTGAACGCATTGGAGACACACGTATTTCCCTGAACACATGAGAGACATACACAGATCCCTGAACGTATGGGAGACACACGTAATTCCCTGAACACATAAGAGACATACGCCTTTCTCCGAACACATTGGAGACCCATGTGTTTCCCCGACAGAGCGTTAGCATGTCAACTGATCTACAACTGACATCTTATTGACCCTGTAAACAGATGGGAAAACGCAGTGTCGGTTATATTATATTTACAAGAATACATACGATTTGTGAAAAACACCAGACTGACCTTGGCGGGAAAACTAGTTATGTAGTTACGTCAAAATAGGGCAAGAACTTAATGTTCAAATCCCTCTTGTTGAAGAGGATAGCTTAATAAACAATTAAAATTTAAAAAATGTGTGTGTGTGTGGGGGGGGGGGGGACCTTTAGTTGTTCAAAACATAAATAAACATATATTTTGTTTTATAGTAAAGAAAAATGCACAGACGATCTCGTTGGCTTGGCTATATTTAGGCAAAACTAGACAAAGAACAGAGAAGGGAAGGCTTTGGTAGGAAATGGTCGATATTCAAAGCCCGTAGATGTTAGTGTTTACATAGGCTCCACTTTTCCCCCCACCTCGCCTGTCGATGCACAGTGCCCAGACAACAGCGAGAATGAATGCTCTCTTGGCTTGTCATTGACAAAATGCTTGGGTCTCTTTAAGAAGGATCAGGCGGCTTTGGATGCTACCCTCGGTCTATGCGCTCAACATCCGTCCTTTCACAGTCTCGTTTCTCTGAGTACTGGGTCGTTTTTGGTATTAGTCGTGTGAGGCTCCTTGGTTTAGATGACCGTAGACTGAACATCCCACTATTTGTCAGCACACATATTGTCAGGAGTGAGTGTGGGGAGATTTTAGAGTTACTCATAGTAGAGTTTGCTACATGTGGGGAGGTTTTAGAGGTACTCATAGTAGAGTTTGCTACATGTGGGGAGATTTTAGAGTTACTCATAGTAGAGTTTGCTACATGTGGGGAGATTTTAGAGTTACTCATAGTAGAGTTTGCTACATGTGGGGAGGTTTTAGAGGTACTCATAGTAGAGATTGCTACATGTGGGGAGGTTTTAGAGTTACTCATAGTAGAGATTGCTACATGTGAGATTTTAGATATGTAAAATAGTTCTCTCATAGTAGAGTCGAATCATTGGCGAAGGGGGTTACGGGCGCGTTTGAAACACAGCTGCGAGCAAGTTAGCAGCAGACAACCTTGCGTTGGGTGTTTTATAAAATGATATGGGTGTCGGTCGTTCAGAAATAAATGGCAAACTACTGATGGTAAACTTGCCCAGGAATCACATACCGCCAAAAAATGCTGGGGTTGACTGCTACATCCTGTAAAGAATATGCAACTAACACAGTAGAGTGTGTTACATGTGAAAACAAGAAAACTACGCATTGAAACAAGAACACTACGCAGGAAGCCAAAGAAGATTGATAAACCAACACAGAACTGGTGTCGTTAGCCGCTACACGCTGCGGGATTTGCTGAGGAGGGGATCCGAGCACATATGGACTGAATGGTTCGATGCACAACGAGGATGATCTGTCGACTCTCTAACTAACAGATTTGAGAGTCACTCATAGTATAGTTTGGTTTGTTTGGGGAGAATTTAGAGTCACATTAATTATGTCAGTTATTAATTATGCCACGCTTAAGGGCATGGCACATGGTGATGATGATGATGATGCGGATAACTGCGTCCGTAAACCAAAAAGAAGAAGACAAGAACAAGAACAAGAAGAAAGACAAATAGATGTTGTAGTAGCATCAGTATCAGAAGAAGTAGAAGAAAAAAGAAGAAAGAAAGGAAGGACAGAAAGAAGAAACGAAATAAGGAATTGAGTAAGGAAAGAAGGTAATAATGATTTCTTTTCATATCCCTTACAGGACGTTGCAGTCAACACCAGCATTTATCAGCTGCTGTTGATGTACTAGGAAGATCACGCTCAGTAGTTTGCTATTGCTTTCTGAGCGACCTTCTCACATACCCCGTAAGTTACCAGCGCGGCGAGAATCCCACTACCGATTCTCGCGCAGGTTACGTTACTCACGATAATATACGGGATTACGAAGAAAGACGTTAACCCCTAGGCCAGAGAGACCGGCTCTAATAATAATAATAATAATAATAATAATAATAATAATAAGAAGAAGAAGAAGAAGAAGAAGAAGAAGAAGAAGAAGAAGAAGAAGAAGAAGAAGAAGAAGAAGAAGAAGAAGAAGAAGAAGAAGAAGAAGAATATTCTGAGGGGAGGAGGAGGAGAGTAGCGGCCCTGCTTGCTTGCTTGCTTGCTTGCTTGTGTTCGTTGGCTTGAGCTCCAACGCGAAGTCCTATATGTCGGATGAAGGCATCCTGTTGTCCAACATCAGTGTGATGTCATACAGGACCTGAGGTTTGCGTGAGTATCCGTTGTCCCATGTCTGGCTTATTGGTGTGCAGACTGGTGGTTCCTCGCCGTACAGGCAGACACTCTCCGACTTCGGAGGAATCGGCGATCCTACTGACTTTAGCCAGGACCCCGATGGGACCTGTTGCCCAGGACGTTCGACGAGGACGTGTCAATAGGTCTTGGCCAGTATATAACCCGGCCCTGGTGCCTTGGAAACACCTCTGCGTCCCAGTAGCGGCTCTAATAATGATGATAATAATAATAATAATAATAATAATAATAATAATAAGAAGAAGAAGAAGAAGAAGAAGAAGAAGAAGAAGAAGAAGAAGAAGAAGAAGAAGAAGAAGAATATTCTGAGGAGGAGTCGGAGGACGAGGAGGAGGAGGAGGAGGAGGAGGAGGAGGAGGTGGTGGTGGTGGAAGGAGAAGGAGGATGACGAGGCAGGCTAGTTCGAAGAGGTATAGAAGAAAGATCCCAAGTGTGCCCAGAATTAGTCATGTACTGAACGAACTGTTACTGTGACACGTCTTCCTGACAAGGCGAGCCTGACGTGGAACACAACTTTCTCGTCGCAAGCACACAACGGCCCCCGGGCTTCTTGCAAATACTTGTATATCACATTGTAATTTATAAAATCACACGATTATTTTAAAAATAAGCTTCCAGCTATTTCTAAACTTCAGTGCTTGTGATGATAATATTTATTTATTCGTCAGGTTTGTGTGGTCTATAGTTTCTGATAGAATTATATTATTCTATTTTCACAAACACAGCATACTATTGTATTATATTTCTCGCCACTTAAATATCGGTCTATAGTGTACAGATTTGTCATGATATGTAGGTAGGCGTGTTTGTGTGAGAAAATAACGGACAAAACATGGGGTTCGTAAAATAGGCGTGTTTGCAATTGAATTGTTGCCTTGACCTATTCCTGTGCGGTAAATTTGCTGCGCAGCTGATTATTGTACTCTCACAAAGTAGGTCAGTAGGAAGTTGTTGCAGTTCGTAAACAAATATATGTATTGTGTGAAGCTCATAGAAGTTAGTTAGTTTCATATCCTTTACAGGAAGTAGCAATCAACCCCAGCATTTTGGTTTTGGGCCTGTTTGTGATTCCTAGGCAAGTTTACGTTCAGTAGTTTGCCATTGATTTCTGAACGACCGGCACTTATACCATTGTATGCAAACCAACGGAAGGGCGGTCTGCTTTCAAATACCCCGCAGCTGTGATTCGAACGTGGTATCTAGGATTACCAATTACATTCTTAACTCCCTCGCACCGGAGCCGGTTCTCGTAGAAATAGAAGAAAGAATTAGACTCATTGTGGCAGTTATCTGTTTCTAAAGGGCAGTGTGAATAACAAGTACAAGTTAGTAAACACGGGTTATACCTTTTCGGGCAGGTAACTGAGTGGTAGAGTGGGAATGTACTCGTCTATGAGCGTGAGAGTTTAGGTTCCGTCACGCATGAAGTTTGAATAGTGTTGATGTTGAATGTGACATTGTCTGAGTTTGTGTGTGTGTGTGTGTGTGTGTATGTGCGCGCGTGCGCCCGTGTGTGTGTATGTGTGCGTGCGTGTGTGTGTGTGTGTGTGTGTGGATGTCTCTGGACGTCTGAGAGTGGGTGCTTGAATGTGTGTGCGTGTCTGTGTATGTGTGTATACTAGAGAGCGTGTGATTGTGAATATTTAGAGAGTGGTGAGTATTGATGTGTCTGAAGGTGAGCGCTTGAGTGTGTGTGCGTGTACGTGCATCAGGAAGTTTTCAAGTGCCTGACTGTGAGTGTATGTGTAAGTAGCGTTTGTGTATCTGAAGGTGATTGTTTGAATGCGTGTAAGTAAATGTGTGTGTATGTGTGTTGTGTGTAGGTGAGCCCTTGAGTGTGTGTGAGTATCAGAGGGTGTGTGTCTGAGAAAATCTCTTTCTGAAGGTGTGATGTTGTGTTGGTGGCGCTTGGTTCTCTACGTAGCAGACATACTCGGAAAGTTAAACACTGATTCACCATAGTCGACATCAGACGACGAGAGTAGTTCGCCGCACCTAGTACAGACATCATCCGAGGAGAGTAGTCGCATCACCTTGTACGGACAACACCCGAGAAGAGTAGTCGCCCCACCTTGTACGGACAACAGCCGACGAATGTAGCCCACCACCTAGCATGGACAACACAAAGATTCACGTACAGCAGGGGTGGCGGCTGATGTAAACATCAACAGTTTGACTCTTTGACGGTTTCGAATTCCTCTGTATCCCCTTATATACAGTTTAAATTAAGTAATCATATATCAATCAACTAAACACATACAGTTAACATTTGACTAAACATATAGTTAATCAACTATACAATACAGTTTACGGTTGACTAACCAGGATAGCCGCAGGCACGAACGCCGACAGGGCACGTGCAAGAACTCACAGCCCAGCCCCGTGAACGACAAAGCCAACAGGAAGTGACCACCTTCAGAGCGAGGCACATTGCTTCATTGCGTCGTCCCACAAATCCCCTCAGGAGGTGATGTAATTGACAAACCGACCGCGTCTACTTCCGAGGAAATTACCTGGTACCCATTTTGGGCTAGGTCAAACTGCGAACCCAGGTCAGTGAACATTGCCAACCGTGAAGTGAGCTTGAACCCGTGACTTGTCATGTAGTCCATTCCACGCCGAACGCCTGTACTTCGCAGAATATTTTCTGGTACATGTTATGGATTGGGCTTAGCTGAGTGTTCAGGTATATACAAGAAAAAGAAAACACCTGTCTTGCAGATGGATTCGAACAGATAACAACACGCTCGAACGGAATGTGAGCTAGCACTGCGCTACCCCAGGTTGATGGCTAAGGTATCCCCGTGGCATGGTCGAGACAAGAACACACAGTTGATCCATATCATGGTCGAGACAAGAACACACAGCTGCTGCATGGGAAAGTCGAGACAAGAACACACATCTGCTCCATATCATGGTGAGACAACAACACCCAACTGCTCCATATCATGGTCGAGACAAGAACACACAGCTGTAGCATGGTATGGTCGAGACAAGAACACACAGTTGCT
>OY992885.1:10143001-10215501 GCA_963921405.1 Cepaea hortensis | reverse complement strand
CAGGAAAGGCGCGGAACGGGAGGGGGGCGTCGGTGGCCCAGGGGTTAGTGAAATCAGTTTCAGTCACCATATCCAGGGTTCGAAGTCAGTCACGTGCGATTTTGGATCAGGTCGCTTGACGCTGATTTTCACAACAATGTGAGCATCGGTCGTTCAGACAGCTATGGCATACCAGTGAAAGTAAAACTGCCCAGAAAATAAATTATGCACAGCCATACATACTGGGGTTGATTGTGACGTTCAGAAAAGAACATGTCAGTTAACTTTTAAGTGGATAACTAGAGAGGAAGCGTGCAAGAGGAAGACAATGTTACACGTATGGGGACCACATCCACCAACCAGAGATGGCGTGGACGTAGACTGTATGACTTTACCTGGGTACGCCGGACAGAGGGTGTTGGAGAATCACAGCAAGTGACATTAAGTGCGGAGAAGGTCTCAGGTCATGATGATATTAACTGGTTCAGTGGCAAACAATAAAGTAGGTTTTGAACAAACATGGTACACGATCACGTGATCCAGTATTATAATATACATTACATTCACTGAGCATCCAGGAAACGACAGAGCTGATCGATTAGCTAAGGAAGGAGCAAAAGAAGAACAACCTGGTGTGCCCATTACATACCACTAAAAGAAAAGAATGATCAAATCAGTCAGAAGGCCACCAAACCCTACACAAGACGACTACCACGTTATGGACAGACCAGAACAGGTCATTCTTCTGCGCCTCATAACAGGACACAATAGATTACGCAACCGCATGTATACAAAATTCTAGCTTGGTGACTCAGTCATGTGCACATGTGGTTTGGCGTCGCAGACAGCAGAGCACATACTCCAAGACTGCCCAAACTACAACATATCTAGGCGAACCTTCTGGCCTAGAGAGACGACAGTGGAAGATAAACTCTATGGACCGCTGAGTGAACTAAAACAGACTGTTAGATTCTTACAAGAGACAACATATTACAGTTATAAACATATTTCAGGCGAACGGAAGAAGAAGAAGAACTGAGCATCAAATTTACGAAAGATACCGCGAAACGAAACAAATAGCTCGATGTCCCTAGTATAGCGATATAATTTCCCTTGTGTCAAATGGGAGGTCATATTTGGCGACATAATCCCTCGACAATTCTTTTTTTTTATTTTTGCGGTCACTCACTTTGACCTCAAGCATAGTCCATACACACTATTTATAGTAGTGATGGACTGAATTTTGCGTGTGGGTTAGCTTACCCTATTGACAGTGACCCTCGCTATCAGGCGAACCCACTCCGACTTTAGAGGTACTTGTAACTTACGTCCCCAAGTCAAGGACGACAGTTCAATGTTTTAGTCCAGCTGTTCAATGTAGTGGTTGAATCGCTAACCTCAGTATCAGCACACCGGATGTTTAAGAACATGCGTTCTTACCCATTCGGCCATGCGGACCTGCATCCCTCGGGACTGAATCGGTTAAGATGTATTGTGATGTTGTTGTGGTTATGTTTATGTTGTTGTTGTTGTTATGTTGTTGTTGTTGTCGAAGCACCATACATCGCGCTGTTCACTCTTGTAATATCTCATAATCTGGTAACTACTGATGGCTTCTCGGTTGCAAAGCAATACAGTGATTTCAAGCATGTTAGTCAGGTCTCCAGATGGTTAGTGCAAGACCCTGGCGCCGAGTGTCCACCATCATCTAAAGAGATTGTCGAGACTCTTCTTACAGTCTTTAAGCGTGCAACTTTTGAATTGTCCACAAGCTTCGTCACAGGTGATGAAATGAGTTGAGTCAAGAACCGATACCACTGCAACTCGGGGCATTCCCATAAGCGCCAAGTTCTCATCTCCAACAGCCAGCGAAGAGTCTTCTTACAGTCTTTTAGCGTGCAACTTTTAAATCGTCCACAAGCTCCGTCACAGGTGATGAAATGAGTTGAGTCAAGAACCGATATCACTGCAACTCGGGGCATTCCCATAAGCGCCAAGTTCTCATCTCCAACAGCCAGCGAAGAGTTCCAATACCAATCTGATTTATATGTCCATCTTGCTTTACCTTTAATGACGACTGTCGACCAGATCCTCTGACCACCCATTGCTGCTGCATTCTCTCTATACCATGATAGTTTATTTGTTCTTCTGCGTTAACCACATTCTCCCAGAGGGCCTTCACAACACCCGCCTTATCATGCATCAAATTACCCCTAAATGATGCGACACCAGCCAATCTGTCTGCCTGTTCATTTCCAACCACGCCAGAGTGTGATGACATGGCTGATCCTCCCTTAGATAGATGCCAGACTAGTGTCTGACCTAGTTGGTCTCTCATATTTAGGATTTATATTCAAATATAAAGGGTCAGTCCCAGGCTTTAAGTAGGCAAAACATCATCATCATTATGTGCCATGTCGACAAGCCTGGGCGGTCATGTTTCGCCATCTCGCACGATCACCTGAGTCGTGGATCAGCTCTCCGTGTTCTTGTGTCAACCATACCGCGTGGCCAAGCCATCCAGGTATTTACTTCTCTGCATTGCCCTTGTTCTTTTCTCCTCAATCTTGCCAGCTGTCACCAAGTTCTCTAAATTATTTATGTTTATAATGAGTCCAAAAATGTTGACGGTCTGCGTCTAATTTCTCTAATCAGTTAACGGTTCTCACTGGCTTCTTGGAGGATTTGCTCATTGGTTTTTCTGTCTGTCAGTGGCATTCTTTGCATTTTCGTCAGAAACCACATTTCCACAGCTATTTCATGTTTTTCAGCTTTTCAGTTCATTCTCCACATCCATACAAAAGTACTGGTTCTATGTAGCACTTCAACATTCTTTTTCTCGTTGCAACTGATATCTTTTTAATTGGTCAGTATGTTTTTCATCTTGCAAAAGGCTGTCTTCGCTATAGCGATCCTAGTTTTAATCTCTTCAAGGCACCTCCCGTCCGAGATAGTTGTGCCGATTCACTTGTTTAAGATTATTCCCAGTTATCCGTACTGTGGTATTTCTTTCTTCCTAGTTACGACCATAATCTGTGTCTCCTTAGAATTTAATTCTAACCCTAGTTGTTTAAGGTAAGACATACAGATGGTAAAAATACAAACAAACAAGAGAGGCGTGTAAGCAACATAAAATAGTTTATTGATAATAAACGGATAATATATGGTGTTTTGTGCAGACAATATTCTGTTTTCATAGCAACAGACAAAATATTGACTGTTCTAATTGAAAAATTCTAGATGCCCCGTACATCTACACCTTGCAGCTAATGGACTTGTAATGTTTAACTACCTGGCGTGACAATATTCCGCTCGGGGTGACAACAATGTGTTCTGACGTTTTACACAAGAAAATGGCGAACACCGAAGCACACCCGAGGCCATGAAAGTAATTACACCAAAAAGAAAATGTACAGATTTAGACTGTAACTCTCATATTTACTTCCATGAATGACAATCAATGTCCACACATTCATTTCTGTAATTACTGTGTGTTCAACTTCCAATAAATGGTAATTATGATGATGCACGAGGAATTTCAAAACACAAAACAAAAATAACTGACTAGGATACTCTATTCTAAAATTTAGAATCTTAGTCACGAAGACAAATTAACAAGTAATGTATTTCCTTTCAAGAGTTGTTAACTACACAAAAAGAAAAACGAAAAAGTGGTATTAATTAGAACACATAACGGTATAGCTACGGCCATGTTTTTGAAATTTATCGCAAAGACTGTATATGAATCTACTACATATCACATGTTTCTTAACCACGCGGGAAGCGTTGACTATCTATGGTGCAGCGTGGCGCACCGCCCTTTTACATTTGCAACTTGAATGATTTTTTTTTATATGGAAAAAGTGAGGTGCCGTGTATGATGATTTACTTTCAAAAGTATGTTAATGCCAGGGAATGTGTAAATAAAATGAATGTTGAATGACAGTTTCTTTTCCTTTTTGACATTCTTTGATCCCCAATGTAGTCCATGCACGTGCTACTACTAGTAGTACAGGGAATATTTGTAATGATTGTTGTGTTTTGAAAATATTGCCGTTCCAAGTTTTGTATTTACCTTTTATGTTGCACGAGTTCACTGAGAGTGAATAGAAAACTTGGAACGGCATTATTTTCAAACACCCCATGGTCATTAAACATAAACCCTATAGTTGCCATTACTGCATACTGCGCTGGGCTGATGTTGCATGTGAAGTAAGCTTTCCATATTACCAGCGTGCCTCGCCATCAGACGGACCATGTCAATAAGTGTTGAATCTGTAAATGTGTGCAGTATTGGATACCTATTTATTTGAGATGAGAGCAAACGTTGCACGTCAGTGAATATTGGATAGCGTTACTAGTCAATTATGTATGGCTATTGGCGAAATGATTTCTGGATCATTACATCGCACGCATAAGTGTTCTTGAAATATCCAGATTATCACGGGGGGGGGGGGGGGGGCTGAGTGGTGTCGAGGTATGGTGTCCGCCTCGAGTGCTGGAGGTCCCGGGTTCAAGCCCCGCTGAGGGCCGGGATTTTTGCACGTGGACTTCTAGTAATAAAATTTCTCCTGGTATCTGGGTAGTGAGATCGGACGCCAGTGTGTATTGTTCGTGCACGTAAAAATTCTCTTGGCAGTTGGAAATAGAAAAAGAGTAGCCTAATGGCGCTGCCCGGGCAAAATTTTGAGTTAAAAATCTACCTAAAGTATTTCAGGATCCTCACCGGTGCTACGGAGTTTGTGCACTGAGCTGAGATTTTCCGAACTCAGGCTTGAGTTAGGAGTGGAAAGGAGCACTTATGTGTGCCGTGATGTTGATCCGTCGACTAAACTAGATTATCATAGAAAACAAATTGTTTATTGACTAAAGGGAACTAACCAGAAATATGTCCATGTTCTGTAATTAAGGGAAATAACAGGGGACCACCAGAACGGCATTCGAGCATTGTTCAAGTGGCCGAACAAGAATCGCTATGGCAAAGGTAGCCTTTTGTATGATGGAAAACATCTTTGGACACCAGTCACCTTCAAATTAATATCCTGTGTTAGTGAAACCATTGTCAGCCGCTGTTTGTGGGTGACTCAGTCACAGGATTATTAATCTGAGCCAGGGATGGACCCTGAGATTAAACGGGGTAGGGATAATAGTATAATCGAAATTTAAAAAAAAAACTGATCAATGAAAAAGATATTCCAATTACAACGAGAAAAAGCGTGTTGAATTGCTACATAGAACCTGTACTGTTATATGGATGTGAAACGTGGACAATGAGCAGACAAGCTGAGAAATATCTAATGGCAGTGGAAATGTGATTTCTGAGGAAAGTGCAAAGAATACCATGACAGGAAAACCAATGAGCAAGTCCTTCAAGAAACAAATAAAAACGACAAACTTATTAGAGAAATTAGGTGTAGACAGTCAAGAAGTTTTCAGTATATTATGAGAGAAAATAAACTAGAAAACTTAGTGACAAGTGGCGAGATTGAGGGGAAAAGAACGATGGGAAGGCAAAGAGGTAACTATCTGGATGGCTTGGCCACATAGCGTAACTGAGACAAAAACACTGAGCTGATTCACGACTCTGGTGATCGAGTGAGATAACGAAACATAACTACTCATGCTTATCGGCACGGCACATGATGATGACCCTCTAAAACTCAAGTGCACACTATATGTGAGCTCTAAACTTTCCGATACTAAAAATATCCTTTTTATCAGAAAATTGTGGGCTAAATCAAACATGCACATTATGCATAAGTATGTATTATATGCTAGATTTTGCGGTATCAGTCAAGTGTTTTTCAATCGCAACGAATATTGGTTGCCATAAAATAATTTCTATGTAAGGGACATCACTGAGAATTTATTAAGTTTTTTCGAAATCCCTCGTGGAAAAGTTAATCGATGATATTTTTCACATAATTGGTTGATGACTGCAGCAATACAAATAATGAGCACTTCTGTGAAAACGGTAATGATGCACAATGAAGGAATTTGATTTAATAATGACAGTTTTGTCAAGACAACGTGTGGCATGTAAATTTTGTCAGTAAGATGATACGTTAAAAAATCATGACCAGTCATACATTTGCAAATATGGTACCCATATAGTCATTTAGTGTGTAGCAATGGACACAATGTATGAGTACGTCATGATACAGTAACACATCAATAGTTTGAACATACGAATACAACAACACAACACACAGTATAAAATAAAACAACAACAGATGGAACGTATGAATATGGCAAGAAACAGAACATATAGACACACCAATAGATGGAACGTATAAAATACAACAAAAGAGAGGACATATGAATACAAGTTTCAATAAGAATAGTTGAAAAATAGACGCAATGTATGAAAATATATAACAATACATTACAAATAAATACAGTTATAACACCACAACAGACAGAAAGGAGAAAAGAAATACATTGAAACACAACACATAGACCACATGAATAAACCAACCCACACACAAATAAACAGGGCATAAGAATACAGCAGTTAACAACAGACAAAAGTATGAATACAACATTATGTGCATGATTAGACATATGGATACCTTAGACAGATCATATGCCATTGATAGTAAAGCATTAAAGGATATATGAAAATAACAATGGATGTATGAATCAATGCATTTGTGAATAGTACATATGAATGCAATAATTAGCAAAAGAAAATACAACCTAAGGGACATGCCACAAGAAAAAACAAAACATGAAAGTGCATGCAGTAAACAGAATACATGTATAAAATGTCAAAGCAGCAATTAACTCATACGTAATTTTCATGTAAAACTCAGCAAAAGCAGCAAATAAACAATTCTAAAAACAACACAAAAGCTTTGAGTGTAAGACCAAAGTAATAAAGAGAATATTAACAATTTATCATCTTCTCACTGTCAACCAATTTCTTGACTCTGTGGCTAGTGCACTTATTCACCAGTGTGGTAGCTCTGGGTTTGTATCCACCTTCAAAGCTGGAGTTTTGTACTGACCATATGTCTGGGGGGTAGGCCAGTGTAAGAGGTAGGGCAGCTGACATGAGAATGTCCAGTTAACTTGTTGTGTACCATGATAATTACATCATCACTTGTTGTGTACCATGATAATTACATCATCACATGTTGTGTACCATGATAATTACATCATCACCTGTTGTGTACCATGATAATTACATCATCAATTGTTGTGTCTCATGATACATCATCATTTGTTGTGTACTATGATAATTACATCATCACTTGTTGTGTACCATGATAATTACATCATCACTTGTTGTGTACCATGATAATTACATCATCACTTGTTGTGTACCATGATAATTACATCATCACTTGTTGTGTACCATGATAATTACATCATCACTTGCTGTGTACCATGATAATTACATCATCACTTGTTGTGTACCATGATACATCATCACTTGTTGTGTACCATAATAATTACATCATCACTTGTTGTGTACCATGATAATTACATCATCACTTGTTGTGTACCATGATACATCATCACTTGTTGTGTACCATGATAATTACATCATCACTTGTTGTGTACCATGATAATTACATCATCACTTGCTGTGTACCATGATACATCATCACTTGTTGTGTACCATGATACATCATCACTTGTTGTGTACCATGATAATTACATCATCACTTGTTGTGTACCATGATAATTACATCATCACTTGCTGTGTACCATGATAATTACATCATCACTTGTTGTGTACCATGATACATCATCACTTGTTGTGTACCATGATAATCACATCATCACTTTTTGTGTACCATGATAATTACATCATCACTTGCTGTGTACCATGATACATCATCACTTGTTGTGTACCATGATACATCATCACTTGTTGTGTACCATGATACATCATCACTTGTTGTGTACCATGATACATCATCACTTGCTGTGTACCATGATACATCATCACTTGTTGTGTACCATGATACATCATCACTTGTTGTGTACCGTGATAATTACATCATCACTTGTTGTGTACCATGATAATTACATCATCACTTGTTGTGTACCATGATAATTACATCATCACTTGTTGTGTACCATGATACATCATCACTTGTTGTGTACCATGATACATCATCACTTGTGCACCATGATACATCATCACTTGTTGTGTACCATGATACATCATCACTTGTTGTGTACCATGATACATCATCACTTGTGTACCATGATACATCATCTCTTGCTGTGTACCATGATAATTACATCAACACTTGTTGTGTCCCATGATAATTACATTATCACATGTTCTGTACCATGATAATTACATCATCACTTGCTGTGTACCATGATAATTACATCATCACTTGTTGTGTACCATGATAATTACATCATCACTTGTTGTGTACCATGATACATCATCACTTGTTGTGTCTCGTGATGCATCATCACATGTTGTGTACCATGATGATTACATCATCAATCTTGTGTACTGTCATAATGACCACATGACAAATCCTGTACCATAATGATGAGCACATCACTACTCGCTACAATGTGCCCAAGAAAATACGAGAACAACATAGAGAAAATATGACAAATTGAAACAATTTTAGAGCAGTCGCCATCAGAAGACATAACATCAACAATTTAAGATATGCAGATGATACAGTATTGGTTGCAGACAATGAACAGGATTTGCAGCATTTTGGTAATGCTGTAATTGTACTCAATTAGAAATTAGGGCTAGAATTAAATTGTAAGAAAACAGAAATGATGTTATTGTCCAAGAAGACAGAAATAAGACAATGTAAGATCCAAGTAATTGGGAACATTCTTAAACAGGTGAACTATATTATAACAATTGTCTTGGAATGATGATAACATTTGATGGAAGATGCCTTGTAAAGATTAGAACAAGAATCACCTTGGAAAAAGACACAAACTAACCAATAAATTTAGCAGACAAGTCATCTGCTGTGAGTAAGAAGTGTTAAGTGTATATTGAACCTATACTGTTGTTTGCAGTCACATAGACAATAAGCAGACAAGCCAAGAAAAATTATGGTTTCTGAGAAAAATGCAAACAAAGCCATGAGCGGACAGAAAAACGAATGAGGTGGTCCTTCAAGAATCAGATGAAAACCATAAATTGGTTGCAGAAATTAGACGTAACAGTCAAGATTGTTTGGGCAGGTTATAAGGAAATATAAACTTGCAAGCTTAGTGAAAACTGACGAGCTTGCTGGGAAAGAGCAAAGGGAAAACAGATAAATATCTGGATGGCTTGACCACACAGCATAATCTGGATAAAAACACAAGCCTGACCAGAGACCATTTTGATGGCAAACCATGAGCGGTCAAGCATATCAGCGTGGCACATGGTGATGATAATAGTATATTCAATCTGACCACCAAGGATATCAGAGGGACTATTGGTTCATGTATAATGCAAAGAAAATTGACATAATTTGGTCACTTGAAATGTCATGATAGTTTGGAGAGAACAATAATGGAGGGGTTTATGCCTGGGAAGAGAGGAAAAGGAAGATCAAAGAGAAGATGGGTGCAGGATGTGGCAGATGATGTCCAGATGGGTATCAGACTCGGGACACCTTGCTTATGACTGAGAAGTTATCTGGCAGGTTGTTATGGGAGCGAGGTTCCGCAAAGGACATGCTACTGAATGAATGAATGAATTGGTTCATGTGAAAGCTAACAGCCCTGAATATGATGTTTTTGTCATAAATCCTGAAGCATGAACCTGTGGTGGATATGTGATGTGTTAGGATGATCATCACATGTTGTAGCCCTGTGATGTGTTAGGATGACCACATGTTGTAGCCCTGTGATGTGTTAGCATGACCACCACATTATGTAGCCCTGTGATGTGTTAGGATGAACACCACATGCTGTAGCCCTGTGATGTGTTAGGATGACCACCACATGTTGTAGCCCTGTGATGTGTTAGGATGACCACCACATGCTGTAGCCCTGTGATGTGTTAGGATGACCACCACATTTTGTACCTCTGTGATGTGTTAGGATGACCACATGTTGTAGCCCTGTGATGTGTTAAATTGATCATCACATGCTGTAGCCCTGTGATGTGTTAGGATGACCACATGTTGTAGCCCTGTGATGTGTTAGGATGACCATCACATGCTGTAGCCCTGTGATGTGTTAGGATGACCACATGCTGTAGCCCTGTGATGTGTTAGGTTGACTACCACGTGTTGTAGCCCTGTGATGTGTTAGATGACCATCACATGCTGTAGCCCTGTGATGTGTTAGGATGACCACATGTTGTAGCCCTGTGATGTGTTAGGATGACCACCACATTATGTAGCCCTGTGATGTGTTAGGATGAACACCACATGCTGTAGCCCTGTGATGTGTTAGGATGACCACATGTTGTAGCCCTGTGATGTGTTAGGATGACCACCACATGCTGTAGCCCTGTGATGTGTTAGATGACCACATGTTGTAGCCCTGTGATGTGTTAGGATGACCACCACAGTTTGTAGCCCTGTGATGTGTTAGATGACCACATGTTGTAGCCCTGTGATGTGTTAGGATGACCACCACATGTTGTAGCCCTGTGATGTGTTAGGATGACCACCACATTTTGTAGCTCTGTGATGTGTTAGGATGACCACCACATGCTGTAGCCTTGTGATGTGTTAGGATGACCACATGTTGTAGCTCTGTGATGTGTTAGGATGACCACATGTTGTAGCCCTGTGATGTGTTAGGATGACCACATGTTGTAGTCCTTTGATGTGTTAGGATGACCACATGCTGTAGCCCTGTGATGTGTTAGGATGACCACCACATGATGTAGCCCTGTGATGTGTTAGGATGACCACATGTTGTAGCCCTGTGATGTGTTAGGATGATCACATGCTGTAGCCCTGTGATGTGTTAGGATGACCACATGTTGTAGTCCTTTGATGTGTTAGGATGACCATCACATGCTGTAGCCCTGAATGCATGGAAGGATAGGTGGCCAATCGTTCACTCTCTTACGGCAGGCACATGCATCAAACCCACGCCCAGCTCTAAGACATTACCAGCATTGCTTCCTAATGATTACATCAATGCACCCACTTTCGAGCCCTGTGCTGGTGTAAGATGGCTTCCCATCATACTGTTTGCTGTTTTACTTCTTGCTAACTGATGTTATCATACTGTCTGCTGTTTTACTACTTGCTGACTGATGTTATCATACTGTTTTCTGTTTTACTTCTTGCTGACTGATGTTATCATACTGTTTTCTGTTTTACTTCTTGCTGACTGATGTTATCATACTGTTTTCTGTTTTACTTCTTGCTGACTGATGTTATCATACTGTTTTCTGTTTTACTTCTTGCTGACTAATGTTATCATAATGTTTGCTGTTTTAATTCTTGCTGACTGATGTTATCATACTGTTTTCTGTTTTACTTCTTGCTGACTAATGTTATCATAATGTTTGCTGTTTTACTTCTTGCTGACTGATGTTATCATACTGTTTGCTGTTTTACTTCTTGCTGACTGATGTTATCATACTGTTTTCTGTTTTACTTCTTGCTGACTGATGTTATCATACTGTTTGCTGTTTTACTTCTTGCTGACTGATGTTATCATACTGTTTGCTGTTTTACTTCTTGCTGACTGATGTTATCATACTGTTTTCTGTTTTACTTCTTGCTGACTGATGTTATCATACTGTTTTCTGTTTTACTTCTTGCTGACTGATGTTATCATACTGTTTTCTGTTTTACTTCTTGCTGACTGATGTTATCATACTGTTTTCTGTTTTACTTCTTGCTGACTGATGTTATCATACTGTTTGCTGTTTTACTTCTTGCTGACTGATGTTATCATAATGTTTGCTGTTTTACTTCTTGCTGACTAATGTTATCATAATGTTTGCTGTTTTACTTCTTGCTGACTGATGTTATCATACTGTTTGCTGTTTTACTTCTTGCTGACTAATGTTATCATAATGTTTGCTGTTTTACTTCTTGCTGACTGATGTTATCATACTGTTTGCTGTTTTACTTCTTGCTGACTAATGTTATCATAATGTTTGCTGTTTTACTTCTTGCTGACTGATGTTATCATACTGTTTGCTGTTTTACTTCTTGCTGACTGATGTTATCATACTGTTTGCTGTTTTACTTCTTGCTGACTGATGTTATCATACTGTTTTCTGTTTTACTTCTTGCTGACTGATGTTATCATACTGTTTGCTGTTTTACTTCTTGCTGACTGATGTTATCATACTGTTTTCTGTTTTACTTCTTGCTGACTGATGTTATCATAATGTTTGCTGTTTTACTTCTTGCTGACTGATGTTATCATAATGTTTGCTGTTTTACTTCTTGCTGACTGATGAAGGTGGTGCATTTAAACTGCTCTAATGATGTGTTTCAGTTGAGCTGCAAATGCTATGCATACTTCACAGTTCACTGCCTTATCTTTCATCTTCACTTCTGTTGATATCCTTGTGGGGCATTTGATGGATCACACCATGATTACACCCTAAACAAACTTGATGACTTTACTCTAAACAAATGTATACCTATAAACAGGGAATTATAGAATGCACTACACAATCATAGAATGAATACACAATCACAAAGTGCACTATGCTAATATAACCTGTTATGTACAATCATAAATCACGGCACAATCATGAATCTAAATATATGTTTTGGCTTATACCACTATAGAGCTGACAACGCAATCATAGTGTGCACTATACAATCATAAACAGATTGTACATCACAGTCGTACAGCGTACTTCATTATAAAAGAGCATGATAACAATTGTAAAGTGTACTTAATAATCATGGAAAAATCACATAAGCATACTTTCACATGCACACTCATAGAGTGCACTACACAATCACAGAGTGCACTATGCAAATGTGAATCTTCACAGGTACAATCATCGGTGCACTACACAACCAGAAACTTTAACATATACAATCATAAAGTCCACTATACAACCATAAGTCTGTGCATATACAATCTCCACAGTGCATTCTGTAATCATCAACCATTTCATAAACAATCATAAAGTGAGCTATACATTCACATCTTTGCATACACAATCAATTCATGCACTATTCCAAGAACTATTGTTACAGCAGGTAGTTTAGTCTCATTGTTGGTGTATGCTGGGAAGGTTGGTGACACATCGTCAAACACTGTACTGGCCAGGTACTTTCTTCCTGACATTCAAACCCATTGCTTTAGTAAAGAGTAAAAGTACAGGACTCTTTTCATGCCAATGAGGCATTTTGAAAATATAGCATTAGCCCCATATTTTTAGGCTGATTGGCACGCAGTGGTTGATGAGGTCTAATTTATGCCAGCTAATGGTTGATACGATCTCATTTATGCCAGCTAATGGTTTATGTGGTCTAATTTATGCCAGCTGATGGTTTATGTGGTCTAATTTATGCCAGCTAATGGTTGATACGATCTCATTTATGCCAGCTAATGGTTGATACGTTCTCATTTATGCCAGCTAATGGTTGATGTGGTCTAATTTATGCCAGCTAATGGTTGATACGATCTCATTTATGCCAGCTAATGGTTTATGTGGTCTAATTTATGCCAGCTAATGGTTGATGTGGTCTAATTTATGCCAGCTAATGGTTGATACGATCTCATTTATGCCAGCTAATGGTTTATGTGGTCTAATTTATGCCAGCTAATGGTTGATACGATCTCATTTATGCCAGCTAATGGTTGATGTGGTCTAATTTATGCCAGCTAATGGTTGATGTATGGACGAATAGCCGTCTCCCTGGCTAAGGGTTTAACAGCTTTCTCCGTAATCTCGTATATCCACATGATGAACACAGCTGCGCAAGATTTGTCAGCAGATCGCGCCACGTTGGTTACTTACAGGGTATGTGAGCCAGTCGCTCAGAAAGCAATGGGAAAGTACTGAGTGTAATCTTGCCAAGAACATCAACAACAGCTGAATAATGCTGGTGTTGACTGCAACATCCTGTAAGGGACATGCAACATTTAAAAAAAAATGGTTGATGCAGTCTAATTTATGCCAGCTTTTATTGATGCAGTCTAATTTATGCCAGCTTTGGTTGATGCAGTCTAATTTATACCAGCTTTAGTTGATGCAGTCTAATTTATACCAGCTTTAGTTGATGCAGTCTAATTTATGCCAGCTTTGGTTGATGCAGTCTAATTTATGCCAGCTTTGGTTGATGCAGTCTAATTTATACCAGCTTTAGTTGATGCAGTCTAATTTATACCAGCTTTAGTTGATACAGTCTAATTTATACCAGCTTTAGTTGATGCAGTCTAATTTATGCCAGCTTTGGTTGATGCAGTCTAATTTATGCCAGCTTTGGTTGATGCAGTCTAATTTATGCCAGCTTTGGTTGATGCAGTCTAATTTATACCAGCTTTAGTTGATACAGTCTAATTTATACCAGCTTTAGTTGATGCAGTCTAATTTATACCAGCTTTAGTTGATGCAGTCTAATTTATGCCAGCTTTGGTTGATGCAGTCTAATTTATGCCAGCTTTGGTTGATGCAGTCTAATTTATACCAGCTTTAGTTGATGCAGTCTAATTTATGCCAGCTTTGGTTGATGCAGTCTAATTTATGCCAGCTTTAGTTGATGCAGTCTAATTTATGCCAGCTTTGGTTGATGCAGTCTAATTTATACCAGCTTTGGTTGATGCAGTCTAATTTATGCCAGCTTTAGTTGATGCAGTCTAATTTATGCCAGCTTTGGTTGATGCAGTCTAATTTATGCCAGCTTTAGTTGATGCAGTCTAATTTATGCCAGCTTTGGTTGATGCAGTCTAATTTATACCAGCTTTGGTTGATGCAGTCTAATTTATGCCAGCTTTGGTTGATGCAGTCTAATTTATGCCAGCTTTAGTTGATGCAGTCTAATTTATGCCAGCTTTAGTTGATGCAGTCTAATTTATGCCAGCTTTGGTTGATGCAGTCTAATTTATGCCAGCTTTAGTTGATGCAGTCTAATTTATGCCAGCTTTGGTTGATGCAGTCTAATTTATGCCAGCTTTGGTTGATGCAGTCTAATTTATACCAGCTTTAGTTGATGCAATCTAATTTATGCCAGCTTTGGTTGATGCAGTCTAATTTATACCAGCTTTAGTTGATGCAGTCTAATTTATGCCAGCTTTGGTTGATGCAGTCTAATTTATACCAGCTTTAGTTGATACAGTCTAATTTATACCAGCTTTAGTTGATGCAGTCTAATTTATACCAGCTTTAGTTGATGCAGTCTAATTTATGCCAGCTTTGGTTGATGCAGTCTAATTTATGCCAGCTTTGGTTGATGCAGTCTAATTTATGCCAGCTTTGGTTGATGCAGTCTAATTTATGCCAGCTTTGGTTGATGCAGTCTAATTTATGCCGGATACCTTTGAAAAAAAAATAATAATTGACCCTATCACTGCTTTAAAGCATATTGGGCACATGGTAGATCCATTTTTTCATAGACCAATCAGCTGTGTAGACCAATCAGCTGTGCAGACCAATCAGCTGTATAGACCAATCAGCTGGCAGCCTTTACTTTCCAGGACATTTCCTTGACTTGCCATAAAGTGTCCTGGTACTCAGTTTATGTTGACAGCCCAGGTCTGTGTTTCCCTGCCTCAGGGGAGGTTTGAACACATGGCCAGCAAGTGTACCTGCAGGAATGCTGGAATAGGGCACGGATCATATGTTTGACTGGATCTGGGATTGTAGATTCTCAGCTATAGGGGTTACTCTGAGTGTGGTAAATATGAGGTGGTTTTTATGCCACTTCAAAAGTTTCATGTGTACTAAGTGTTAACCCACCAAGCCTTTGTTATTACTGTAATCCTTTTGGGATAGCAAGATATTATAATCACTATTATTACTTTGTTATTACTATAATCCCTTTGATCTAGCAAGATGTTATAATCATTATTATTTTGTTATTACTGTAATGCTTTTGGTCTAGCAAGATATTATAATCATTATTATTACTTTGTTATTACTGTAATAATTTTGGTGTAGCAAGATGTTATAATCATTATTATTACTTTGTTATTACTGTAATCCCTTTGGTCTAGCAAGATGTTATAATCATTATTATTACTTTGTTATTACTATAATCCCTTTGATCTTGCGAGATGTTATAATCATTATTATTACTTTGTTATTACTGTCATCCCTTGATCTAGTGAGATGGTATAACCATTATTACTACTTTTTTATTACTGTAATCCCTTTGATCTAGCAAGTGTTGTAATCATTATTATTACTTTATCTCTTGTGTTAATTGTAATCAATTTGATCTAGCAAGATATTATAAATATTATTATTTTGTCTTCACTTAGCCAACTATTGCATCAACATACTTAGTCTTAGTTAACTCTATTGACATCATAGTTATTGCTTTAACTCCTTCTGTTCCACCCAATAGATATGTGTCCCACTTTCTCCCAGTTACAGCTCTTTCTATTCCAGATATTTATGACTATAACCCCAACCCAGTGGGTGCATTGGTGCAACGGTTCGGAAGTTGCGCTAACAACGGAATGAGCATGTTTGGACTAGGGTTCAGTGCCAGGGCTCACGGCTGGCTACAGGAGGGATAGACTGATCACCTATCCCTGCGGGCACTCAGGCCTGAGACATGTGATGGTTCAAACACTTCTCGCACCTGCTGCAGGTTTTAGTTGCTGGATTTGTTGTATGAATCCCAGCTTAAGCACAACAGTTTGGTTTGAGAGTAACCAGGAAGGAGAAGGTTAAGTCACGTGACCCTACAGTGCTATTGGCTGGAAGAGCAACTTGTGCACACATGCTACAAATTGTGGGTAGCAGGATGTCCTACCACACGGCACATGCTCCTGGTTGTGGATGGTGTTGTGGCCTCTAGATGTAGAGATAGGCCATGAATACTAAATAAACGACCATGGATCAATACAGGCGGTCATCATTGACCAACAGAGATGGTAGCCATGGACCAACACAGGCGGTCATCATTGACCAACAGAGACGATGGCCATGGACCAACGTAGGCTGTTGTCATTGACCAACATTGGCGGTGGCCATCGACTAAAACAGGTGGTGGTCATTGACACTGGGCAAGTTAGTTGTATGGGGTGACTGTTTAGAATGCCTCAGAACTCTGTGATTTGACCAACGACTGGTATGAAATGTCATAACCTCTCTACACTTCTGCCTTGCAAGTTTCATCTCTAGACAACGCACTTTCTTCGAAGGAGGAATGAAGAAGATGTCCAGTCAAAAGCTAGAGGACTGAAATAACAGTCAAACTGACAGAAGCCAAGATAATTAACATGTAACATTCCTAGGACATCTGGATTCGACAACTGAAACAGTTTCAGAATAATCACCAATAAAAGATTGAATTTAGTAAAGAAAGAGAATTGAAGTGCTTCAGTAAGAAAAGAGTGTTGAAGTGCTTCAGTAAGAAAAGGAAATTTATGTAACTGTTTCAGTAAGAAAAGAGTGTTAAAGTGCTTTAGCAAAGAATGTTAAAGTGCTGTATAGAGTCCATACTACTGGTTGTATATGAAACATGAACAAGCTGAGAAACATCTGATGGGATTAGACAAGACAGTCATAGACATAAACGAGGCAGCCCTTTAAGAAAGAGATAAAAAGCACCAATTAATTAGATACACCAGGTTCTGACAAGTCCAGATTTATTGGCCATGTAATGAGACATAAACCTAAAAACTAGGTGACAGCTGGCAAATTTGATGGGGACAGAAGAGGGTGAAGATGAAGAGTGAAGTACCTGGATGGCTTAGCCATATGGCATAATTGGGACAAGAACAGGCCTGATCCAGGACTGGACATCATGTGAGATGGCGAACACTGACCGCATATGGCACAATCTGGACAAGAACAGGTCTGATACAGGACTGGACATGTGAGATGGTGAATGCTGACCACATATGGCACAATATAGACAAGAACAGGCCTGATCTAGGACTGGACATCATGTGAGATGGTGAATGCTGACCACATATGGCACAATCTGGACAAGAACAGGACTGGACATCATGTGAGATGGTGAATGCTGACCACATATGGCACAATCTGGACAAGAACAGGCCTAATACAGGACTGGACATCATGTGAGATGGTGAATGCTGACCACATATGGCACAATCTGGACAAGAACAGGCCTGATACAGGACTGGACATCGTGTCAGATGGCGAACGCTGACCGCATATGGCACACACACATTGGCACCTTGCCGTCTTGACAGACGATAGTTTGTGCTTTAAAAAGGCATAATAACTTTTAACTATGGCGGTAGCGAGTGTGACTGATAAGGCCAATTTGCGCTGTAAATGTCCGTTCACAGTGGGTGCATGTGAACACGTGGTCATTTCCACCATCATGCACCATCTTACGTCTCAAACGCTTGGTGTGTGACTTTTCTGCAATAATTTTCTCCTTTGACTTTATTCCATTTCTGATATTTGCCCTCCATGCAACACGTTCAGCGGCGACTTGCTCCCAATGTGCATTATCAATGCCTGTATCAATCATGTCCCGCTTACACACATCTTTGTATCGTAGTAGAGGCCGACCCTGAGATCTCTTACCCATCTGTAATTCACCAAAAAAGATATCCTTTGGTATTCTACCATCATCCATCCGCCTAAGATGTCCTATCCATCTAAGTCTACGAAGACTGAGCATGGAATAAACTGTCACACAACCTGATCTTTCCAATACTTCAGTATTTGTGATTTTGTCTTGCCACTTAATACCAAGAATTCTTCGCAGACACCGCATATGAAAGCTGTTTAAATTGTTCTCTTGGTGTGAGTAAGTTGTCCAGGTTTCACTGCCATAGAGAAGAGTACTAAGGACACAGGCTTGATAGACAAGGACTTTTGTTTTGGCAGTAAGCTTCCTGTTCTCCCAGACTCTTTTTCTTAACCTGTTCATTGTTGTTGCTGCCTTACCAATCCGGATGTTGATTTCCTGATCTAGGGATAATTTGCTATTTACCACCGATCCTAGATATGTAAAATGGTCTACTATCTCTAGTTCGGCGTCGTCAATAAAGATTGATGGTACCCCATGTGCACCTTGTGACATAATCTGTGTCACAATATAGCACATATATAGCACATATAGCACATAAAATATGGCACAATATAGACAAGAACAGGCCTGACCCAGGACTGGACATGTGAGATGGCAAACACTAACCGCATATGGCACAATCTGGACAAGAATAGGCCTGATTCAGGACTGGACATCATGTGAGATGGTCAACCCTGACTGTATATACTTGTTTAAAATGCACTTAATGATGATGATACACCAAACCATGATAAACTTGCTCTGGTCCATAAATATCCATCTCCTACTGGTCAACAGTGGAGCAACATTTCTCATCAAATATGTATCAATAAAAGATGCAAAAAAGGACAGTTACATGGCAGATGGGGATTCACATAGCTGTCAGTGTCAACAGTTATAAAGCAAACAACAAGTAAATACAATCCTAGAAAACAAAACTAATCTCCCCCCCCCCCCCCCACCAAAAAAATAAATAAAATAAAAAACACAAGTACATAAACATTGAAATGTAAATTACTTCACAATTAATGCATTACAATTGTAAGCAAATATGATGACAATGCCGACATGATGCCTGGTACATTGATGGTAGAAATTGCTTGACATGGACTAAAGAACTACAGAACTGCTTTCACATACACGGAATGTATTGACCAGTAATGACATATTATTATAGACATATAGCGAGGGTGTAATGTATCAATATGAAGATGATTTGGCCATCTTGCAAAACAAATAAATAAAATGAGAAAAAGCAAACACACAAAGAGATGTCTAAAATAAAATGATATGGAGACTCCAAGACAGTGTTTCATGTCTTCCAGCCTTATACAGAGCGAACTGCTTCTTTGATAACATCCTCACTATTTCCAGATCTTGATTTTTGATAATATAATTGGAAAGCTATTTCTGCAGCCACTTCTGTAGAATACCAAGAATAAATGGCTTTGTCTATCTTTGGTAATGCCACCTCGACATTTGCTTTTAAATTTCTGGTAATGTAACTCAAATGTTTTGCTCGCTTCTTTTTGTTTTTTGTAACAATTCTCAAAATTGTTTTTTTTTTATAGCTTCCAAAAGTGATATTTACATGTAGGTGCATCACCCAAAATGTACTTTATTGTTTGTGGTAAAATATAAAAGTGTCTTTTATTAACATTTCTAAAGACACTCAAGAACACATCAGTCATTTTGGTAAGGAGTTCACAATATTAGTTACTTGATCTTTGGTAATTCTTTATTAGATTTACATCACCAATATTTGGTAATTTCTTCACAATTTCAATTCTCTTATCTTTGGTAATTTCTTGATCTTTGGTAATTCCTTCACAAATTCAGTTTTCTTATCTCTGGTAATTCCTTCACAGATTCAGTTCTCTGATCTTTGTTAATTCCTTCTCATATTCAGTTCTCTGATATCTGATAACTCGTTCACAAATTATATCTTTAAAAGAACAGTTCCACTAAATCACCTGTACGCTCTGTACTCCTGGTAACATCACAATGAAAACATAACCCTAACCTTCAAAATCACCAAACATAAAGTTTCTTTCTTTAGCAACTTCTCTTGGAAGTATTTATGTTCCATTCTGATAACATTACCAAGAAATTCTTTCTGATTTCGATAACATTATGAACATTTTGGTAATGTTAACTATATTTTGAGAATACCATCTACAGTTTGTTCATGTTACCTACATTTTAGCAACATTATCCAGTTTCATACCATGCCCCAAGAACTGAATGACTTATACATAACCTAGAAAACCACTGTTTCTGCACCTGGCTGTGTCAGGCCATTTCAAACACCCGTAGAACATAAAACTCTCTAGGCACCAAAGTTCATGCTTAGTGTGGATATTCTACTGTGGGTAGATGCCTACCCTACTCTAAACCACTTTAAACTAGTATGTGTGAAGCTGTTCCTAACTGGTAAGACCTAATGCTTGACATGCTGGCATCAGTACATGCCAAGGAAATACCTTTTCTCTCTCTTCATTGATGCAGTTATCATCCATGAGCACCAAATCCAAGGTCTCCAGATAGAACAGTCATAGAACACCAGACTGATCTCTGGCAACTTTACAAATCCTTGACATCTTGTAACAATTCATAGAACACCAGACTGATCTCTGGCAACTTTATTAATTAGGAAACTCAAACTTTCCTAGCTTTATTATTTAGGATACTCTTAAACTCTTTGAAATTTATTAATTAGGAAACTCAAACTCTCCTAAATTTATTAAATAACATTTGACAAGATTATTATAAAGAAATACTCAATCTCTGGCTATATTATGAATCAGGAAACATAATTAATCTTTGGTAATTTTGTTAATAAACCTCAGTAATCTCTAATGGCTTTACACTTTGACCTTTCTGTCCCACACATGTTTGTCTAAACTTAATGTCACCTGTATATGTCTGTCTCAACTTCATGTCACCAGACATTTTTATCTCAACTCCATGTCACCACACATTTTTATCTCAACTCCATGTCACCCAGGCATTTATTGCTTTAAATGATCAGCTGTAAATCACAGAAAATGTCACAAACGTTAGGTCATCAACTGGACACAATAAACCTATGATCTCATAAGTGTAGACTGAATGGCATAGTGTAGACAGCCATTAATCTCAGACAACTGCAACCATTAAATCAGTATATCTCTGGTCATCTGATTATTAAGCAAGTCCTCAAATCACCACAAACAATGTCCATGTATTTCTAGCTGTGTCATTGATGAACACAAATCCCATGAAGTTTGGTTCTTCCATTGATTCAGTTTGTGATATGTTTCAAAAGATGCTTGTATGTGCTGCAGTAGAAACATTGTTACATTGTCGAATCACTGTTCTGTGTACTGTAGGTGTTACCACTATCATTCCCAATGAAACAAAACTAAATCTGGCTCTGTCTTCACTGTCCATTGTTGAGCCACTGCTCTGTGTACTTTACAGTTACCACTATCATTCCCATTGAAATCAGGCTAAATCTGGCTTTGTCTTCACTGTCCATTGTTGAGCCACTGCTCAATGTACTGTTGGTGTTACCACTATCATTCCCATTGAAATCAGGCTAAATCTGGCTTTGTCTTCACTGTCCATTGTTGAATCACTGAAGGCAACTGCTTATGTTATCTTCTGGTGCTGATCTGCTATTAAGGATATTTTCAGTCTTGAGTCACATGTGCTGCTCTGGTTGGTAAAGATCTCTTGCTGAGAAACATCTGCATCAAAATCTTCCTCACAACAAGTATTTCATAGCTGTAGACAGTCAGGGCTGGTGGCTTAGACATAAATTGCATGAGATGACCAAAGCACCTAACTTGCAGTCTCTATATATTCTTTACACAATATTGTTCCTGTGGGTCTTCTGATGCCACTGTTTCTCATTCTGTCCCTCTATATATTCTCTACATGATATTCTTATGGTTCTTCCAATTTAACTGTTTGTCATTCAGCCTCTTCTAATTTCAGCAACCACCTTTCACAGGCATCTTATTTTGTATACCTCAGTCTTCCTCTTGCTACCTCTTTCACGCTCTCATATATCCAACTAAAGCTACATCATACAAGGATTCACTTTGGATTCCTACTCTTCACAGAACCTAAACTAATTATATAGTAAACAGGTTAAGACAAGTCCCTGATCACTGGTCATTTTATTCAGTAAGAACAATCCCAGATTATCAATGTGATTCATCAAGACAATTATATAATTTCATCTAATTTCTTTCATAACTTAAAGCCACTATTTAGTCATGTGATTCATTGATAACAATCCTCTTATTTTGGGGAAATTAATTCTAGATGATAATTTCATTCATGAAAGAAAAAGAACACAATATTAATTTGATATAAGAACAGTTTGGCAGAATCACCCTTTCTGACATGGCATCATAACACACAAGGCACGCAGAAACATATTCTCAAAAATATGGCAGTCTAGTAGGCTACTCAAAGAAATCCAGAAACAATCCATGACCATCACTGACATTTTGTTACAAATTCTTCTCTTCTTCTTTGTACATTCTCAGATGTCAACATGATTTCTGTCAACATACAAATACATTCCACTGTAAGCTCTTCAAAATGACATTGTTTTATTTCAGTTGTTTCAAGTGTTGCATTATGTAGGACAAGTTTACAGCATATCATTAGTTGTCACGTTACCAACAACACAAGGATAAAATAGAGTACAGCCACAAGTTGGTTAGTCCACCTCACTCTGCCATTACTTAGTATCACATCCCCATGTCAGCATTACAGTGTGAGGGGAGATCTAACACTTCACATCCCCATGTCAGCATTACTGTGTGAGGGGAGATCTAACACTTCACATCCCCATGTCAACATTACAGTGTGAGGGGAGATCTAACACTTCACATCCCCATGTCAGCATTACAGTGTGAGGGGAGATCTAACACTTCACATCCCCATGTCAGCATTACTGTGTGAGGGGAGATCTAACACTTCACATCCCCATGTCAACATTACAGTGTGAGGGGAGATCTAACACTTCACATCCCCATGTCAGCATTACAGTGTGAGGGGAGATCTAACACTTCACATCCCCAGGTCAGCATTACAGTGTGAGGAGAGATCTAACACTTCACATCCCCAGGTCAGCATTACAGTGTGAGGGGAGATCTAACACTTCACATCCCCAGGTCAACATTACAGTGTGAGGGGAGATCTAACACTTCATATCCCCAGGTCAACATTACAGTGTGAGGGGAGATCTAACACTTCATATCCCCAGGTCAGCATTACAGTGTGAGGGGAGATCTAACACTTCACATCCCCAGACTCATCTCATAATATCATGACCTAGACTATGAGTCCTATCCTCTGACATGTCTTCAACAGATCTGACATGTCTTCAACAGACCTGACATGTCTTCAACAGACCTGACATGTCATCAACAGACCTGACATGTCTTCAACAGAACTGACATGTCTTCAACAGACCTGACATGTCTTCAACAGACCTGACATGTCTTCAACAGACCTGACATGTCTTCAACAGACCTGACATGGAACAACTGTCTTGGCCGGCATTTCTTTCCAGAAGTCAACTCTTCACAATTGAAAACAGTTACCAAAATACATGGAGGACAACAAAATCAGACAACAAACTGACTTCTGCTGTCAGCAACAACATCTTTACTAGAATGTTGCCCAATGTGCATGCCATGATAGACTTACAGTACAAAACATTTTCCCCCCAATATATGACATGTGGAAATCATCAAAAACAGACATGCAAATATGAACATACACTCACTTACAAACATTCATATATGTGCTTGAATTAACCTCAGTAACAGATTTAAAATGGTAGTTTAGTCTGTCCCCTCCCTCTCCCCCTGGCCCGCATTATTCCTTGGGTGGCTCTCCGTCGGCCGTCAACATCTGGTAGAGGCATCGGTCATTCATACAGCCCTGGACAAACTCTTCCTTGGACAGGACTCCATCGTTGTTGGTGTCCATTTTGTTGAATATTTTCTTTGTTCTCTCTTGGGGACTTTCGATTGCTTGGTCCTGTATTGCACTGCCTAGCATGTTGTATATGGCCTGCAAGGGAAACAAATGGGTACAGATTTACAAAATGCAGTTGTGAGTACATTTAATAAACGTATTTCTCCTTCACAACAATATCGTATCTAGAAAGTCAAGCGTCGGAGTACGCTTGATTCCGCAGCGAGGCCTATCGTCATTTGGAGATGACAGGTTCAAATCCAGGTCGGTAACGAATAGCTTTCAATTTTATGTTGTCTAGTGCATCCTCTAGTCTCTAATTCCTTCCCCTACTTCTGTCAGCGCCAAACAATACGTGTGTATTTATTTATGAACAGTCCTTCAAAGGAAGAGTGCCTGACCTAGTTACGCACCTCAGAGGTCTGTCGTTGTGTCAGGTTTACCACCTCTAGACAGATTTCATGCAAGGAAGCCGACTTATCAACACAAGGTTTTATTTTCTAACAGTCCTGACGGGTTTACCATCTCTAGACAGATTTCATGCAAGGAAGCCGGCGTATCAACACAAGGTTTTATTTTCTAATAGTTGTGTCAGTGCGGCAGTCGTGAGTCGTGAGTTATTTATCGTGACAAATGGGAGGATCCGTAGGAAGAGAGGCAGAGACAAAGGGAAATTATGCTTGATGGATTAAGAAGGGAGTATATCATCAGCAGAGTCGACTCAGAACGCCAAAGACGCAGATCTATGGAGAGACATGATCACCTACGCCAGTTGGCAGGGCATAGGATGATGAAGGGCTAGAAAGAATTCCACACAAAGATATGTACGTTTCCCATAGTCCACGTCGGAGGCTTTCTAAAATAAATACTGCAAAGATCTGACAATTGTTAAATTTCCGCTACATTTGAGTTTTCAAAAGTTGCGGATTTTGGAGTGAACGTTGAGTATCTGAGATCTTTCAATATGCGGAACAATATACGAAACATTACAATTGATGGGAAAGATCTCAGAATAAAAAATTAAAAACAAACAAAATTCCTGGAAATAAGCAGCAGCTATTACAATGTGAACTACAGTGGCTAGATTGAATAAGTAGAGTAATATTCATTCATTCATTCATTCATCATTCATTGGCACCTTGCCGTCTTGACAGACGATAGTTTGTGCTTTAAAAAGGCATAATAACTTTTAACTATGGCGGTAGCGAGTGTGACTGATAAGGCCAATTTGCGCTGTAAATGTCCGTTCACAGTGGGTGCATGTGAACACGTGGTCATTTCCACCATCATGCACCATCTTACGTCTCAAACGCTTGGTGTGTGACTTTTCTGCAATAATTTTCTCCTTTGACTTTATTCCATTTCTGATATTTGCCCTCCATGCAACACGTTCAGCGGCGACTTGCTCCCAATGTGCATTATCAATGCCTGTATCAATCATGTCCCGCTTACACACATCTTTGTATCGTAGTAGAGGCCGACCCTGAGATCTCTTACCCATCTGTAATTCACCAAAAAAGATATCCTTTGGTATTCTACCATCATCCATCCTCCTAAGATGTCCTATCCATCTAAGTCTACGAAGACTGAGCATGGAATAAACTGTCACACAACCTGATCTTTCCAATACTTCAGTATTTGTGATTTTGTCTTGCCACTTAATACCAAGAATTCTTCGCAGACACCGCATATGAAAGCTGTTTAAATTGTTCTCTTGGTGTGAGTAAGTTGTCCAGGTTTCACTGCCATAGAGAAGAGTAGAGTAATATAAGGCTGTGTTTTGTCACTGGATCTCTCTCTCTCTCTCTCTCTCTCTCTCTCTCTCTCTCTCTCTCTCTCTCTCTCTCTCTCTCTCTCTCTCTCTCTCTCGTTCTCTTTAGACAGCAAAGAACCTGGTGTGGGTGTGTGAAGTGTTAAAGACTATCACATTTTTGTAGGTTTGAGCGCACAGTGGACTAAGTCAACAGTCTTTCCCTAATAATAATGAGAGATATCAAAGGTACACCAGGAATACGAGTTTGAGGTTTTACCAGTCTACGTTACGCACGAGACACAACAGTGATAGCTGAACATGCAAAAAAGGACTGCTCATATATTCATATTAAAAAACAACAACAACAACAACAACAACAAAACTGGTTATATCAAGGACAATGGTTCCCCCACAATGCGATATTAAAATAGCTGGAAAAGTGTTTAATCAATCAATACATTCAAATATATGGTATCAATTATAACAAGAGATGGAATATTACTGGCTTACATTAAGGACAGAATATGTCAAGCACAATCGGCTTTCAGAAGATGAAAAGTACCTGATGTAATAAGTCACTATCATTGAATGTCAGGAAGAGAGAACTAAAACTAGATATACAACAAGTTCTTCTTATAGCAGTCAGTGAATTGGAACGTGACTGAACAAATTAGGGCAAACTTGGAGGCAAGGAAGATGTAGCTTCTGATAAGAATACTGCGAATACATTGGACTGTCAGAGTAACTAACAACCATACTCCGCGAGAGGCTAATAAGAGTAGAACATTGTATTCAACAATAAGAATGAGACAAACAACATGATTCGGTCATGTGGTGAGAAGAGAGGCATTGGAGAACATCGCAGCAACTGGAAAGATCGAGGGGAAGAGAGGCGTTGGAGAAGTGACAACTAGACAGATCGAGAGGAAGAGAGGATTTTGAGAATATAGTGACAGCTGGACAGACCAATGGTAATCCAACAAATGCTCTCTGTTTTTGATTTTTTTAATCGAAGCCTGCCATTCTGCGCGAAGCATGCCTGCCGTAACCTTTCTCTTGTGTCCGTTACAACTATGACATGTGGGTGCTGTTTTTCCGTTACAACCATGACATGTGGGTGCTGTTTGTCCGTTACAACTATGACATGTGGGTGCTGTTTGTCCGTTACAACTATGACATGTGGGTGCTGTTTTTCCGTTACAACCATGACATGTGGGTGCTGTTTGTCCGTTACAACTATGACATGTGGGTGCTGTTTGTCCGTTACAACCATGACATGTGGGTGCTGTTTGTCTGTTACAACCATGACATGTGGGTCAGTTACAACCATGACTTGTGGGTGCTGTTTGTCCGTTACAACCATGACATGTGGGTGCTGTTTGTCCGTTACAACCATGACATGTGGGTCAGTTACAACAATGACTTGTGGGTCAGTTACAACCATGACATGTGGGTCAGTTACAACCATGACTTGTGGGTCAGTTACAACCATGACATGTGGGTCAGTTACAACCATGACTTGTGGGTCAGTTACAACCATGACATGTGGGTCAGTTACAACCATGACATGTGGGTCAGTTACAACCATGACATGTGGGTCAGTTACAACCATGACATGTGGGTCAGTTACAACCATGACATGTGGGTCAGTTACAACCATGACATGTGGGTCAGTTACAACCATGACTTGTGGGTCAGTTACAAACATGACATGTGGGTCAGTTACAACCATGACTTGTGGGTGCTAATTGTCCGTTACAACCATGACATGTGGGTGCTGTTTGTCCGTTACAACTATGACATGTGGGTGTTGTTTGTCCGTTACAACCATGACATGTGGGTGCTGTTTGTCCGTTACAACCATGATATGTGGGTCAGTTATAACCATGATATGTGGGGCTGTTTGTCTGTTACATCCATGACATGTGGGTGCTGTTTGTCCGTTACAACCATGACATGTGGGTGCTGTTTGTCCGTTACAACCATGACATGTGGGTGCTGTTTGTCCGTTACAACCATGACATGTGCGTGCTGTTTGTCCGTTACAACCATGACATGTGGGTGCTGTTTGTCCGTTACAACCATGACATGTGGGTGCTGTTTGTCCATTACAACCATGACATGTGGGTCAGTTATAACCATGACTTGTGGGTGCTGTTTGTCCGTTACAACCATGACATGTGCGTGCTGTTTGTCCGTTACAACCATGACATCTGGGTGCTGTTTGTCCGTTACAACCATGACATCTGGGTGCTGTTTGTCCGTTACAACCATGACATGTGGGTCAGTTACAACCATGACTTGTGGGTGCTGTTTGTCCGTTACAACCATGACATGTGAATGCTGTTTGTCCGTTATAACCATGACATGTGGTTTTGTTTGTCCGTTAATACCATGAAATGTAGGTGCTGTTTGTCCGTTACAACCATGACATGTGGGTGCTGTTTGTCTGTTACAACCATGACATGTGGGTGCTGTTTGTCCGTTACAACCATGAAATGTGGGTCAGTTATAACCATGACATGTGGGTGTTGTTTGTCCTTTACTACGATGAAATGTGGGTCCGTTACAACCATGATATGTGGGTGCTGTTTGTCTGTTACAACCATGACATGTGGGTGATGTTTGTCCGTTACAACCATGACATGTGGGTGCTGTTTGTCCGTTACAACCATGACATGTTGGTGCTGTTTGTCCGTTACAACCATGACATGTGGGTGCTGTTTGTCTGTTACAACCATGACATGTGGGTGCTGTTTGTCTGTTACACCCATGACATGTGGGTGCTGTTTGTCCGTTACAACCATGACATGTGGGTGCTGTTTGTCCATTACAACCATGACATGTGGGTGCTGTTTGTCCATTACAACCATGACATGTGGGTCAGTTATAACCATGACATGTGGGTGCTGTTTGTCCGGTACAACCATGACATCTGGGTCCGTTACAACCATGACATCTGGGTGCTGTTTGTCCGGTACAACCATGACATCTGGGTCCGTTACAACCTTGATATGTGGGTGCTGTTTGTCCGGTACAACCATGACATCTGGATGCTGTTTGTCCGGTACAACCATGACATCTGGGTGCTGTTTGTCCGGTAAAACCATGACATGTGGGTGCTGTTTTTGCTCCAGCCTTCTTCCATTTGGTTTCTATGAACGATCCTGTAACACTTGCAGATCCCAAAAATCACCGTTTGCGTGTCAGCTCTGAGTACTAATATTGCTGGCGACAGCACTCAACGGAGTCGTTAACACAGAAATATGTTATGGAAGAATCGGTGTCATGCAACAGAGTCATACAACGTTGGTTTTGATACATTGGTAATGGTGCCGATTTTTCAGAAAGCAATGATTAACTACTGTACGTAAACTTGCCAAGAAATCACAAACAGCAAACAAATGCAGGGGTTGACTACGACGTCCTGTAAAGAAACTAAAGGGGGGGGGGGGAAGAAAGAAGGCGTAGATAGGTAGAGGGGTAACCCAGGCGGTAGCAATGTTCGATACAAATACCATAATCACCGAGAGACGGTGATATTTTCCTTTACTGCGGAAAGAGACCGTGCCACATGGGATAACACCCGGTGCAATGAACTAGATCCTCTGGCTTTTAAACTGCCCTGCAACGCTGTATAGGCTAAAGAGGATAGTGTATAAAGGTGATGAAAATAATCATACGTGCAGATGTGACCGAGGGGTCAGGCTGTTTTATTCATACACTACGGGACGTGTGGTTGACACACAGTAAGGCTCAGGGTTGAAAATAATCCCAGGTTTGCCTGGGCAGGGAGTTTTTTATTTCTTAGTCTGGGAGAAAAACTTTCCACACTCAAGCAAATGTAGAGATATCGTAGACACGATAATAATATAATAATAATAATAATTCTCCCCCCCCCCCCCCCGCGTTTCAATCCTGTTTCAGGATATTGCGGTCAACACCAGCATCTTTCAGTTGTATGTTGATTCCTAGGCTAGATTACGCTCATCAGCACGCCACGACTTTCTGAGCGACCGGCTACATACTCTCATAGGTCACTGGCGCGACTTCAACCACTTCTAATTCTCGTGCGCTCACGTCGACCACGAGAATATTCGGGGTTAACGGAGAAAGCTGCTAACCCCTCGGCCAGGCAGCCGGCAATAATAATAATAATAATAATAATAATAATAATAATAATAAGAAGAAGAAGAAGAAGAAGAAGAAGAAGAAGAAGAAGAAGAAGAAGAAGAAGAAGAAGAAGAAGAAGAAGAAGAAGAGGCAGCAGCAGCAGCAGCAGCAGTAGAAGAAGCAGAAGAAGAAGAAGAAGAAGAAGAAGAAGAAGAAGAAGAAGAAGAAGAAGAAGAAGAAGAAGAAGAAGAAGAAGAAGAAGAAGAAGAAGAAGGAGGAGGAGGAGGAGGAGGAGGAAAGGATGAGAAAGAAGGAGAAGAACAATAAGATAAAATAAGAAGGAGGAGGACAAAGAAGAAGAAAATTAACACACACAAAAAGGAGGAGGTCGAGGAATAGGAGAAGGTTGAGGAGAAAAATGAAGAAGAGGAGGAAGTGGAAGAGACGAAAGAAGAAGAAAAGAAAGAAAGAAGAAGAACATCTACGGCGTCGCTGCGCCTCTGAAAGCGCCAATCAATAGCGAGAGTGTACTCTCATTGTTGACGAGACGGCGATCTGTGAGCACACAACACCGGCAGTACACTGAACGAGGATAATGGCGAGACAATACAGTTAGAGAGACAGCACCTGGTCCAGGAAGACACCACCACGATCGATGAGCCAGCAGTGGCGGGGATGAGCAGACGACAGGTCGATGAGGAGTAAACACAACCAGCGGTCTCTAGGAATAACCAGCACACAATCGCTGATCTTGCTCTTTATAGGAAAAACATGGAGGGGAGGGATGGAGAGGTGGAAGACAACTGGTGTAATCGCCTCATAAAACCGTGCTCTAATTTCGTGAAGACAGTGGCTGACCGAGTGGCTAGAATGCCGGATTCTCTTTCGGGAGACCCGGGTTCGAATCCTCGGTAAGGTGTGGATTTTTTTTCTGTCTGGGTAAAGAAGAAAACTCTAACCTGCACAGTATACGGCGACTGCAATAGCCAGGCGGCCTTAATTCCTCAGGCTAAGGAACTCCCCCCCCCCCCCCCCCCCCCACCTGCCATACACCGCAAGGTACTATATTGGCAGTAAATAACAGTGGCAGTTTCAGTGGATTTGCATTCGTATACAAATATATTTCTGTTCAGACTAAATGTAGCCTTCCGTGAGTAATTCTAAATAACAGGCTAAGCTCAAGCATCATTTCACAAGATGAACAATATTAGTTTCAATGTATCTTTGTCGATCAACGAGAAAAATAGTTCTTAAGAGCTGTATCGTGCAAATTATAATATACGGGAGCGAATCATAGACAATTAGCAGACAGGCAAGTGAGTCATTATGCGGAAGTTTCGGAGATATGGTCATACTGAAGCATGAAGCATGTTGAGAACACCCAAGAAGGATAGAAAGAGTCAAAAATGTATATTGAAAGAAGTTAAGGCACAAACCAAACTGGTTACCCGCTTCATTTTCTGAGGAAAATGCAAAGAATATGAGGACAATGCAAAGAATACCTGAGGAAAATGCAAAGAAAACCATGGACAGACAGAAAAATATATGAGCAAGTCGTACAAGAGACAAATGAAAACTGTAAACTGATTAGAGGATTTAGACGTAGGCAGTCAAGAATATCGAGGGGGAAAAAAACAAGGGGAAGGCAGAGAAGTAAATATCTGAATGGCTTGGCCACATGGCACAATCGTGACAAAAACATAGAGCTGATCCACGACTCTGGTGATCCAGTGAGATGGCGAAACATGAATTGGTGGAGACAAGAACACTGAGTTGATCCACGACTCTGGTGATCATGTGAGATGGCGAAACATGACCTCCCACGCTTATCGGCATGGCACATTGTGATGATGATTGCCGGTGTAGGGTTGGACCGCCTACCACGCCATCAGTGTGCCGGAAGTTTAAGAGTGACCTTTTGACCTCGCGGCATCTCAAATATGTATACTATAATGCAGTCTATTACATCAGGCTCCACTCATCTGTCAGAAACACGAATGTGTCGGATAAGATGAAAGCTGCCTGGTTTTGCCCTTACACTAGTTGCCTAGTTATCTTACAGATAAGGCGCCACAAACAGGTCAGTAGTGACAAGGATATGCATAATGAGATCAAGGTTCCACAAATAACATCTTGATCATCATCATCATCATCATCATCACGTCTTAAGTTGTTTTAGGGCATTCCTATGGTGACAAGAAGCAGAAATATTCTTTATTCTTCAATGGTTCCTGTCTTAGGTATATGTTTTGTTTTTAACTTTTGAAAAAGGAAGCGTTACACGTATGGGAATGCCCCTTATGCAGTGATGTAATTCTTAAATTCAGTATTCAGTATCCAGAGTGTTTTTAATATCATGTGACCTTTGTCGCACTAGTTTACCCGTCTCTCTTCTTTTAGGAAAGATCACTTTCATTACTATATTTTTTTTTTTCAACACCAGTGCGAAGATTATTCGGTCACCGAGACATTATGTTTTTTTACGAGCGAGCTTTCATCGGGGAGAATATAGTAAGTAGCCTGAAGACAATAGACTGGGAGGGAGTTAACGGCAAATGTGAAATAGGAAGGCAGTTGCGCGGGACGATAACGAGAGGAAGAGAGCGATTTAAGTGGAAAAAAAAAGAGAGGAAGAGAGAGATTTAAGCGGGAAGATAACGAGAGGAAGAGAGCGATTTAAGCGGGAAGATAACGAGAGGAAGAGAGAGATTTAAGCGGGAAGATAACGAGAGGAAGAGAGCGATTTAAGTGGGAAGATAACTAGAGAAAGAGGGCGATTTAAGCGGGAAGATAACGAGAGGAAAAGAGCGATTTAAGCGGGAAGATAACTAGAGGAAGAGAGCGATTTAAGTGGGAAGATAACTAGAGAAAGAGAGCGATTTAAGTGGGAAGATAACTAGAGGAAGAGAGCGATTTAAGTGGGAAGATAACTAGAGAAAGAGAGCGATATAAGTGGGAAGATAACGAGAGGAAGAGAGCGATTTAAATGGGAAGATAACGAGAGGAAGAGAGCGATTTAAGTGGGAAGATAACTAGAGAAAGAGAGCGATTTAAGTGGGAAGATAACTAGAGGAAGAGAATGATTTAAGCGGGAAGATAACGAGAGGAAGAGAGCGATTTAAGCGGGAAGATAACGAGAGGAACAGAGCGATTTAAGTGGGAAGATAACGAGAGGAAGAGGATGATTTAAGCGGGAAAATAACTAGAGAAAGAGAGCGATTTAAGTGGGAAGATAACGAGAGGCAGAGAATGATTTAAGTGGGAAGATAACGAGAGGAAGAGAGCGATTTAAGCGGGAAGATAACGAGAGGAAGAGAGCGATTTAAGTGGGAAGATAACGAGAGGAAGAGGATGATTTAAGCGGAAAGATAACTAGAGAAAGAGAGTGATTTAAGTGGGAAGATAACGAGAGGAAGAGAATGATTTAAGTGGGAAGATAACTAGAGAAAGAGAGCGATTTAAGTGGCAAGATAACGAGAGGAAGAGAGCGATTTAAGCGGGAAGATAACGAGAGGAAGAGAGCGATTTAAGTGGGAAGATAACGAGAGGAAGAGAGCGACTTAAGTGGGAAGATAACGAGAGGAAGAGAGCGACTTAAGTGGGAAGATAACTAGAGGAAGAGGATGATTTAAGCGGGAAGATAACTCGAGAAAGAGAGTGATTTAAGTGGGAAGATAACGAGAGGAAGAGAATGATTTAAGTGGGAAGATAACTAGAGAAAGAGAGCGATTTAAGTGGGAAGATAACGAGAGGAAGAGAGCGATTTAAGTGGGAAGATAACTAGAGAAAGAGAGCGATTTAAGTGGGAAGATAACGAGAGGAAGAGAGCGATTTAAGTGGGAAGATAACGAGAGGAAGAGAGCGATTTAAGTGGGAAGATAACGAGAGGAAGAGAGCGATTTAAGCGGGAAGATAACGAGAGGAAGAGAGCGATTTAAGTGGGAAGATAACGAGAGTAAGAGAGCGATTTAAGTGGGAAGATAACGAGAGGAAGAGAACGATTTAAGTGGGAAGATAACGAGAGGAAGAGAGCGACTTAAGTGGGAAGATAACGAGAGGAAGAGAGCGATTTAAGTGGGAAGATAACGAGAGGAAGAGAGCGATTTAAGCGGGAAGATAACGAGAGGAAGAGAGCGATTTAAGTGGGAAGATAACGAGAGTAAGAGAGCGATTTAAACGGGAAGATAACGAGAGGAAGAGAGCGATTTAAGCGGGAAGATAACTAGAGGAAGAGAATGATTTAAGCGGGAAGATAACGAGAGGAAGAGAGAGATTTAAGCGGGAAGATAACGAGAGGAAGAGAGCGGCTTAAGTGGGAAGATAACGAGAGGAAGAGAGCGGCTTAAGTAGGATGATAATAGGGCGAAGACAACTATTTAAGTGGGGAGATAAAGGAAGACATTTATTTAAGTGGAAAGATAAAAACTAGAAAGAGCGGTAATCGTGGAAAGACAATGAGAGGAAGACAGCGGTTTAAGTGGGAAGACAATGAGAAGAAGACAGCAGTTTAAGTGGGCGGATAACCAGATGTAGACAGCGATTGAGGCCATAGTTAGCGATCAGAGATCAATTCTCATTCACTCAGATAACTACAATGGAAGACTGACAATCGAACCATTCCAACACCATTGTCCGCTTGACTAACTAACTCAACGATCTGTTTACCTTTATAATACTTTCCATCTCCGACTTGTCTATCGTTCCGTTTCCATCTATATCGTACATGGAGAAGGCCCAGTTGAGTTTTTCCTTGGGGTCGCCCTTGTTTGAGGTAATGTTAATGGCGAGCAGAAACTCTTTGAATTCGATGGAACCGCTACCGTCCTTGTCAAACGACCTGAATACATGGTCGCAGAATGCTTCCGGATCACCACCTGGGAAAAACTGGGCGTAAACTTCCTTGAACTTTTCCTTGGATAGCTTCCCGTCCGGACAGTCTCTCTGTAGATACATGCATGCATTAGATTCAGTGGTACAGCAAACATAAAAACACGTTACATAGAATGTACAAGTATTTACAAGCATGCACCCATGCATTAGAGTTGGTGGTACAACAGACACATCAAAATATTTCATAGATTGTGCAGTATTTACAAGCATACCAATAGACACAATATATTGTTCTTATTTCTCATCTCATCTCATCTCATCATGTTCCTCTTGTGCCTTGCGGTGTCGAGGTGAAGTATAAACTTCGTGAGAGTGCCCGATTATGGGCTTCATATATCGATATTCCCATGGACTCTGCTATTCCCTCCGTCCAACGTTTACGTGGTCGGCCTCTTCCTCTGTTTCCATCTGGTCTGTACATCATTGCTTGTTGTGGTATGCTGTTGACTGGTAACCTACTTGCATGGCCAAACCATTTGACTTGCTGCTTTCTAATAAAATCTAGTGCTGCTTTAACCCCCACTTTAGTCCTGATTTCTTCATTTCTGATCTTATCTCTTCTTGATACGTAGAGTATTCTTCTCAGGAATCTCATTTCTGTTGTTGTGATTTTTCTTTTCTCTTTTTCTGTCATTGTCCAGGTTTGGCATTGGTAGCACAGAGTTGGTAGGAAGATTGTGTTCTTATTTATAGATCAATATTATCTGAGTTTTAAAAAAATATATACATCAACTCTATGGTTAAATACTTCTTATTCTTATAGTCCATGCCGTGTGGCGTTTGTGATAATGTCTGTCCACAGCCTGTCTGGTGTACTGCCAATCTTCTTATAGTCCATGCCGTGTGGCGTTGGTGATCATGTCTGTCCACAACCTTCTGCCTCGTGTACTGCCAATCTTCTTATAGTCCATACCGCGTGGCGTTGGTGATCATGTCTGTCCACAGCCTTCTGTCTCGTGTACTGCCAATCTTCTTATAGTCCATGCCGCGTGGCGTTGGTGATCATGTCTGTCCACAGCCTTCTGTCTCGTGTACTGCCAATCTTCTTATAGTCCATGCCGTGTGGCGTTGGTGATTACGTCTGTCCACAGCCTTCTGTCTCGTGTACTGCCAATCTTCTTACAGTCCATGCCGTATGGCGTTGGTGATTACGTCTGTCCACAGCCTTCTGTCTCGTGTACTGCCAATCTTATAGTCCATGCCGTGTGGCGTTGGAGATCATGTCTCTCCACAACCTTCTGTCTCGTGTGCTGCCAAGCATTTCTGAAATACGCTCCACATGCCATGGCATCTTATCTCTTGGTGTCACCCCTGCCTCTCCTCCCCACCAACTTTCCTGTTGCAACATACTCGAGCCTTCCCCTTCTCATGACATGCTCACAGAACGCGGGCTTTCTTCTTCTGATGCCAGTAACCAGTTCTGTTTGTGTGTTCACTTCTTCCAAGATATCTTCACTGCTCTTTCTGTCCACTCACTGTGTTCTCACTAGGCTTCTATTAAACCACGGCTCAACAGCTTTCATATTATTCAGGATTAGAATTAAGCTGTAAGAAAACAGAGGTCAGGTCACAATTGTCTCCAACAAGCAAGACCCCAACATTGTTATTCTATGTTTGATTGGATGTCTTTGCCAAAGAAATTAAATATCTAGGAATTATGATAAGACGATGACATAATAGACAGAGAAATCGAAACCAGACGTCATAAAGCAAATACTCTTATATATAAACTACAAGTTAGTCAAAACGTTAGTTGCATATCCTTTACAAGTCGTCGCAGTCAACACCAGCATTTTTTGATGTTGTGATCTCTTGGCAAGTTTGAATTCAGTAGTTTGTCATTGCTTTCTGAACGACCAGCACTGATACCATTTGGTAAAAAAACCAACGCAAGGCGGTCTGTTGCCAAATCGCCCGCAGCTGTCTTTTGAACGCGGGTATGCAAGATTACGAACGTGTCCGTAACGCCATCGTCACGGAAGTGGTATATCAATTATATACATACTGAACCAGCCACGGCTGGCCGAGTGGCTAGACCGCCGGACTCTCCTTCGGGAGACCCGGGTTCCATCCCTCGGTAAGATGTGGGACTTTTTTCTGTCGCAGGCAAAAAGAAAATCCTAACCTGCACAGTTCGCGGCGACTGCACTAGCCAGGCGGCCTATTCCTCAGGCTCAAAGACCCCTCTGTATTGGCAGTAAATGACAGTTTTTCTTTTTATGACAGTTTTTGAAACAGCCAAATATACCTATGTCCGCAAAACGACAGATACATAAACAGAAACATATTCACAACAACCAATATAATACCAATATAAAACTTGGACATTATCCAAACCACACTAACGAGAAATCAACGTCTGTGAGATTAGCTGCTTGAGGAGAGCTGACAACTTAACTATCCGAGACCGAGTAAGAAATGATGTTATCAGTGGGATAAACACCGTGTGCCCATTTATTGAGAGGTAGAAGATCAAATGGTTCGGTCATCTCATTAGGAAGCAACACCAGCAACTACCAGCACTGGCCCTACATGAAAGAAGTGTTGCAGATCACGGAGTCTGAATATAACTGAAGGTAACTGCAATAGATGAAGTCAAAGCTCCGAGCTAAATGTATATATGGCCGTTTATTAGTCCAGATATAAAAACGAATACAATGAATTGACACACGTCTGGCTAAGTCTAATGCTGAGTTGGGACTGTCTATGTTTACCCTTGACGTCACGCGTGAGCGTCCCTAACAACTTGTTCAATAGTGCTCACGCGTGCAATCATTTATCACTTATTCATTTCCCAAACCCTTTTCTATTTTACACTAACTATCTCCCAACTACTAACAGAGATGGTGCTCTGTTACAGAAGATCTGGTACGAGAGCAAGAGGACGCCCGAGAAGAAAATGGATTAACGCCACAAAGACGTACCATCACATGAATTGATACTATCCAGTACCACCCATTTAGCGCTGAAACGTCAACCATTTCTCCCCACGACGCTTGACAGCAAAAGTGGAAGATGATGATGATGATGATGATGATGATGATGATGATGATGATGATGATGATGAATGTCTGTTTTTCCCTAATGCCTCTAAGAATGTGTTCATGTGACCTCCTGTCTGCCCAGCTGATTCTGACATCTTACGATAACCCAACATCTCAAACACTGCTACGTTCTGTCCGTCTCTTCTGTTTACATCCCATGTTTCACAGCCGTGTAGTGAGCTATGGGCCAGATATGCCTAGAGATTATTCGTTTCCGCAGTCCAGTATTGATGCTGTTTGTAGTGAGGAATGTGTTTTTCTCTCGACACACCATCATGTCTGCAGCAGTCTTTGATCTTATATCAATTTCACATTTCTTTAGTTATTTGTCCCAGACAGAGAACGTTCTGACTTGTTCAATGCTCTTTATCTCGTTATTGATATTATGTTCTTGGTTTTCTTAGCGATGAACACCACCTTCGTCTACTTGTGTATATTTGCATGCCAAATAATTGAACTGTGTAATTGATTTTGATGTGAAGCTGTTGTAGTGAAGGATCTGTTCTTTCTGTGATAGCTTGATCATCTGCTAACCCAGTGGCACACATTTCGGCCACCGATTATTATATTTCTCGTGTGATGTTTGCTTCATTCACCATCTTCTCCCACTAAATGACTCAGTGGATGGATGTGATTCTGTACTTTTACCGAGCCTACTAAATCACTCAGTTAATAGATGTTATTCGGTACCTTTTACCAGACTGTAAGAACATTGAGTCAAACGAGGTCCAGCTAGAAAAGAGCGCCAGGCCGGAAGCCACAGACATATAGTCGACTAACACCGAACTGGTGTCGTCAGTTGGTACACAATGAGGGAGATACTAAGGAGGGGATATGAGCACTTATGGACTAGCAGTCGATGTGCAGTGAGGATGATCTGTCGACTAACTCGCTTCTCCTAATAAGCATTGATTAGTACTGGCGTCAACAATATCCTTGCCCCGGCCTTTTCTAGTTGCAAATGGACTTGTTAGTCCTTCTTTCACTTGTAGCATGATGGTAGATTCCCTCCTGGCACCGTGCCCTCATGACAGATGATAATTTGTTAAATTGTTCTTCAAAAAAGACACAATAACTACAACCCATGGCGGGGACTAGGAATCGAGTTATGCCTCTCCTTAACACAACGTGAGAGCTGAATTATAGAGACAAGCATACATCAAGATCCATCTCCCGGCCTGTGTAATTTAGGTGACACCAATACATGTGGAACAAGACAAGCTGCACAAGCTGCCGGATCTGCAAAGCAATGTCACAACCGTCCACTTGTCGGAGTTTCGATCATGCCTCTCCACATATGATGATCTCCGACCGCATGGATCAATTCGTATGTTCACTCCCTTCCGTGTCATGACACAAGACTAACAAGAATGTTCTCATGCTCTCTCTCTCTCTCTCTCTCTCTCTCTCTCTCTCTCTCTCTCTCTCTCTCTCTCTCTCTCTCTCTCTCTCTCTCTCTCTCTCTCTCTCCACAAATCTTTTCAGTTGTCACAAAATGCTCAAATTTGTGTCGTCTCATAATGTGGCCAAAATTGAAGACTGCTTCTTTCTTTCTGATGTTTGTAATAAGTTGTCTTTGCGACTTAGCCTCGCTCAAAATGTCGTGATTACTCCGTTTTTGGCTGTCCAATGACTTTTCAGCATGCTTCTAGAAAACCACATCTCTAAGGTTGTTACGTACCTTTTTGCATTTTTTTTAATTGTCCAGGATTGGCAGCCGATGTGTTAGAACTGATTCTATGCAACATGCAAGGATTCTCTATCTAACTTTCAACGACAAGGACTTATTGTATAATATGTTCTTCATTTGACAGAATGTAGTTTTCGCTTGTCCTATTCTGTTCTTGATCTCTGTCATGCCTCTTCATCTGATGTTGTCCATGTTTCTAGATTTCTGAATGTCTGCATTTGTCCCAAAACAACACCACCCTCCTCATTATCATCTTCCGCGTTTGCCTTCAAGTGTCGTGAGGGAGGAATAATTGACGTTACAGCGCCCTATGGGTGGCACTGGATAGTGTCGTGTGATTGTACAATGTCTGTGATGTCGTCAATCCATTTTCTTCTCGTACGTCCTCTTGCTCTCGTGTCAGATTCTCTTTGACGTAGGGCTTCGATGGTGTTGAATGTAACGAGATGGCCAAACCATTTGATCTTCTGCCTTTCAATATATGTGGCACAAGATTGTTGACCCCACTGCCTGTCTGATAACATCATTTCTTACTCAATCTCGGATAGTTAAGTTGGCAGCTCTTCTCAAGCATCTCATCTCGCAGGTGATGATTTTGAGTAGGTAAACCATTATAGACTACAATCTTCCAAAGGTATGGTCTATGATAACATGAAAATGCGTAAAGCATATAAGAAAACACAACCATTAAAATGTAGTAGACAATGTAGCATTATTATAGAATAGAAAATACACACCAAGGAGACAGACGAACATGAAGTTACGTACCATGAAACCTTTGTACCACTGTTTAATCTCATCCTTGTTAAATTTGGTGTTCTCTTGGAGAAATTTCAAGTCCTCTTTGGACAAATGTGACATACTTTTCCCCATATTTGACCTACTTTTAACGACCAGTAACCAGTGTTAAACTTGTTAGATCCTCTGATCGGATTAAGAGATTTGTCCAAACCGAACAGATAGCGATGTGAAGACTGCTGCTGCCGCACCACCTCACAGACACAGCTGCATCTCTGGTCCAATATGGAAGGGAATGTCACCTGACAAGAACACAGAAATATGACAAGTTACTTATTTGAATATGTAATTAAAATCTCCTATGTTTACAACAGTTTATGCATTCGTCGCAATTGTGAATAGTGGTCGTTGTGGTATTCCGTAAATTAATGCATTCGTCGCAGTTTTCGATTCTTCTTCTTCCTCTCTTTTCTGTTTTTTTTTTTTACTTCTTCTCCCTCCGCAACCTCCTCCTCCTCTTCTTCGTCCTCCTCCTCTTCTTCTTCTTTCGAATTTATGCACCTCACAGGTCAGTATGTCCGCCTATAGCATGCTTTTGTTCCCACTAGAGAGATTTCATTCAAGCTAACGGGCTCTATCTACCCCAGGATAGGTTTTCACTCCACACAATTTTGCCAGGGGAGCAGCCCGAAGGCCTGCTCGTTGTGATGTTCAACTGTCCTGGGATTGTTAATGAGCACATTGCAAATTAAACCTCCTGTTTTTCCCCCCGCCCTTATGCGAGAGAGCTAGGTGCCTGAACTCACTACCCAAGCGGGTGAGTGTGTGTGGGTGTGTATGTGTGGGGGGAGGAGTGTGGTACCATTATATGGATATGATCCCTGGAAAAAAAAAACAGTTAACCCTATTCTGGGGACGACGGTGGCGACGACACTTTTGGTGGTAAAGTTGCATGATTGGTGAGCCACTTTTAGTGGTGCACGTTATATTAGAGGGAGGAATAGTAGCAAATCAGACAGAAAACCAGCAGATACAGAAGTGAGCACTTACAGTCAGGCATACACCTAGCATTTACAGACACGCTCCTCAACTAGACATGCTCCACTAGTTCACACTGACACGCTCCCCTAGTATTTACAGACACGCTCCCCTAGTATTTACAGACACGCTCCCCTAGTATTTACAGACACGCTCCCCTAATACATAGAGACACGCTCCGCTAGTGCACACAGACACGCTCCCCTATTACACACAGACACGCTCCCTAGTACACACAGACACTCCCCTACTATACACAGACACGCTCCCCTAGTGCTCACAGACACGCTCCTCTAGTACACATAGACACGCTCCCCTAGTACACACATACATGCTCTCCTAGTACATAGAGACACGCTCCCCTAGTACACACTTAGACGCTCCTCTAGTACATAGAGACACGCTCCCCTAGTACACACAGACACGCTCCCCTAGTACACACATACATGCTCCTCTAGTACATAGAGACACACTCCCCTAGTACACACATACACGCTCCTCTAGTACATAGAGACACGATCGCCTAATACACACATACACGCTCCTCTAGTACATAGAGATACGCTCCCCTAGTACACACAGACACGCTCCCCTAGTACACACATACACGCTCCTCTAGTACATAGAGACACACTCCCCTAGTACACACAGACAGGCTCCCCTAGTACACACATACAAGCTCCCCTAGTACACACAGACACGCTCCCCTAGTACAAACGGACGCACTACCCTCGTACACACAGACACGCTCCCCTAGTACACACATACAAACTCCCCTAGTACACACAGACACACTTCCCTAGTATTTACAAACTCCCCTAGTACACACAGTCACACTCCCCTAGTACACACAGGCACACTCCCATAATACACACAGACACGCTCCCCTAGTACACACAGACACGCTCCCCTAGTACACACAGACACGCTCCCCTAGCACACACAGATACGCTCCTCTAGTACACACAGACACACTCCCCTAGTACACACAGACGGGCTCCCCTACTATTTACAGACACACTCTTCAACTACACACATACAAACTCCCCTAGTACACACAGACACGCTCCCCTAGTACACACAGGCACGCTCCCCTAGTACACACAGACACGCTCCTCTAGTACACACAGACACACTCCCCTAGTACACACAGACGGGCTCCCCAAGTATTTACAGACGCACTCCTCAACTACACACATACAAGCTCCCCTAGTACACACAGACACGCTCCTCTAGTACACACAGACACGCTCCCCTAGTACACACAGACACGCTCCCCTAGTACACAGACAATACCTCAACAAACATGTACTACACACGAGTCTTGTCTGGGAGTTAGCACGCTTATGCAATGTTGATTTACTTCACAATATGCAATATGTTGCCGCTTGTAGTCGAGACGATGGCTATACTACAGCTTGTGACAACTATATTTCAGATCTCCTCAACGCATGGATGGCTTCTGGCTCAGTGAATGATATCTTGCAACATACATTATACCACAATCTTGTGGCTTGGGCACGCAGCTCACAATGTTGTTGTTGCAGGGAGTGGTTCTCCGAATACAGCTGATGGCAAACGACGAAAGGGATGTGAAAGAATGGATATAGTACAGCACTGTCACACCTACGGGTGGGTGGAGGCAGGATGTCTATCCCGGCTTCACTTCAAAATTTAGATTGGGCTCACTAGGCTTCACGTTTAGAAAATACAAGGGGTGTAGAAATATCATTTGCGAGCAACCGCATTTAAGAACCATGAGAAGCAAACACCTACGTGAAAAAAAGGGAAATGCGCAAATAAATTTATGACATGGTGTATATGGATGAAACCTGGATCAATGCGCCACACACAAGTGAAAAGGGATGGCAATCAGTGGATGGAAAGATACAGCGATATGTGCCCAGTAGTACAGGACAGCGTTTGGTCATAGCCCATGCTGGTAGTACACATAATAGATTACTACAAAATGCTGGACTCGTGTTCGTATCAAAGCATACATACAATAGGGATTATCATAATGAGATGAATGATAATGTATTTAGAGATTGGCTCGAGAATACAGTGTTTCCATCCCTAGATAGACCATCTTGTCTAAATATGGACAATACATCGTATCACAATGTTGTTGCTTACGAAGACAAAATACCAACGGCATCGAGCACAAAGGAAACAATAAAGATATGGCTCCGAAGGGAAAACATACTATTTCCAGAAACGTATGTAAAGCTAGAATTTTTGTCCCTTGTAAAACAGGCGCCAAAATGCAAGAAATATCAAATCGACAAGTTGATAGAAGAGCATGGCCATAGGTGCTTGAGACTTCCGCCGTACTCATTTAAACCCTGAACAGATCCTTAACAATTGATACATGATGACTAAATGGTATCATCTCTGGTCACTCCATACGTACATTAACGCACAGCTGTTTGGAAGCTTTCACGAACTCCATATAAAAAGCTAAATGCATCCTAGTAAGATGACTCCTTGTGTACACATTATTAACCAGCAGCTGAAGAAACAAGTAGAAAATGAAAACTAAGGTAAGAAATATATCCCTTCTACTTTCCTGTCCATTTCCATTTCGATTCCATATTATTTACCCCACGCCTCTGTAAATTCTGTATCTTTACTAATATTACACATTGTACCCACTCCCATTCGAATCTGAATACGCCTTGTGTCGAAATGACGGGCATTACTGTAAAACAAGTTTGTTAGCCTGAATTCACTAGTTTTTCGCCAAAACATCACAGAAATGTCGCCGCTGTCCACGATTTAAGTTGCCTTTGACCTACCAAAGACATATTCTTTAGGCGGGGGTAAATATAAGGCGATAGGTAAATTTCATAGCGATGCAGCAGACAGTTTTCAAAAAATGTTGATCGTGAATGAGGGCAACCATTTGTAAATGGACTATAGTGTACTTCGACGCATGACCACCTATCTTTAATGTTAAATCAATCAGGTGCCGTCTCCACAATGAAGGTTGGTTGCAACTGATCTCAAACACGGTCTGTCTCTCGCCCTGACTGTACATTATGTCAGGCTGATGTTCGTACATCTCTTGATGTTATCTCCCCACATGTACCGTTGTCTACCTCTTGCTCGCTTGCCTCCAACCTTGCCTTCCAGTATGGTTTTTATAAGAGTATCATGTCTTTTAAGGTGGCCGAAATATTTCACTTGCCTCCTCTTATTTCTTTCATCAACTCTGTCTTCATTCCCAGTTTCTCTAGAAACTCTGCATTTGATTGTTTTTGTTTCCATTGAATACGACATATTCGTCTTTAAATCCACATTTTCAGGGCGTCTATGCGTCTTTCATGTAAAAAGATATGGAAATATGGTATATGGCCAAAAGATTGGAAGAGAACTATCTTTATTCCAATACCAAAAAAGGGCAACCTGAAATTATGCACCAACTATAGAACTATTGCCCTGATCAGTCATGCAAGTAAAATTCTACTAAAAATCATAATGGGAAGACTTCGTAAGAAAATGGAAGAAGAAATTAACGTGGTTCAAGCTGGATTTAGACAAGGAAGAGGAACAAGAGATCACATTCTCAACGTGCGTGTAATATTCCATACATCCATCCATCATGTGCCATGCCGGTAAGCGTGGGCGGTCATGTTCTGCCATCTCACTCGATCACCAGAGACGTGGATCAGCTCCGTGTTTCTGTCTCGACCATGTCAATAATAGAAGTGCAAAGAATTTATTGTGAACCTATTCTCATGTTTTGTGGATTATTCAAAGGCATTTGACTGTGTACAACACAGAAACTTTGGGAAATCATGAGGAATATGGGCTTTCCATCACACGTAATACAACTCATAAGAATGCTCTATCTAGACCAACAAGCAGCGGTTAGAATAGATGGCGAGACATCAAATTGGTTTGACATCAAGCAAGGAGTCCGTCGGGGATGTGTGCTGTCCCCCTATTTGTTTAACCTGTACGCCGAAAATATAATGAGAAATGTCAGAGATGATATAAACAGGGAGCTATATGCTGCCCTAAATATCGGTGGTCATGACATACCAGAGATTCGGTATGCTGATGATACAGTATTGCTATCCACAACACAGAATGGTATAGAAAACCTAATAGCCTCAACCCAATTGAATAGTGAAAATCACAACTTATATTTTAACATAGCAAAAATAAAGATAATGCATACAGATAAAACTACTATGGAGAAAGAAATATATGTTAATGAGGAAAAATTGGAGGTTGTAGAAAATTTTGAATATCTTGCGTCATTGATTACCAACAACAGTGACACAATGAAAGAAATTAAACGACGACTATCAATTGCTCTTCAAAGACTAAACTGAATAAATTATGGAGTGGGACAGACAGAAATTTAAAAAAAAATTAGATTTTTAAGAGCATGCATTCCCATAGCAACATACGCCTGTGAGACCTGGGCACTTACTAAACAAGCTGAACAGCGCATAAATGCCTTTGAATTTAAATCGTATAGACGAGTTCTAAGAATATCTTGGGTAAAGAAAAAAACAAATGCATCCATACTTCAAGAGCTGAATATTGAAGAAGGCTGGCTATTAAAGACAATAAAACAAAGAAAATTGAAATAGTTTGGTCACTTGAAACGTCACGAAAGTTTGGTGAGAATATTATTGAGGGGTTTATGCCTGGGAATAGAGGAAGAGGAAGGCCAAAGAGAAGATGGGTGCAGGATGTGGCGGATGATCTCCAGATGGGTGTATCAGACGCGGGACATCTTGCTTATGATCGAGAGGTTTTCCGGAAGGTTGCTATGGGGGAGATGTTCTGCAAAGTACATGCTACTGAATGAATGAATGAATCAATCAATCAATGAATGAATGAATGCGACTTTCTAGTTGCTTAATCAATGTCCAGGCTTCCGCGCTACACTCTAATGTTAAGGTTCTTCAAACATTGGTCAAAGATCTAATATAGGCTAACCCTAATGTTTGTATTTCAGTCTGTATTAGGCATCTCCTTTTGTACAAGCAAGGGAGGATAAGGCCTCATGCTTTGTAAGCTTCACAAATTTCGCAGACATTGTCCAGGTAACCAGTTATGTTTGTGTGTTTGCGAGCTTTAACAACGGCTATTCTATCTCTAAGCTAATACACACACGCTCCCAGGCTCGCGCGCGCTCGCACACATTCATCAGAACTTCATGTTATCAGAAAGTCCGGGTCCACGATTTACAGACGGGGTTATCTCAGCTCCCGCCACTGGATCGATTCACGGGCTGGGTGGTGGAGGCTACTAACACGTCTCTAATCCCACTCGGTGGTGAGTGGTGGAGGCGACCAGCACGTCTCTAATCCCACTCGGTGGTGAGTGATGGAGGCGACCAGCACGTCTCTAATCCCTCTCGGTGGTGAGTGATGGAGGCGACCAGCACGTCTCTAAACCCACTCGGTGGTGAGTGATGGAGGCGACCAGCATGTCTCTAATCCCACTCGGTGGTGAGTGATGGAGGCGACCAGCACGTCTCTAATCCCACTCGGTGGTGAGTGATGGAGGCGACCAGCACGACTCTAATCCCACTCGGTGGTGAGTGATGGAGGCGACCAGCACGTCTCTAATCCCACTCGGTCATGAGTGATGGAGGCGACCAGCACGTCTCTAATTCCACTCGGTGGTGAGTGATAGAGGCGACCAGCACGTCTCTAATTCCACTCGGTGGTGAGTGGTGGAGGCGCCCAGCACGTCACTAATCCCACTCGGTGGTGAATGGTGGAGGCGACCAGCACGTCACTAATCCCACTCGGTGGTGAGTGATGGAGGCGACCAGCACATCTCTAATTCCACTCGGTGGTGAGTGGTGGAGGCGACCAGCACGTCTCTAATCCCACTCGGTGGTGAGTGATGGAGGCGACCAGCACGTCTCTAATCCCACTCGGTGGTGAGTGGTGGAGGCGACCAGCATGTATCTAATCCCACTCGGTGGTGAGTGATGGAGGCGACCAGCACGTCTCTAATCCCACTCGGTGGTGAGTGATGGAGGCTACTAACACGTCTCTAATCCCACTCGGTGGTGAGTGATGGAGGCTACTAACACGTCTCTAATCCCACTCGGCGGTGAGTGATGGAGGCTACTAACACGTCTCTAATCCCTCTCGGCGGTGAGTGATGGAGGCGACCAGCACGTCTCTAATCCCACTCGATGGTGAGTGATGGAGGCGACCAGCACGTCTCTAATCCCACTCGGTGGTGAGTAATGGAGGCGACCAGCACGTCTCTAATCCCACTCGGTGGTGAGTGGTGGAGGCGACCAGCACGTCTCTAATCCCACTCGGTGGTGAGTGATGGAGGCGACCAGCACGTCTCTAATCCCACTCGGTGGTGAGTGATGGAGGCGACCAGCACGTCTCTAATCCCACTCGGTGGTGAGTGATGGAGGCGACCAGCACGTCACTAATCCCACTCGGTGGTGAGTGGTGGAGGCGACCAGCACGTCACTAATCCCACTCGGTGGTGAGTGATGGAGGCGACCAGCACGTCTCTAATTCCACTCGGTGGTGAGTGGTGGAGGCGACCAGCACGTCACTAATCCCACTCGGTGGTGAGTGGTGGAGAATACCAGCACGTCTCTAATCCCACTCGGTGGTGAGTGGTGGAGGCGACCAGCATGTCTCTAATCCCACTCGGTGGTGAGTGATGGAGGCTACTAACACGTCTCTAATCCCACTCGATGGTGAGTGATGGAGGCGACCAGCATGTCTCTAATCCCACTCGGTGGTGAGTGGTGGAGGCTACTAACACGTCTCTAATCCCACTCGATGGTGAGTGATGGAGGCTACTAACACGTCTCTAATCCCACTCGATGGTGAGTGATGGAGGCTACTAACACGTCTCTAATCCCACTCGATGGTGAGTGATGGAGGCTACTAACACGTCTCTAATCCCACTCGATGGTGAGTGATGGAGGCGACCAGCATGTCTCTAATCCCACTCGATGGTGAGTGATGGAGGCGACCAGCATGTCTCTAATCCCACTCGGTGGTGAGTGGTGGAGGCTACTAACACGTCTCTAATCCCACTCGATGGTGAGTGATGGAGGCGACCAGCATGTCTCTAATCCTACTCGCTGGTGAGTGGTGGAGGCGACCAGCACGTCTCTAATCCCACTCGATGGTGAGTGATGGAGGCTACTAACACGTCTCTAATCCCACTCGATGGTGAGTGATGGAGGCGACCAGCATGTCTCTAATCCCACTCGATGGTGAGTGATGGAGGCCACCAGCACGTCTCTAATCCCACTCGGTGGTGAGTGATGGAGGCGACCAGCACGTCTCTAATCCCACTCGGTGGTGAGTGATGGAGGCTACCAGCACGTCTCTAATCCCACTCGGTGGTGAGTGGTGGAGGCGACCAGCACGTCTCTAATCCCATTCGGTGGTGAGTGGTGGAGGCGACCAGCACGTCTCTAATCCCACTCGGTGGTGAGTGGTGGAGGCGATCATCGCGTCTCTAATCCCACTCGGAAGTGGGTGGGCAGTTGGTGGGTTCATGCACGGGTCACACATGTAGTTACACGTGATGTTAAAACTCACCGTTAAGCCAGCATAACCAGGGATTTCTGATCGTCAGAAGTCAACCCACGTCCACGGAGAGGAAGGATAAGCATGACGTAGTTCTTAAATGTCCGGTGCCTGACTTTGATGTAGCGGAATAAACCATGCACAGGTCAGATGGATTTCAACGTTGACTTCCCGTTTAGAAACCGCTGGCAGGCTAGTGAACGTAGATGTCCCTAGAAAATTGACCTGGGGTTGATCACAACGTCCTGCACAGGAAATGCCACATTATATCTTCTCCACAAGGTCCGGTGAGCTGGTCAGTTCAAGAATTTATGAGGTCCGATTCGCTGGTCATCATAAAGAATTTATAATATCAGATGCGCTGGTCATCTTCAAGAATATATAAGGTCTTGTGCGCTGGTCAGCTTCTAGAATTTATAAGGCCCGAAGCGCTTGTCAGCTTCAAGAATTTATAAGGTCTGGTGCGGTGGTCATCTTCAACAATTTATAAGGCTCGCTGCGCTGTTCAGCTTCCAGAATTTCCCCAAGATTGTGGTGGTAGGTAATCAGGTTTGACCATGTGAGATTTAGGTAATAGGAAAGCTTTATATTAAGACAAGTGAACTACATACAGTGGTAGAATACATGGCTACAGGTGAACTACATACAGTGGTAGAATACATGGCTACAGGTGAACTACATACAGTGGTAGAATATGTGGCTACAGATAAACTACATACAGTGGTAGAATATGTGGCTACATGTGAACTACATACAGTGGTAGAATACGTGGCTACAGGTGAACTACATACAGTGGTAGAATATGTGGCTACATGTGAACTACATACAGTGGTAGAATATGTGGCTACAGGTGAACTACATACAGTGGTAGAATATGTGGCTACATGTGAACTACATACAGTGGTAGAATACGTGGCTACAGGTGAACTACATACAGTGGTAGAATATGTGGCTACATGTGAACTACATACAGTGGTAGAATACATGGCTACAGGTGAACTACATACAGTGGTAGAATATGTGGCTACATGTGAACTACATACAGTGGTAGAATACATGGCTACAGGTGAACTACATACAGTGGTAGAATATGTGGCTACAGATAAACTACATACAGTGGTAGAATATGTGGCTACATGTGAACTACATACAGTGGTAGAATACGTGGCTACAGGTGAACTACATACAGTGGTAGAATATGTGGCTACATGTGAACTACATACAGTGGTAGAATATGTGGCTACAGGTGAACTACATACAGTGGTAGAATATGTGGCTACATGTGAACTACATACAGTGGTAGAATACGTGGCTACAGGTGAACTACATACAGTGGTAGAATATGTGGCTACATGTGAACTACATACAGTGGTAGAATACATGGCTACAGGTGAACTACATACAGTGGTAGAATATGTGGCTACATGTGAACTACATACAGTGGTAGAATACATGGCTACAGGTGAACTACATACAGTGGTAGAATATGTGGCTACATGTGAACTACATACAGTGGTAGAATATGTGGCTACATGTGAACTACATACAGTGGTAGAATATGTGGCTACATGTGAACTTGTTTCTTAATGTTGCATATGTCTTACAGGATGTTGCAGTCAACACCAGCATTTTTCAGCTGCTTTTGATATAATATGCAAGATTATGCTCAGTAGTTTGCCATTGCTTTGTGAGCGACCGGCTCACATACCCCCGTAAGTTGCCAGCACGGTGCGAACCGCTGCCGATTCTCGCGCTACTCACGAGAATATACGGGATCGCGGAGAAAGTCGTTAACGACTACGCCAGGGAGCACGGCACATGTGAAGTACTTTGAGTTATATGCTATGTGGTACAGGTGCACTGAATACAGTGGTAGAATGTGTGGCTACATGTGAACTACTTAGAGTGATACACTGTGTGGCCAAGTCATCCAGGTATTTACTTCTCTGTCTTCCCCTTCCCCCCCCCCTCAAATCTCGCCAGCTGTCATTACGTTTTCTAGTTTATTTCTTCTTATAATGTGCCAAAAATTGTGACTGTCTACGTCTAATTTTTTAGTCAGTTTACGGTTTTGATTTGCCTCTTTCAGGATATGCTTATTGGTTTTTCTGTCTGCCCATGGTAGTCTTTGCACTTCCCTATATTGTTATCGTGATTATCGAACTGTTCCTCGCGTTTCAACTGTTAAAGGACAGAGCACCCCGTACATTGCACTGGGTTTTACCCCACCTGCCTTAGTCTCTCCCACCATCCCACAAACCACCTACCTAGAACATCGTACACAACATAAACCACGTGGTTCCAGCGATGACCCTCAGGGGGTCTCCAGAAAAGAAAACTGCACTCGAGGTATGAACGAACCCGCGACCTTCAGGGCCCTACACAAACGACTTGACCACCTGGCCCACGGAGACTCCCTCGCAGGTTCGGACAAAAGGTCACTCACACTCTGAACATGTCTATATAATCAGATTGTTGGCAGCTATAAGTTTGCCTTCTTTGGTTTTCTGACAACCCGTTGACGAATGTGTTCTTTGTTAGCGAGGTCATTAATTCTTGTATGCATTAATTTGGTGTTTGGGGACTTGCGTTATTTTCCCATTTCCCTGCAGTTTTCCTCAAGCTATCCTTTTTTGTCTCTTTACATATTTTTTAATGCAGTTTTCTTCCAATTTCCATGTTTATTTTTGTTTGTTTATTATTTTCCCCTCATTAGTTATAATGTATATTTGGCATCTAGTTTCTTTGGTCTATCATCTTCAGTGTTGGAATAGTTGTTTCCACAGCCCGTCTTACGTTGTTCAATATTTCTGTTCCCCCACTGTCGTCATAAAACTTAATTATTTATGTTCCTTCATTGTCATCAAGAATATGGAACAGTTACTCACCACTGAGCATTAACACCTTGGAATTGACTTCCAGACCAGACAATGTATCAAACGTATTCTTTATTTCTATTTTGACTGTACATCTTAAATCTATTTCTAATTCTTCAGCACACGCAGATCTAATGTCTTGAATTATTTTTGACCTTCTTTAAATGTCGATTATTTTGTCTATAATTTATCTAAGATCACGGTAGACTGCGTTTGGTGAAGTTTTCGCCACTTTTGCATCATGTAACAATCTTCAGTCTATGAGGGTATAGTCAGTCTAATTTATGATCTTATTGTCAGGACGATTGTCCAAGGGAGGCTAATGAAACCAGAACATTATAATCAATAACAAAGAGATAAACAGCTTTCTTTGGTCATGTGATGATAATAAAGGTATTGGCCAACATCGGGACAACTGGATAGATCAGTGGACAAGAGGCAGAGACAGACCAATAGAAATGATGCTGGGTGGATTGAGACGGTGGTATGGAGGTATATCATCAGAAGAGTTGATCCAGAACACCAAAGACAGAGATCTGTGGAGAGACATGAATGCCTACGCCAGCTGGCTAGTTACTTGATGATGATATTGTTAGCATTCTTCCATATCCGCAATCTTCCTGGATGTCGCTGATGCCAGGTGTTTACAACAAAAATAGCATGGGGTCATTGCACACAATCTGTACGCCTGCCTCTTCTTTCGGTAGACCCCTTAGCCCGCATTATGTTGATAGCCAGGAACTTAAACCCGGCATAAGTGAATCAACAGCGACACATATTCACTGGCTTTAGGGGGTTAGCGGCCATTGGTGATCTATTTGGGCGACAGGAGTCGGTATGGTGATAATAGTTACTCAACGAGAGTAGACGATTTGGTTGGTAACAAGGAGGGAAAACTGAAATTTCAGAGATTTCAATTGGGGAACACTTTTGGGGCCATTAAGATAGTTCCTATCCTTATTTGGCGTGCTCTAGTGTCTGCTTCTCTCTTCTACTTGTATGAGCATGAAACGTTTCATGCGTGTTTATAGTTAGAGTTACGGTTAATCTAGAAGTGACCAGCCAAGGAATAGTTGGTCTCTCCGCGTGGTTAGTGTACGAACCAAATGTATTTTAAAGCGACACACACATGGACATGCAGGCCCGTCTTATATTCGGCCCTTAAATCCTGCTTCTTGCATACATCGATGTATTATACACTGTACATTAATAACACAAAATTTAAAAAAAGTATAGTGTAAGATGTAGGGCAAAGTAGTCAATCTCACTCTTAGAAACAGACCATTAACAGTTAGTCACAATCAACCTCATCATTATTCGGCTGATTGTGATTTCTTGGCCAGTTTACTTTCAGTAGTTTGTCATTGTTTTCTGAACGACCGGCACCCATACCATTGCATGAAAACTAACGCAAGGCGGTCTGCTTCCAAATCGACCGCAGATGTTTCGAAAGCGTTATGCAGGATTGCGAATTGTTCTCGTAACGCCTTGGCAACAGCACCAACTTGTACCACTAGTAACAGAGTCAGTCAACTTTTGAAATGTAATTTAGAATGCCGACTTAGACTCGCGGTAAAGTTAGTGGTGTAGAGTCTCTCAGCTAGAACAAGCTCAAAGAACAGAACGACATGGGTTAGGTTTGAGATTGTGGGAAGATGGTCACGAACCTCAAGTAAAAGTAATGGACAGAACTGGACAATAGAGTCATACATGTATCTGTATTACGTCTGACTTTTGTGTGATATGGACTAAATAACCCGTGTAGTACCGACTGGTCTGACAACATCAGGCTTGCACCGTATACCCAGTTTGTCACACGGCGTGACATGGGCGTGTTTGGCTTCCTTGAAGAAGAAATGACGCTTGCCGCCAATCAATCAACAACGAACTCAACAGACAGCAGGTCGCGTTTATCTCCAGCCTTCTTTATGCTAATTTTGCAATGGTGTTCATGTTGATCGGGAGGGGCTGGCCGAGTGACTAGTATGTCAGGTGGCATTCAGGAGAATCGCGTTTGAATCCTGGGTAAGGTGTGGATTTTTTTCTGTCTGGGGCAAAGAAGAAAACCCTATCCTGCACAGTTTGGGGCGACTACACTAGCACTCTTAATCTGAAGCTCAAATACACATCCATTCATTATGTGCCATGCCGATAAGCGTGGGCGGCCATGTTCTGCCATCTCACTCGATCACCAGAGTCGTGGATCAGCTCCGTGTTCCTGCCTCGACCATGCCACGTGGCCAAGCCATCCAGGTATTTACTTCTCAGTCGTCCCCTTAGTCTCTTCCCTTCGATCTTGCCAGTGGTCACCAAGTTCTCCAAGTCATTCCTTCTCATAACATGCCCAAAAATGTTGACTGTCGACGTCTAATGCCTCTAATCAGTTTACGATCTTCATTTGTTTCTTGAAGGACTTGTTCATTGGTCTTTCTGGCTGTCAATGGTGTTCTTTGTATTTTCCACAGAAACCACATTTCCACAGCCATTAGATGTTTTTTTTTTTTTTTTTCAGCTTGTCTGCTCATTATCCACGCTTCACATCCATATAAAAGTACAGGTTCTACGTGGCACTTCAACATTTCTTCTCTCGTTTCTATTGACATCTTTTTATTGGTCAGTATGTTGGTCAGTATTGATCAATAGCAAACTACAGAACGTACAGCTACCAAGAACATCACCCAGAGGTTGATACGACGTCCTGCAATGGACACGCAATACTTATGTATACGCTCTACTGGTGTCAGCCTGATCACCAACATTCCGTTATTTCCAGCTCGGCTAAACAGAAGGGTTACTGTATTTTAAAACTTGACTCTGCCATTATCCTGCCAAAATTCACTGGGATGTGAATATGTAATCGCATTGTGTGTTTACGGCTGCATGAATTATTTATACGTTATGGACAGCAATTTACCGGAAGGGTTTCTCAGGCCTGTCGCATCTCTGGCGAGGGCTTACGAATGCAATTCGTAATCCTATGTTCCGAGTTCGAAACACAGCTGCGGGCGAATTGGCAGTCTTGTGTAGATTTTCGTACAATGGTATGAGTGCCGACCGTTCAGAAAGCAATGGTAAACTACTGAATGTAACCTGGCCAAGAAATCGCAAACCGCAAAATTTTTTTGACTGCGAAGTCCTGCAAAAGATATGCAACTAACTTTAACTATGAAGAGCAATTTACAGGAAGGTTTTCTTAGGCTTTCCAACGTTTCATAAACCGATTTAACAGCTAGCTTGTATTTTCTCAAGTTCGGTTGTGTTTTCTCAAGTTAGCTTGTGTTTTCTCATATTCGGTTGTGTTTCCTCAAATTCGGTTGTGTTTTCTCAAATTCGGTTGTGTTTTCTCAAGTTCGGTTGTGTTTTCTCAAGTTAGCTTGTGTTTTCTCAAGTTAACTTGTTTTCTCAAGTTCGGTTGTGTTTCTCAAGTTAGCTTGTGTTTTCTCAAGTTCGGTTGTGGTTTCTCAAGTTAGCTTGTGTTTTCTCAAGTTAGGAGTCTTCTTGGCGAAGTGGTCAACCCATTTGACTCGGGTTCAGAAGGCTGTGGGTTCGATTCCGGGCCGCGTCGTTCCGTTCACGAGTGCTTTTTCGGATATTCCTGGGGTCATCGCTGGAGCTATGGAGTTCGCGCTTTGTGCAACGCTTTTGCAGCCTGCGTTGTGAAAGAGATCGAATCATATGGGATAATACCCGATGCAATGAAGTCGACCCTGTCGACTTTTAAGAGACTTTTATTTTACGCAAGTTAGCTTGTGTTTTCTCAAGTTCGGCTGTATTTTCTCAAGTTAGCTTGTGTTTTCTCAAGTTCGGCTGTATTTTCTCAAGTTAGCTTGTGTTTTCTCAAGTTCGGCTGTATTTTCTCAAGTTAGCTTGTGTTTTCTCAAGTTCGGCTGTATTTTCTCAAGTTAGCTTGTGTTTTCTGAAGTTAGTTTGTGTTTTCTCAAGTTCGATTATGTTTTCTCAAGTTCGGCTGTATTTTCTCAAGTCAGCTTGTGTTTTCTCAAGTTAGCTTGTGTATTCTCAAGTTAGCTTGTGATTTCTGAAGTTAGCTTGTGTTTTCTCAAGTTCGGTTGTGTTTTCTCAAGTTCACTTGTGTTTTCTCAAGTTCGGTTGCGTTTTCTCAAGTTCACTTGTGTTTTCTCAAATTAGCTTGTGTTTTCTCAAGTTCGGTTGTGTTTTCTCAAGTTCACTTGTGTTTTCTTAAGTTCGGTTGTGTTTTCTCAAGTTCACTTGTGTTTTCTCAAGTTCGGTTGCGTTTTCTCAAGTTCACTTGTGTTTTCTCAAGTTCACTTGTGTTTTCTCAAGTTCGGTTGCGTTTTCTCAAGTTCACTTGTGTTTTCTCAAGTTTACTTGTGTTTTCTCAAGTTCGGTTGTGTTTTCTCAAGTTCACTTGTGTTTTCTCAAGTTAGCTTGTGTTTTCTCAAGTTCGGTAGTGTTTTCTCAAGTTCACTTGTGTTTTCTCAAGTTCGGTTGTGTTTTCTCAAGTTCACTTGTGTTTTCTCAAGTTTGGTTGCGTTTTCTGAAGTTAGCTTGTGTTTTCTCAAGTTCGGTTGTGTTTTCTCAAGTTCACTTGTGTTTTCTCAAGTTCGGTTGTGTTTTCTCAAGTTCGGCTGTATTTTCTCAAGTTAGCTTGTGTTTTCTTAAGTTAGCTTGTGTTTTCTCGTTGTGTTTTCTCAAGTTTGCTTGTGTTTTCTCAAGTTAGCTTGTGTTTTCTCAAGTTTGGCGGTGTTTTCTCAAGTTAGCTTGTGTTTTCTTAAGTTAGCTTGTGTTTTCTCAAGTTCGGTTGTGTTTTCTGAAGTTCGGTTGTGTTTTCTCAAGTTCGGTTGTGTTTTCTCAAGTTCACTTGTGTTTTCTCAAGTTCGGTTGTGTTTTCTCAAGTTCGGCTGTATTTTCTAAAGTTAGCTTGTGTTTTCTTAAGTTAGCTTGTGTTTTCTCGTTGTGTTTTCTCAAGTTCGGTTGTGTTTTTTCAAGTTCGGCTGTATTTTCTAAAGTTAGCTTGTGTTTTCTGAAGTTAGCTTGTGTTTTCTCAAGTTCGGTTGTGTTTTCTGAAGTTCGATTGCGTTTTCTCAAGTTAGCTTGTGTTTTCTCAAGTTCGGTTGTGTTTTCTCAAGTTCGGTTGTGTTTTCTCAAGTTCGGTTGTGTTTTCTCAAGTTCGGTTGAGTTTTCTCAAGTTCGGTTGTGTTTTCTCAAGTTCGGTTGTGTTTTCTCAAGTTCGGTTGTGTTTTCTCAAGTTCACTTGTGTTTTCTCAAGTTCGGTTGTGTTTTCTCAAGTTCGGTTGTGTTTTCTCAAGTTCGGTTGTGTTTTCTCAAGTTCGGTTGTGTTTTCTCAAGTTCGGTTGTGTTTTCTCAAGTTCGGTTGTGTTTTCTCAAGTTAGGTTGCTTGATACAATCACCTCAGCAGTGGCAACTCCATTGTATGAATCCCTGGATCCGCGACAGTTGACTCCCTATTCCTCATACAGCCCATGTTGTATAGGTTAGTTATCACGTATGCCCACAGCCTCCTGTCTCTGGTCCTAAAGTGCACGTCCTTCCATCTGGATGTTGGGCACCGACAATGAAATACCTAAAACTTGTGGAGGCAACATGCACCATGTTGCCCTATATCTAGCCAGTGGGAATGTGAGGCGATGAATCATGCCACACTTTGCCCTACACCCAGCCAATCGGGATGTGATGAATCATGCCACATTTGCCCTACTCCCAGAGAGTCGGGATGTGATATGCTGAAACATGATTTTAAAATTTAAGTTGCATGTCCTTCACAGGACGTAGCAATCAACCCCAGCATTTTCGCTGTTCGTGATTCTGGGCAAATTGTACGTTCAATAGGTTGCCATTGCTTTCTGAACGACAGGCTCCTGTACCTTTTTCGAAAAAAAAAAACCTGCACCGCTGTGTTTCGAACCCGGGTATACAGGCTCACAAACCGCGTTCGCAAGCCCCTAGCCACAGAGACCGGTGAATAATGATACCACTCCTATATTTCTCTCCATAGATGTGAAGTTACATGACCAATCTTTTACACGCCCCTGTTTTCTGGGCTTGGAGAGGGGAATGACAGTTTTGCGACACAGTTCCCGTGGAGATGGTATTTTGGTGTCGGGTGGGGAACAAAGTCTCTACATCAGTCTCACACAGACAGAGCAAGCAGTTGTCACAACCTATACTATCTGAACAAGGTCTCTACATCAGTCTCACACAGACAGAGCAAGCAGTTGTCACAACCTAAACCATCTGAACTCAAACTCACAGACATTAACAGCTGAGGCTCAGTCTTGCATGAGATTCACGAGTAAGCAACCTACTATATTCCATGTCGCGTGAAAATAGTCGTCATGCATTCCCACAGCCTCCGATCTCCCGTCTAATAGACAATGCAGTATGGCGTCGATCGTTATGTAATTCCACAGCCTCCTGCTCTCATTATATAACCACTAGCGTCAGGACTCAAATGCAAAACAGCCCACAGAATGGCCTTGTAGTTCCTGCCACGAATCTCTTCCCATCAACATATCTTTGAATTTAAGCAGCCTCTCAAATTGGTACATCATTTTATTTTCCCCAGAAAGTAACGACGGCGACAAGGGCGCTAGTGGCCTCACCTCCTAGCGCTTTACCCTATTACCAGCCACGTCACACCCTAAAGTCTGTAACTACCATGGGAATATCTTAACCTTTCCATTCGAGCTGAATGGAGCCATTGAGTACAGAACACACTTCACAGATCCCATCCTTGTATGAACACACTTTTATGTGGTATTTACTTTGGTTTGTTTTCTTTGCTTTTGTTTAAGGATCAGTTTCACTAGACACGGATCTATCCATTAGTGTAGCAGTCCCCACCCACAGTGTCCCATTCTATCCATGAGCTCCTGATTTATGACTCTGTAATACAGTAAGGACTCTTATTTTTTACACAGACACCAGCTAAAGAATATTGTGTTTTATTAGTAAGCTTGTTAGTCATTTATCCTGTTTCTGATCAGCACAGCAGTACTACTTTACACCAGTATGTCAAGTTATCTATTGTATTGTAGTATCAGATCATGTGTGTTATTATGACCTTCCATTGTTGACAGGCGCTATAGCGAAGGTGTTGCGATCCCAATTCGTAATCCCGGATACGGAGTTCGATACCCAGCTACGTATGATCTGTACACAGACTGCCTGGGTTAGTGTTCATACACTGGTATGAGCGTCGGCAGTTCAGACAAGGCAACTGGGTCAGCTTCATTGACTGTATTATTATGTCCCTTCACTGTAAATATTTCTTACAAGTTATAACGTAATGTTTGTAGATAGTTATGTCCCTTTGCTGCTCATGTTCTCTTATTTCTAGTAAATATATCTTCTTACGTTCTAGCACAGTGGTTCTCAACCTTTTTTGGCCCATGCACTCCTTCACCATACGTTCAGAATGTCATTCCCCCCTTTCGTATTTCCTCCCTATAACCCACCCCCACCCCCCACCACTGCCCCTACACAGTATACGTAAAAATGGAAGCTAAATTTAATAGCACATACTAAAACATGTCTAGACGCCTACATAAAACATGATTTGCGGGTCTACTTACGTTATAAAACGAATATTTGGCGCTCACTAGTTTTGAACTGAACTCAAGCGTAGTCCACACACACAACTTCTAATAGTGTGACTACTTCATTAGTGTGACTACTACATTAGTGTGACTACTTCATTAGTGTGACTACTACATTAGTGTGACTACTACATTAGTGTGACTACTTCATTAGTGTGACTACTACATTAGTGTGACTACTACATTAGTGTGACTACTACATTAGTGTGACTACTACATTAGTAGTGCTGGAATGCATTTTGCGTGTGAATTAGCTTTGCCTACAGTGTCCCTCACCACCAGGCGAACCCATTTCGACTTCTTGTGATTAACGTGCCCAAGTCAAGGACGATAGGTCAACATTTTAGACCAACTGTCCGGTGAAGGGGTCGAACCTCTTACCTTGGCATCAGCACACAGGATGTGTAAGAACACGCGTTCATATCCATTCGGCCATGCTAACGTACATGTTGTTTTATTATGTCTATACCCAGCAAACGAGTGTAGACAGCACGGGAAAATATAAGACAGTGCATGAAAATGTAAGACAGCGAGGGAAAATATAAGGCAGGAAGGGAAAATATAAGACAACGAGGGAAAATATAAGACAGGGAGGGAACATATAACACAGCGAGGGGAAATATAAGACAGCGAGAGAAAATATAAGACAGAGGCAAAATATAAGACAGGACGGGAAAATATAAGACAACGAGGGAAAATATAAGACAGCGCGGGAAAACATATTCCAGTGCGGGAAAATGTATGACATCAAAGGACAATATATGACAGGGTGTGAAAATACATGACAATGCGACAGTGAATCAGAACAATAGGTGAGGTCTTGACAACGAAAGCTGCATGCAGTCGGATCTCAGATGGCGGGCTGTTTACACTGCGGTAACCCAGGGAGACGACAAATATCTAGTGTAAACAGAGGCCAATTACCGCGGCATGAACCTCGTCTCGGCAAACAAGGAGCGCAGGTACGCGGCTACAAGATGTCCGACATTGGATCTACTCCAGGTCAACTGTGAGACGGTTGTCTACGGGTTCCTCCATGCTGGGAATACTCGTGTTGTGGCATGTTTTTATTGTCTTTTGTGTATCCGTGTTTATCTGTCTGCTCATTTTGGTATGTATGTACTGCCAATATACACCCCGATATACCTTCTAAATTATCATTATTCTTTCTGTATGCTTCGTCCAAAACATTCACCTACAACCCACCTATCTACTTAGCCAACAATCTACCTATTAATCTACCTAAATACCCACTCACCTACATGCTTAGTTAATTACCTATCAATCCATCTACATACTTAGCTACCTACCTACCAACTTGCCTATCTACTTAACTACCAACTTAGACACCCAATTACCTACAATGTTATATACCTATCTACTCACCTACCAATCTAGCTACATACCTACCTACCCACATACCCACTAAGGTACCTTCCTACCACCCACCTTCATTCTTACCTACCTAACTATCTACTTAGCTACCCACCAACTCACCCACTTACCTACTAAGATACCTACTACCCATCCACCTACCAACTTAACCACCTACTTATCCACCCACCTACCTACTAGGTTAATCACTCCCCAACCCACCCATCTATCTACTTAGCTACCTGCCTACCAAACCATCTACTTATTTAGCTACCAATGTAAGCACCCACCTAATCATCCACATATATACTTAACTACATACTTACATATTTGTCTACTTAGCTACTTACTCATCCACCTACCTACTTAGCTTTCTTATTGTTTCTCCTGCCCCGCCCTTTATCCTAATCTATTTTATGTTTGGTTCCGTGCATGTATGTATATCTTCGGATCATCATTGTCTATCTATATTTCTATCCACATATTAAGCTTGAATGTCAGAGAGTGCTGAAGTGCTATATAGAGCCCTTTTTTTTTTGCTGTACGGCTGTGAATCTTGGAATGTAAATGAACAAATTAAGAAAACGTAGAAGGGATAGAGATGTGATTCTGAGACGAATGATGTGAATTCTTTGGACTGCCAGAGTTTATAACAGCGACTGCCTGAAAGAAGGTAATAAAACTTTGGACTGCCAGAGTTTATAACAGCGACTGCCTGAAAGAAAGTAATAAAACTTGAACATTATATACAACAATAAGAAGAGACAAACAGCTTTCTTTGGTCATGTGGTGAGAAGAGGGCCATTGGACATCATCGTGACAACCGGACAAAACAATGAGAAAAGACGCGGAGGCAGAACAATAGAAATTATGCTGGATGGATAAACTGAGACGGTGGTATGGAGGAATATCATCAGCACTGTTTATCCAGAACACCACAGACTGAGATCTGTGGAAAGCTCATGAATGCCTACACCAACTGACAGGCCACATGATGATGATGGCATATTATACAACCCACCTATGTATTACGAAGCTCACCCACACAAGTATCTCCACAACCACACCCTTTGACCCCAGAACCACACTTCCATCCTGGCAAACACCTGGCCTATCGACTAATTGCTCAAATGTAGGTCAGGATGGATCTTAATAACTTTACCAAGCAACACATCAACCTGCGTTGGCTCATTTTCTGAGAATCTTCAACAGCTACCACGCCATTCAACCAGCCCAGCTCTCCTCCACACAGGATAATGAAACAAGACAACAAAACCATGCCAACATCCAACTTTCAACAATTTCTAAACAATTTTCCAGCGGGAAAAGCCAACGGAAACGAAAAAAAAAAAATAGGCTGGAGAATTGTTTCTTTTTCTTTCAGAAAGAGACCTGGCCACATCCTGTTTGCACGTCTGAACATCCACAATATCCCTATACCTTGTTTGTTGGCCGCGTCTTTCTGTCTGTCTGTCTTTTTTTTCTGCCTTTCGTGCATGTTTTCTTTCTTTCATTCTTTCTTTCTTTTTATCTCGTTCTTTATTTCATCCTTATTTCTATCTCTTTCTGTCCGATTTCTTCTTTCTTTCTAACTCCCCGTCTATTCAGCTCCCGGCCTCTTTGTCGATCTGTCGATCAATTGTATCGGTTTATTTAAAACAAAACGATAACATTCGTCCTAAGGCAGGTACTGTCGTTGGCGTATGAAGTTTAAGTCTTCACATATTCTAGTTCACGCCATAATGAGGTTGGGTGACCAGTACCCTTCCTATACACCTATCAGTACTACAGACAATCACTAAAACTGTTAAAGTTACCTTCTGACCATGCTATGATTTTGGGTCGGCCCTCAGTATCCCCAGGCAGTAACAAAATATGCCTTCTGCAGAGAATTGAACGTAGACTACTGTCTTGGCAAACAAGATGACTAACAACGATATTATCGCGGCTTCATCATTCGATGTATGTGTAAGCGACACCTCTCGGTGGTCGATCAACGCAAACCCAATGCATTCCACTTCTACCATGGAGTGTAACGTACACTAAACGCCTTCAAGTTTGTTTGGACAACATGTCATACCAGACATGTTCTACTGTAGGTGTAGAGGTGACATATACTAAGTCACTGTTGTATCATAAGACAGGATGACCAGTTAGTTTGATTTTTTCGTGTGTTTTCAGGAGAGAATTATCTGCTACCCACTTACAATTCTGGGTGCACTCTGCACCGATGTGGTGGGGAATATACTAACTTGTTTACGACACTATCCAGTTCAAATTATTTGCGTTATAACTAGGATATATATTGTTTATTGGGGCGGCTGTGGTCGTATGGACAGGACCGAGTCTCACATTGGGGTGGCTGATGTATGAACAGGACTGAGGCTCATATTAAGGTGGCTGATGTAATAACAGGGCCGAGTCTCACATTGGGGTGGCTGATGTATGAACATGGCCAAGTCTCACATTGGGGTGCCTGATGTATGAACAGGGCCGAGTCTCACATTGGGGTGGCTGATGTATGAACAGGACTGAGGCTCATATTAAGGTGGCTGATGTAATAACAGGGCCGAGTCTCACATTGGGATGGCTGATGTATGAACAGGGCCGAGTCTCACATTGGGGTGCCTGATGTATGAACAGGGCCGAGTCTCACATTGGGGTGGCTGATGTATGAACAGGACTGAGGCTCATATTAAGGTGGCTGATGTAATAACAGGGCCGAGTCTCACATTGGGGTGCCTGATGTATGAACAGGGCCGAGTCTCACATTGGGGTGGCTGATGTATGAACAGGACTGAGGCTCATATTAAGGTGGCTGATGTAATAACAGGGCCGAGTCTCACATTGGGATGGCTGATGTATGAACAGGGCCGAGTCTCACATTGGGGTGCCTGATGTATGAACAGGGCCGAGTCTCACATTAGGGTGGCTGATGTATGAACAGGGCCGAGTCTCATATTGGGGTGGCTGATGTATGAACAGGGCCGAGTCTCATATTGGGGTGGATGATGTATGAACAGGGCCGAGTCTCATATTGGGGTGGCTGATGTATGAACAGGGCCGAGTCTCATATTGGGGTGGCTGATGTATGAACAGGGCCGAGTGTCATATTTGGGTGGCTGATGTATGAACAGGACCGAGTCTCACATTAGGGTGGCTGATGTATGAACAATGCCGAGTCTCATATTGGGGTGGCTGATGTATGAACAGGGCCGAGTCTCATATTGGGGTGGCTGATGTATGAACAGGGCCGAGTCTCATATTGGGGTGGCTGATGATGAACAGGGCCGAGTCTCACATTGGGGTGGCTAATGTATGAACAGGACTGAGTCTTATATTGGAGTGGCTGATGTATGAACAGGACCGAGTCTCACATTGGGGTGGCTGATGTATGAACAGGACTGAGTCTTATATTGGGGTGGCTGATGTATGAACAGGACCGAGTCTCACATTGGGGTGGCTGATGTATTAACAGGACCGAAACTCACATTGGGGTGGCTGATGTATGAACAGGACTGAGTCTTATATTGGGGTGGCTGATGTATGAACAGGACCGAGTCTCACATTGGGGTGACTGATGTATGAACAGGACTGAGTCTTACATTGGGGTGGCTGATGTATGAACAGGACTGAGTCTTATATTGGGGTGGCTGATGTATGAACAGGACCGAGTCTCACATTGGGGTGGCTGATGTATGAACAGGGCCGAGTCTTACATTGGGGTGGCTGATGTATGAACAGGACTGACACTTACATTGGGGTGGTTGATGTATGAACAGGGCCGAGTCTCATATTGGGGTGGCTGATGTATGAACAGGACAAAGCTTGTGACGAAGACCTTGCTGTGGGGCAGCCTATCCATGATCTGCTCCAAGCTCCAACGATGGCTACGTCACTCCGCAGTTGTCAGGTTCCAGTACTCCTTTGCACACCCCGCAGGTTTCTGAGATTGGAGTGGAATACATAGTTCTTCACCGTCCCCATGGAGATGGATGAGTGGATGGGTGGGTGGGTGGCTGGATGCATGGATGCATGCATGCATGCATGTAGTTGTATATGAAAACCCAATGAGTAAGTTCTTCAAGAAACAAATGGCAACTGTAACCTAATTATATCACACGCTACTTCAAGAAACAAATGGCAACTGTAACCTAATTATATCACACGCTACTTCAAGAAACAAATGGCAACTGTAACCTAATTATATCACACGCTACTTCAAGAAACAAATGACAACTGTAACCTAATTATATCACACGCTACTTCAAGAAACAAATGGCAACTGTAACCTAATTATATCACACGCTACTTCAAGAAACAAATGGCAACTGTAACCTAATTATATCACACGCTACTTCAAGAAACAAATGACAACTGTAACCTAATTATATCACACGCTACTTCAAGAAACAAATGGCAACTGTAACCTAATTATATCACACGCTACTTCAAGAAACAAATGGCAACTGTAACCTAATTATATCACACGCTACTTCAAGAAACAAATGGCAACTGTAACCTAATTATATCACACGCTACTTCAAGAAACAAATGACAACTGTAACCTAATTATATCACACGCTACTTCAAGAAACAAATGACAACTGTAACCTAATTATATCACACGCTACTTCAAGAAACAAATGACAACTGTAACCTAATTATATCACACGCTACTTCAAGAAACAAATGACAACTGTAACCTAATTATATCACACGCTACTTCAAGAAACAAATGACAACTGTAACCTAATTATATCACACGCTACTTCAAGAAACAAATGACAACTGTAACCTAATTATATCACACGCTACTTCAAGAAACAAATGACAACTGTAACCTAATTATATCACACGCTACTTCAAGAAACAAATGACAACTGTAACCTAATTATATCACACGCTACTTCAAGAAACAAATGACAACTGTAGCCTAATTATATCACACGCTACTTCAAGAAACAAATGACAACTGTAACCTAATTATATCACACGCTACTTCAAGAAACAAATGACAACTGTAACCTAATTATATCACACGCTACTTCAAGAAACAAATGACAACTGTAGCCTAATTATATCACACGCTACTTCAAGAAACAAATGACAACTGTAACCTAATTATATCACACGCTACTTCAAGAAACAAATGACAACTGTAACCTAATTATATCACACGCTACTTCAAGAAACAAATGACAACTGTAACCTAATTATATCACACGCTACTTCAAGAAACAAATGACAACTGTAACCTAATTATATCACACGCTACTTCAAGAAACAAATGGCAACTGTAACCTAATTATATCACACGCTACTTCAAGAAACAAATGGCAACTGTAACCTAATTATATCACACGCTACTTCAAGAAACAAATGACAACTGTAACCTAATTATATCACACGCTACTTCAAGAAACAAATGACAACTGTAACCTAATTATATCACACGCTACTTCAAGAAACAAATGACAACTGTAACCTAATTATATCACACGCTACTTCAAGAAACAAATGACAACTGTAACCTAATTATATCACACGCTACTTCAAGAAACAAATGACAACTGTAACCTAATTATATCACACGCTACTTCAAGAAACAAATGACAACTGTAACCTAATTATATCACACGCTACTTCAAGAAACAAATGACAACTGTAACCTAATTATATCACACGCTACTTCAAGTAGCACAAGACTGAATTATGCGGGTGGATTAGGTTTCCCTATTACCAGTGTCCCTCGCCATCAGCCGAACCCATTCCGACTTCATGGGTACTTCTAGTTTACATCCCCCGAGTCTAGGACGAGAAGCGGATGACCGCCTATCAAAATTCAAATGCTTCCAACAATGCGGAATAGACGTGGACATTCAAGATGTTTGGGCACGTTGTGAGAAGAAATAAATTGGATAACTTGGTGACAACTGGCGAGATTGAGGGGGAAAGAACATGGGAATGGCAGAGAGGTAAATATCTGGATGGCTTGACCATATGGCATGGTCGAGATAAAAACACATAGCTGATCCACGACTTTGGTGATCGAGTGAGATGGCGAAACAGGACCACCCAACTTATCAGCATGGCATATAATAGTGATGATAACTGTGTAATAATTTTGTGTTTGCTGAGGGAGGTTCTAACCGGAACGTCCAATCTGCCATGTGTGACTGTGTTCTAGTAAAGGTTATCAATTCTACTACACGTTTTCGCTGATTCACTCGTTGTGTGTCTATAGCAGTCTATATGCATACATTGACGTCGAATAAAGAAGAGAAGAACAAGCATACTTTGCCGCCTGCTTTGCCGTCTTTTTCCAAAGTTCAAACTACCGGGTCGCCACCGATTCTGGCAACCTTATTTGTTGACTTTGACTGTAATTATAGATAACCATGGCGTGTCTATGTAAAGCCATTCACATGCGCGCGCGAGCGAGCGCGCGCGAGCACACACACACACACACACACACACACACACACACACACACACACACACACACAGACAACGAATTTATTAGTTCGCTAATCTAACTCTGGAATCAATACATGGCTTTCAGCAGTTCTAACGGGCTCGTCACTGGTGACGGCGCTGGCACAAACCGTCACTGTACGTCTGCTAGATTCCATCTTCACTAATCTGACCCTTGACCCATGTTTCAGTGGGTTCCCGCGGGTTGACAGTGGCACGAGTGGGTCACAGACAACGGCTGTTCTCTAATCTCGACACAACCACAAAGGTATTACTATCACAGGGCTAATCTCGACACAACCACAAAGGTATTACTATCATAGGGGTAACGTAATACCTTGTAACAGATTCCCAGATTTCTTCAGTGTTTCTGATTAGACGTAAGAGGGGAGACTCCGTGGCGATATAGTTACACCGCATGCCTCACTCCCCCAAGGTTGTAAGTTCGATTACGGGGTACGTCGTTCGGTTCACGAGTGAAATTTTCTCGGAGACTCCATGGGGGTCGTCGCTGGAGCTATGAAGTTCGTGCTTTCTGCGACGTTTTCGGCAGGCGGTCCTGCGGAAAGTGACCGAGCTATATGGGATGAAATCCGGTGTAATGAAGCCGATCCTCTGGTCTTTTAACCCATATTTCCCGTATTAAACCTAAGAAGTACGACTAGAGATGACACCTTAGGTGCTGGGTAGTGGTTGCTGCAGGTCCGCACCTGAAGAAGACGAGGAAGAGCCACATTTGTGTGAATGTCAGCCTCTAGCTGTGGCTTTATTTCATAAGTGCTGGACACGCAGCGGGGGTAAGAGAGATAGCGTAATGGCAGTCAGGACTTGTTGAGAGGGTATATACTTTGACAGCGTTGAGAGGATATATATCGTATATATAAAAAAGACTGTATGTGTGTGTGTGTGTCCTTTATGCGTTCGCGAACGGTCCATCCGATTGAGATGAAATTTTCTACACGTCTTCCTCTCATTCCCGCGCTGCCAACTGTCATATTTTTTAGTGTAAAATCGGCTACTTAATATTATTTAATATTTCATTTTTCATTAAAATGTCAATATAGCAAGGGGACTTAACTCTAGAAAAGTTATTTCAAGGGGCATAACTTTTAATAACATTGCTATATACCTTATAGTCATATTGTTGCATGGTTTTCAAAGATTTATAAACTCTGTGTCTATAGTTATTTACTGGCATATGAGTTATAATAAATCATGATATAATCTTTAAGGCATTTTCAAAGTTTTCATAAAAATAATGCATAACATAGTAACTCATCTTTTTATGCTTAAAGAAGTTATCTACAGTCATGTCGGTGATTAAAAACAGTTTTCATTAAAAATAATGGATGGTGTGTGGAAGGACATTCTTTTAAGTTACTTTTTTGTGGTTGTATGAATTTAATGAGACGCTCCCCGCCAGGAGCTGCGCGAAGCCACGCCGGGTCAGATAGATAGACAGACAGATAGTCGCGAACGGGAGCTTATATGACTACGTATATGAATTAAATGAGATGCTCCCCACCTTTTCGCTGCAGTTATCTACAGGCATATGCGTTATAATCCTCCTCCTCCTCCTTTCACCTCCTCCTCCTCCTCCTCCTCCTCCTCTCACCTCCTCCTCCTCCTACCCTCTTCCTCCTCCCCTCCCCTTCCTCCCTCTCCCTCCTCTTCCTCCTCCATCCTCCTCCTCCCTCTTCCACCTCGTCCTCCCTCCTCATCCCTCTTCCTCCTCCCTCCTCCTCGCCCTCCTCCCTCCTCCTCGCTCTCCTCCTTCCTCCTCCTCCTCCCTCTTCCTCCTCCTAATCACTCCTCTTCCTTCCTCCTCTACCCTCCTCCTCCTCTCTCCTCCTCCTCCCTCTCCTCCCTTCTCCTCCTCTCTCCTCCTCCCTCTCCTTCTCCCTCCTCCTCATCCCTCCTCCTCCCTTCTCCTCCTACCTCCCCTCCTCTTCTCTCCTCCTCCCTCTACCTCCTCCCGCCACATCCATCTTCCTCCTTCCTCTTCCTCCTCCCTCCTCATCCTCCCTCCCCCTCCTCCTCCCCCTCCTTCTCCTCTCTCCTCCTCCCTCCTCCTTCTCCCTCTTCCTCATCCCTCCTCCTCCTTCCTCATCCCTCCTCCTCCTTCCTCCTCCTCCTCCCTCTCCTCCTCCCTCCTCCTCCCTCCTCATCCTCCCTCCCCCTCCTCCTCCCCCTCCTTCTCCTCTCTCCTCCTCCCTCCTCCTTCTCCCTCTTCCTCATCCCTCCTCCTCCCTCTTCCTCCTCCTCCACCCTCCTCCTCCCCTCCTCCTCCCTCATCCTCCTCCCTCCTCCTCCATCCTCCTCCTCTCTCCTCCTCCTCTCTCCTCCTCCTCCGTCCTCCTCCCTCCTCTTCCCTCTTCCTCCTCCTCCTACAACAGGGGCTGGGCAGACAGACAGACAGACAGGCAGACAGACAGACAGAGACAGACAGTCGGGAACGGGAGCTTATATGACTACTTATATGAATTAAATGAGATGCTCCCCAACAGGGGCTGGGCGAAGTCGGGTCGGGTCAGACAGACAGACAGACAGACAGACAGACAGACAGACAGACAGACAGACAGGCGGACAGACAGACAGACAGATAGTCGGGAACGGGAACTTATATGACTACTTATATGAATTAAATGAGATGCTCCGCATCAGGGTCTGGGCGAAGCCGGGCCGGGTCAGACAGACAGACAGACAGACAGACAGACAGACAGACAGACAGACAGACAAACAGACAGACAGACAGATAGACAGACAGATAGACAGATAGATAGTCGGGAACAGGAACGGGAGCTTATATGACTACTTATATGAATTAAATGAGATGATCCCCACCAGGGTATGGGCGAAGCCGGGCAGGGTCAGCTAGTATATATATATATATATATATATATATATATATATATATATATATATATATATATATATATATATATATATATATATATATATATATATACAGACAATGTTGAGAGCATATCTGGAGAAAGAGGGGCCTCGTCAACTAACACAGAACTTGCACAATTAGCCGCCGGACGCTGATGCATATAGAGGGGAGAGGCTCTGAGCACATTAACTAACTGATTGATGATTGACTGAGTGACTGACTAACTAACCAACTGACTGACTGACTGACTGACTGACTGACTAACTGACTGACAAACAAACAAAAAACAAACAAACAAATAAACTAACTAACTAACTAACTAACTAACGAACGAACGAACGAACGAACAGACTTTATTTTCAAAGGGTAACAAATTGGGCACGCAGGCCCGTCTTACATTCGGCCCTTCCAATCATTCATCTTTCTTTCATCAACAGTGCATAAGAAAAAAACATTGTCACATGAATTTTGTAAACATAAACAATGCATATTACTATGTTATGAGACACATCCACCACCCACCCACACATCCCCCATTCACTCCAACTTCCCTACCCAACCACACACATATACAATACATTCCCCCACCCATCCACCACATCCCTACACCTACATATCTCCCCACCCACACACACCTCTCACCCACCACACATCCCATCCACCCACACCTCAAGCACACATACATTCAATAACCCACACATCCCCCACCTACACACATCTCCCCACCCACTCACATATCCTCTACCCGTCCCATTTCCCACCAACAATCACTCACCCAATATCCTCCTCCACCCACACACCTCCAACCACCCAACCAAACACACATTCCTCCACCCATCCTCCACACAAGTACATTCCCCCACCCATCCACCACATCCCTACACCTACACATCTCCCCACCCACACACACCTCTCACCCACCACACATCCCATCCACCCACACCTCAAGCACACATACATTCAATAACCCACACATCCCCCACCTACACACATCTCCCCACCCACTCACATATCCTCTACCCGTCCCATTTCCCACCAACAATCACTCACCCATTATCCTCCTCCACCCACACACCTCCAACCACCCAACCAAACACACATTCCTCAGCCACACACATGTCTCCCCGTCAACTCACATATTCCGCACCTACCCACACACAAATTCCGCACTCACCCACATAATCTCCCATCTCCCCCAGCCCACTCACAGATCCCTAGCCCGCACCTACAAACATCCCCCACCATCTCCAAACCTGCACACACTCACCCACCCACATATCCTCTACCCACCCACATATCCTCTACCCACCCACACATCCTCTACCCACCCATCCCCCAACCAAACATCCCTTAACCACACACCCTTACTCATATACAATCACCCACCCACACATCCTCTACCCAACCACACATCATCCACCCAACCACACATCCTCCATCCACCCATTCCCCCAGCCACACATCCCTTAACCACACACCCCTACCCATATACACACACACATCCCCACCCACGCACAATCTCCCCACCCATACAAACATCCCTCACACACACCCCCACCCACCAACACATTCCCCATTCACAAACACACACCTCCCATCCACGCACACACAACCCATACATTCATCCCCTCACACATCCCTAGACACACGTACTTATCCCTCAACCACTAACACCCACACATCCCTTACCCACTCATCAACACATACATCTCCTATCTACCCACCCACACTCACAAATCCCAACCACCCATCTAAGCACACATCCCCCACCCTCACACACATCCTTCACCCACCCACAAACCCAACCACACCTTCACCCACCCACACAAACATCATTTAACCACACCCAGCTCCCCTCCCACACAATACCACACCCACACACATCCCAAAG